>CM066924.1:5450353-5985555 GCA_033964015.1 Scolanthus callimorphus
TTTAGAGCTAAATCTCCCGTCCATACTAACACGCTGCGAATCCGTATAAGTTTTGAAAAACGAATACATTTGAAAACGCGTTAGTGCATTAGTGTAGACAATGCCTTAACCGCCGACCCCAACCCGGGCATATTATGCGGGGACTTGGAATTGAGGCCAGTGTGAAAGGAAGAAATTGACCCAGACCTCGGGAAAGAAATGTGATTCCAATGTCTCATGTCGGCCAATGTCCCCGCATATCCCCTTTCAAAACGTTCGTATGAAAGTACAAGTGAGAATAAACCTACATTTTTTTACATACTTATGCACATTGACAGTGCATAAGTTTCTACAATAATCACCATGTAAAGATTGGCCAATACCTGTCATGCATCACAGGTTGGGTAACAACAACGTTTTGATATAGTAGGCAGAGAGCGAAAGTAAGTGTGCTTTCGTGCTGATTTGATATCGGCTCTGTTGCGGCTTGTTTGTTCAACCGGGACAAATCATGAAAACTCCTGGACGAAAAAGTTAAAAAACGATTTGATACTTTGAGAACTCAAACTGAAAATGGAAAATTCCTCCTGGCAAAACTCCCGGATAGTGAGAAACTAGATCATAGTTTCCAGATAGTGACTTACGAAATTTCAAAGACTTTGGTAAGTTGCACCAGGAGCGAGCAACTTTCGATATGAATAATGCCTTTCGCAGATTATTACAGACAGATCAATTTTGTAGAACGCGGGCCGGCTCGGTTTTGCTGTTTGTGACTACTTGTCTTTTTTCTTCACCCTGAGCGGCTATTATTCCACACATGATATATTTTTATCCAGTCATCGAGTGAATAGCGCTGCGCAGAATTCTAAATTAATCACGAGACTCACAAACAAGCCCTCGCGGAAATCCCATTAAGAAAGATCGCGCTCGAAATACGAGCCAGGGTAGGATTACATACAAGCTCTGCAGTTTACCAATTCATTTTGTATCGTTCTTAGAAAAAAACTGGGAAAAGGGGAGAAACGTGTATTTTCTTTGTCTGAGTTTTAATTAGTTTGACGTCATCTGTGCGCAGCGCTATTGTGGAAGCCACGTTTCGAAATGTTCCAAAAAATATATTTGCAAATCTGCCGTTCTCTTGATCAGACTTGATCTTGATAAGTGCCATTCGAGATTGTTTTTGCTTTTTTACATTTTCTGAAGAGCAAGGCCTATTTACCAGTCGTTAAATTACTGAAAGCGTGCAAAATTTACATAGTGAGGATACTGAGTTCTGAAGCACCTCCTGGTTTGTTGTTGAATGGCTTCCACTCCTGATGGCTAGTGGTTTTGTAATTGCGTTAAGTTTTCGATAGTAATCTCGAATCTGCTCCTATGTCATGGTTGTTAAACTTGACAAGTGGTCTGTATGTTATCCCGAGCGGGACAGAATCCTTACACTGTAAAAACGGACTGGTTAAAATAACCAATTAAAATTGGTTCGAACCAATATCGATTGGTCATTTCAACTATTTATTAATGGTCATTTTTGCAACCAGAAATAAATTGGTTAAAGCAACCAATATTATTGGTTCGAACCAATTTTATTGGTTGTTTTAACAAATTTATTAAATGGTTAGTGTTGCGACCAAAACAATCTGGTTAACACAACCAATTACTATTGGTTCAAACCAAGATCAACTGGTTGTTTCAACAATTTGTTGAATGGTTAATATTTCAACCCAAACTCAATTGGTTAAAATAAGTTACCAAAAAAGAATAGTGAAACAACTATTTCAATTTTGGTCAATTTGCTGAATTATAATAGCAAAGAGTGCATGTTTACAGCAAAATAATATTCAGCGAATAAATACCGCAGGAAAAAAGGTCAAGAAAGGGCTTGTAAATGTATAAGTATGTTTAAGACCGAAATCGCCGCGACAAATCGCCGCACTATGTGCAGCGATCTGAACTTCCTGTGGTGAAGGAAAACTGGCACTAGCTTCTATTGGTCACGTGCACGGTTCGTTAGTCCTTTGAACATTCGGCGGCGGACACCTTGGTGTTGGAGTGCTGGACTTTGTGGCGTTGGTTCCCTGTATTTTCTCCTGAATTATGCGTTCTTGGCCCCATTTAACTTCCACATCTAATCGCATGAAGTGAAGGAAGTTCGAAAAAAACGGTAAGTATTTTCATTCAACCCAATAAGCACGACATTTTCTCGTTCTCTTCGATGTTCATTCGAACCCGTGTTACCGGCTTACACCTCATGTCGACTCAATGATCTGATAGTTAAACTTGATAGTAGGAGCACCAACAATCACACTAGATCTTTAAGAAGGTTATTTATTCTCTAGCCTCCTGCCATTTAACAACCGGATTTTCCTTGGATTCCATCAAAACAACTACACAGTGATCCGTGATTCACTTAATGAAATACCTTTCAGCGAGCCGTTGTGGCGGATGAAGCGTAAGCTTACGTTTCAGGCCGAATTGTAGCTTCACGAGTACATAGGTTTCCATTGATTTGTGTAAAATGCCTACTAATAATTATGGATACGAAATATTTGTTTGTGGTCCAATTTAAGACACGAATTATATCGATATCTCGCTGTTTCGATGATCCAATCTGAAAGAGACTGTTAACCTAAATAGCGGCGTTTGTGTTTTATTGCAGATTCCAATCCGAAGATACAAGCCAAGTGAGGAACTCTTTACAGCTAAGTTGGACCTGAACTGTTCTATAATCTAGTACATATGCCATATGGTTTCCTTTTTCATTAGCGAAAATGTAGAGAATTGCAATCGCCGAGAAAATGATAACTGTGTAATTTCAGTGCGTTAGTCTAATGCAGAGACCAATGTTTCGCTATGTTGTGTAACATTAGCCTATATGTATTTTTTATCTAAAGTCTTAAATAAAAGTGATTATAGCCAAACGTGTGTGTGTATGCGTATATTTTCAAGGAACAGAACTACTACGGGTGCAACGGTCATTCAAAAGTCCAACCATTTTTTTGGTGGTAAAAACAACCTTTCACAATTGGTTGAAATGACCAATCTAATGGGTAAATGACCAATTTTAAAATGGTTAAAATAGCCAATTTTAACAACCAATGGAAATGGTCAAATCAACCAATCGTTCAACCAAATGAAAATGGTTAAGTCAACCAATAAAAATTAGTTATCTGAGACTCAAATTTCAACCAATTTTTTTGGTCGATTCAACCAGTCCGTTTTTACAGTGTACTTTAGCTTACTCTTGAAAGAAAGAAGTACTGCAATTCGCGCAATATAAGCAATCTTATGTAAGTTTTTGATGCTTATGTAAGCTACAAGTTTAAAAACAGCTCAGCCTGGTATTAAAGAAATCAAAAATCGTGACATACATTTGCATAAATTTAACATAAAATATTTAACATAATTTTGTCTCGAAATTGTTTTCATATTCGCCGTGGAATGCCCGCCAGAGTCCATCCTCCACTTGCTCCAGCTTTTTGACTCATTTGTTGCGCGCTGATTCAAAATGAGGCACCTACAAAACACGGATCTCGGATCATCGGATCGTCGGATCGAATCGTCGATGATCAAGGGATGGGAAACGTTGTATGACGTCACCAATGACCGTTATTGATGACGTCATATAAAACTAGATAATGTAATATCTCGACAAGGGAACATTCTAACAGAAGTCCAAACTAGGGAAAGTTGTCTCCAAGCCAAGGGGCTACAAACGCCTGTCACGTGATATGATGTCATGTATAACAACCTTAAAACAAAAAACAACAACAGTATCTGACATGATATTGGCAAACTTGGGGGAAGTTGTAAGCCAAATCTAAAATCTCCTTCAATTTTAGAACTTCTATTAGTCGTTAAACAACGTTTGATTGTTGTCAAGATATTTGATTTTCTAGGTTTTGACGACGTCATCACATGATAGGGGGTTGTTCCCCTTGGCTTGGAGACAACTCTCCAAGTTGGAATATTCCCTTGTGTAGATATTAAATTTTCTAGTTTTAATGACGTCATCGATGAAGATGTATCGAATTTATATTGATTACTACATATAAGTGAAAATGATCCGATCCGATCCGATGATCCAATCCGATGATCCGATCCGATGATCCGATCCGATGATCCGATCCGACGATTCGTGATCCAGGTTTTGTAGGTGCCGTTCAAAATGTAAGGGACCGGTCATTATTTATCGCCGGAGAAGTGCGCCTGAATTTTGATAAACGCATTTCATCGAATTTTGATAAACGCATTTCATCGAGCCTCAGAGAAAGTGTAGATGACTATATTTAAAAATTATTCCTCGAGCCCGAGTGGGCTCTGAGTCAATAGCTATTGACTCATGAGGCCATGAGGGCGAGAGGAATAATTGTCTTGTCAAATCACACTAGTAGGTCAATTTGTATAGCCAAAAACGTTTTTGGTCTGGTCATTTGCCATTTTCTGGCTTTCAAATCCGACACTTTTTGTTACTAGTAGACTATAAGTTATAGCCTAGTAGTAGCTCAACCATCAGAACGCAGCATTGACAATATCCCACTAGTGTGATTTGACTAATAGATTTTAGTCAAATCACACTAGTGGTCTATTATCAATGCTGAGTTCTGCTTGGTTGAGCTACTCTTAGGCTATAAGTTATAGCCTACTAGTAGCGAAATAGTGTCGGATTGGAAAGCCAGAATGCCAATGACCAGAAGGCCGAATGGGCTATTGACTCAGAGGCCATGAGGCGAGAGGAATAATTGTTAAATATTCTTTATGCGCACGAAGCATGATTGTGAAAAACTTTTCCCTGCGAGCAGCGGCTACTCTTACGACGATTAGATTAGCGCTAATCTAATGCGTATGGCCCCCAAAAACTATTACAAGCCCACACGTTCAATAACATAATAGGCGTTTAGGAACGTCCTTTACGGCATAAGAGTCACTTCCTATTCTCACCCGCATACGTAATGAGAATGTCACGAGAGGGCTTGAATTCACCCAATAGTGTAAGCCCTAGGGACCAGTGGCCTCCCCATGTGCGTTGGGCATTAGGACCGACACCCTGCCTCGTTCTGGATCAGTTTGACGAGACTTCGGGCGAGGAGGTTGTCGTTTTCGCTTACCAGTCATGTCAGTGCAACCGCCGCCAGCGTGGCCAACCTACAAGACTGCCTAAGCTTCTGCCTATAACTTGCACAACAGCACCTACCCAGCTCCGGTATAAACACATAGACGGCCGTCCAGGGGTTCGTAATTGACTAGTAAACATTATGTAGTGTTTTGTACCTCCGCCAACGCGACTTTTTCGTTTGTTCATTTAGTACTCCTTTCGCTCGGTTCTTCTCTAGTCTTTATCCTGTCGTTTCTACAGTTATTTGCTAGTACAGGTATATCCACGTATATCGTTCCTCCTACGCTTTAATTTGGTTTCTCGTTTATTTGCTTTGTGCGTGCCAGTAGTTTATATACCTTCCTTCGCAGTTCTCGTTTCGCTAGCGGTTTTCTTTTGCATTATACACTCAGTCCTACACCTAACCTTGTGGTTAGGTGTCTGCTGTTCGTTAGACTTTTTGCCCCGCGTTGCTATAAGTTTCGTTGCTCGGTTGTTATTATCTTAGCGTCCCTACGCGTTAGTTCAGTCTGTATTAGTATAGCATAGCGTAGCTTTCATACATATTTGTTTAGTCTTCATACCATGCATGTAGCATTCCTACGGGCTTTGCTGTTAAGTCACTACGTTACCATGTAGTTTGCTCTCACGGTTTCTTACTTTATTTTGTCCTGTTTTGGTGTTCTCATTCCTTTAGTTCTCTCGTTGTGTACTTTCTTTCGTATTGCTTTTTCGCGCTCGTAGTCTTTATTTGTTTTTTTTTTTGTTTTTTTTTTGTTTTTCTCTTATTTACGTTCTGGGAATACGTTGTGTTAACGCTCACCTACGTAGTTACGTCATCGTGTCGCGTCAGGATAAAGTTGTTGTGTAGCGCTCGGCCGCGTGACATCGGGTCACGCGGCGCGACACCGGGTCGCGTGAGGATAAAGTTGTTGTGTAGCGCTCGGTCGCGTGACACCGGGACACGCGGCGCGACACCGGGTCGCGTTAGGATAAAGTTGTTGTGTAGCGCTCGGTCGCGTGACACCGGGACACGCGGCGCGACACCGGGTCGCGTGAGGATAAACTTGTTGTAGCGCTCGGTCGCGTGACACCGGACACGCGGTGCGACACCGGGTCGCGTTAGGATAAAGTTGTTGTGTAGCGCTCGGTCGCGTGACACCGGGACACGCGGCGCGACACCGGGTCGCGTGAGGATAAACTTGTTGTGTAGCGCTCGGTCGCGTGACACCGGGACACGCGGCGCGACACCGGGTCGCGTTAGGATAAAGTTGTTGTGTAGCGCTCGGTCGCGTGACACCGGGACACGCGGCGCGACACCGGGTCGCGTGAGGATAAACTTGTTGTGTAGCGCTCGGTCGCGTGACACCGGGACACGCGGCGCGACACCGGGTCGCGTTAGGATAAAGTTGTTGTGTAGCGCTCGGTCGCGTGACACCGGGACACGCGGCGCGACACCGGGTCGCGTGAGGATAAACTTGTTGTGTAGCGCTCGGTCGCGTGACACCGGGACACGCGGCGCGACACCGGGTCGCGTTAGGATAAAGTTGTTGTGTAGCGCTCGGTCGCGTGACACCGGGACACGCGGCGCGACACCGGGTCGCGTTAGGATAAAGTTGTGTGTAGCGCTCGGTCGCGTGTCACCGGGTCACGCGGCGCGACACCGGGTCGCGTGAGGATAAAGTTGTTGTGTAGCGCTCGGCCGCGTGACATCGGGTCACGCGGTGCGACATCGGGTCGCGTGGAAGTATGTTCGTTGTATGGCAGTAAGGTATTTGCGAAACTTTGTACAAAAAGGTACTGAGGCCGGACGCGGTAAATGACTTATCAACCTGTGGTTATGTAGGAGAGAAAATACAAATATTGAGCGGGTGATTTAAATGCGTTGTTGTGTAGCGCTCGGGGCGTGACACCGGATCAAGCGGCGCGCGACATTCGCGTGGAAATATTGTTGAGTAGCAGTATGGTATTTGCAGAACTGCGTAAACTACTTATCTACCAGTCAATAGATGAGAAGGAAAATAAAAAAGATTTAACGAGTTATTCACAGTTTCTAAAATAATATTAAGCGCTTGGCAGTGTATACGGGCCTAGCTCAGCAACGTCGGATCGCATTGGGGAAAGGTTTGTTGGTAGGTGCGCGGTCGCCGTTTTAACGTGGTATTGCTTTGCGCTTAACCGCATAAGAATGTGTTATAGATTTGCGCTCGGCCGCGTGACACCGGGTCTACGCTTTAGGTCATTAAAACGGTCTCTTTTTCATCCTTATCTTTCTTTGATCCTGGGAGGTCGCCACTTAGCGCTTCCTTTTCTGGACCTGGTTTCAGAGTCCAGGGTCAACGAAAGGTTTGGGTCCCGGGGCACCTCGCCAAATTTCGTTACGTTTTTAATCTTTCCGCGGGTGCCCATCGTACCCTTGTTACACTTAGTTTTAGCTCAACAAGTCTCCAACAATCTGTCCTGGTGCAATATTGACTGTGGGACCCAACCTTTCGTTGGCCCATTGGCCCACGTCGGCTAAGAGTACCGTAATGCGGGTGCAGAATTGTAGGTTTCGTTGCCTTTATCGTTCCGAGCGGTCTCTATCATGGCCTCATAGAGGTCTGGCAAGTTTTAACTTGTGGATCCTAATTTAATCTCGAGGGTGTGGATCTAGCCGCGATTAGCGCCACGTTATTTTCGTATGCTACATCCAACCTTATGAGAGCCAGTCTGTATGGAAGGTGGCGAGTTTAGACATCCGGAAGGTTTCAACAATTTATTTTCTTTAAAGTTTTCTTATAACAACTGTGGCCTCGTAAGCTGCAAAACTGCCTAGATGGTACCATTTGCCAAAATTGCGTTGTTGCTAAGGAAAATGTAATTTTTAAAACTTGGCGTGTCTCAAGGCATGATAATAATGAACTTTATTGACATTTACAAACGCAGGCGCTCAATTAGTACTGTTGGGTAAACATTTCTGATAATATGTATATGGGACTATGAGAAGGAAAGTTATTCGCGTGGATCAGTTAAGAATTGCTCCCTGCTTGTGAAGCAGTCTAATAAAAAGGTTGCAAAGCGATTCTCGTTTTCATTGGCTTTGACCAGGTAGCTAAATGTTGCCAGCTATATCCATTTTTTCAAAGCAAACTGTCATTTTTACAATATCTTCATACAGAGGATCTCGTTGTCGAACGAGTTTTTAACATTTTATTGCAAAATAAATTCATCTTCTATCTTGTTCAGATTACATATTTGTTAAAAAGATATTAATCGTAAAGACAGAAAATAAAAACGCCATACAGCTACATTTGGTCAAACGCTTTTCGGCTTTACTCTATAAAGCCCTCATCAGTGACAACTGAATGGTAAATGCTTACATGTATATTTATACTAAACATGGGAAACCTGGGGTACCTAGGTTGGTATCCCTGTGCGCAGTTTAGTTAATCCAGAAAGTTTCTCGATCTAAAGCTTGGAAGGTTCTGATAAATACAGATTGCATACATTGTTTTCCTAATACTACCCTATAATGCTTGTAACTTAATTTGCCACCGTGGCCAGGTCAAATTTCTACATCGCACGTTTAATCCAGAGTTCAATTTGAACTTAATGGTTAGCAAAATATTCGTAATAAGTATTATTCATTCTTCTAGTCCTCACCCGCCGTTTCGTGTATTTAGCTAGTTTGTAATTGGAGAGACACAATGCCAATAAAGGCCAGAAATAAGCTTTGGCCAATATATGTAAGCCAAATTTTTATCGATTCTCGTAAGGCAAAAATTACAAGGTGCTCGAATATTTATTTTTTGTTTTTTTTGTTTTTGTTTATTTTTTGTATTCTTTTCTTGCAAATTGTATATGGAAAGTTTGAGCCTCGCATTCTCATGTGGACATTGATATCAGAAACGTGTACTACTTATGTCTCTGGTGGAATATACTTTTAAAGTAGCGCTACTACATATCGGTTGCTATCGTAGCATTTTCGCTGTTATGTGCTGTTTCCCTCTATCCCTTTAAATATTTCGCCAACGTTTTAGACATTTAATTATGTCCCTCAGTGTGGTTATAAAAACAGGTTACATGTCACGCGTTTAGGAGGCGTGCGCGATGTGGATAATGAGCGCGGGGTGTAATCATAATACAATCATAGTTCTTACAGGTTAAGGCCATTAGGAGCCATCTTCTATCCCTTAAGGACACAACACGAGGTGATGCCGCACGACGCATAAGTACTGCATAAAAACATTCTGTACACATATGGGAGAAGTCTAAACATATAGAGAAGATTGCAGAGAGTATGCCTCTCCCTGGGCCACCTTTATTTTTGGATTTTATAACATACTTTACAACGGACGTTTTGAAATTAGTTAATCAAGTTATGGGTATTTCAAGGTTTGATTGTGTTGATAATGAGAATTCCAGCCGACTATCGTCGCAATTTTGAGAAAGGTATTCTGTTAGCTGCTGTAGTTGTCGAAACGTAATGGTACTGTGGTAAAGTGATATGATAACAATATCCAGTTACACCGGTTTTTCATATGCATATTTATATACAAAAACTTTTAAACGTATCGCATCCTGGCTACGACCCTGCTCTTTTTCTTGCAGCGATACGTGTTCCTGTAGTGCATTCGTCAAATAAAACGTTTCCACCTGTAAATTTGATTTTAATGCAGCAAAACAAACTTTGATCGCACGCAATTAGATTTGTGTTGAACTTAACCGTTCAAAGATTTAAGTTGAAGGTTTTGTTAGTGTAGCCCGTGCATTTAGTTTCATCTGCCTAAAAACAAGGTTTCAGCGTTGCGTTGCGCCTCAAAATGTTTATTAGACGGGTGTTGACTATTAAGAAAGGCTGCCCACCAGACGTTAGCTAGTTTCGCATTGTTCACCGTGGAGAAGAGGATATGTGTTTTATTATACATGATGTGATGATTATCAACCACCAGGCCGTATAGAACGCACTGTTCTAATTTATATGCGTCTTTTTTACGCAAGCTGGAAAGGTAGGACGATAAATAAATTATTACTATTAGTCTTTTTTAGTCACAGGATTAGATATTCCGCGGTAATCCAGCCTCCTATTCCTGAGATCGCATACTTTACGTTACAATTTTTTAAAATACCCAGCACATGAGACTAACGTTATTCAATTAATTAAACTTGTTCCTTAGAACGCTCGATGTTTCTTTTTGCTCTTCATATTATATGCTTTTACTTCTTTTTAAAAAATTTCGGTGTTGTTTCAAGGAGAGTTCGAATATGTATAACTCAAGACGTATTTTTCTTGACAACATCTGTCTAAATTGCCGGACTACAGTGATTTTGGGCGGGACGGTAGACTGTTATACTTTATACTTATATGTTAATACATGAGTCGCTCATTTACCTGCCTCGTACCCAGGCGCGTTCTAGTGAGTTTCGAGGCGAGAGCGACTGGGAGCGAGCTTGCGAAATCGAACCGTTCCCAAGATGCATTGCGCGCTCGCTACCAGAACACTCGCAAGAGGCTTTTCTCTGTTTCTACCAAACAGGGACGAGGCAGCTCATTTACCGTGCTTTTCATAGAAGGCGCCTCGCTTTTGTTTTACCTCTTTTGTCGTTTAGATATGAAAGAGGTAAGTGACTCAACTCCGGTGTTGTCGCACTTGAGTAAACGATTTTCAGACAACGACACATGGTACATTATATAGATGTGGAATAGTGACATGCCCTCGCCCGCCAATTTCGGGTCAGTTACTATGCCGGGTTCGCCGCTCTCACGGTTCTACTAACTCCGTTGGAGTAACGGGATAGTTTAGTCCACCTCTGAGCTAAGAGGGTTGGGAAATTTTTCTGAGTATTGGAAGAAGGTAGCAATAAATGGCCAGAAATTGAGATGTGGTCGTGTTGTTGTGTAGCGCCACGGGTTCCCAGACCTGATCGGCAGGTCGGGGCCGGGGGCCAGGAGCGGACACCTCCCATAACTCAAACCTACCGTGACATGACAATAGGATGCGGTGAGGATATGGTACTATTCTCACCCGCATACGTAATGAGAATGTCACGAGAGGGCTTGAATTCACCCAATAGTGTAAGCCCTAGGGACCAGTGGCCTCCCCATGTGCGTTGGGCATTAGGACCGACACCCTGCCTCGTTCTGGATCAGTTTGACGAGACTTCGGGCGAGGAGGTTGTCGTTTTCGCCCCACCCACCTCCCCTGGCGGCGGTTGCACTGCACTGCACAATAGCATATCCTTAACAGCATCCTGTTGCCTTGCAGTCGCGGACACCTCCCATAACTCAACCCTACCGTGACATGACAATAGGATGCGGTGAGGATATGGTACTAAGGACGTTAGTACTCATACTATGTAATTTCGTGTTTTATATGCCATAACTAAGTTGTAAACTCCCGGGGGGGTTCTTCACATGTCGACCTGATAGGGGTGCGCGTCGTATTTTTTAGGGGTCAAAATCGACTCTCAGGTATTTTTTAGGGGGTATCGGAGAAAAATTGTGGCTTTCCCTAATAAATGGTATTTTTTAGGGGTACGCAAATGAATGAAATGGTCCCAAACCAAGTAAAACGTTTTCTTTCTTGGTCCTTGTTCATTTAAAGCTCTAAAATAAGCTTGTTTTGAGATGAGAAAATAACAAAAAAGATTTATTGTTGGTATTTTTTAGGGCCGTCATTTTGTTTATAAGGTATTTTTTAGGGGTTTGATTTTTATGTCCTGGTATTTTTTAGGGTATATTTTCCGATGTCCCGACGAGCACCCCTATCACTCTTACATGGGAGAACCCCCCCGGGTGTAAACTGTTATTCCCTGATGAAGTCTCCCTAAGAGACGAAACGCGTCGGAAATAAATTACATTACTTTTACAACTTCAAGTGTCACTCCTTGTGCTGCTCACTAGTCTTCGTTAAAAAAAAAACGAAGAATAATTATAATTCACAATCGCTTTGAGAACGACGTTTAAGCTCTTTGAAGATAAAAGTGAAGGTGATGACTGCAGTACATAAGTCTTTCGCACCCTCTTTTATCTGGTTTATTCCCGTATTTTCAGTTACTCAGCGTCTTTCAGGCTGAATACTGCAATTTGTTGTTACACTTCTCGGCATGAATCCTAAAAATTTCCTAAGAATTCATAGATTAGAAATAAAAGGTTTGAAGAGTTGAACTGATATCTCTTTGTTCCTAAGAAGTCCTAAGACTTCCCAGACCAATATTGACATATTTTTCTCACATATACATTATGCTAGGGACTATTAGGAAGTTGTACGAAATGCAAACATGTTTTATTCGCACCTTTTGCTGGAACTTAGGAAGTTTCAGGAGTTCCTAGGAATTCCTAAGAAATTCTTAGGACTTCCTAAAAACTAAGGAATCCATTTCGCACGGGTGCCGGCCATTTAGTGGTCGAAGTAGCGTACCGGCTGCCGGCAATATAGACACTATACGTTAAGTATGTTTGACTAGTGGAATCCATATTTGTCAGAACGAAGAATAAGTTATATATCGACAACTGAAAGGAACTTGTTTATAAATGATGTGAGACGCTAGTCAGCAGCGTGATTTGGATTAGTTTGCGCTTTGAGAACGAGGAATAATTGTAGGACTAGTGGAACCCATAATTGTCAGAACGAAGGTAAGTTATAGTATGCGGCACGTCAATGCTGTGAATTTACTAGTCGAATGCATATTTGTCAGAACGAAGAATGAGTATAATTCACAATCACAGACTAACCGGAACCAGAGGGACGTTAAGAGAGGTTTGCACTAACGATCACCTAAAGGTTGCAAAATATATTTTTTTTCAAATCTCTCAAAATTGGCTCATCAAAAGGGTTTTGGTCACAGCCTCGAATGATATAAGTTTTAGATCCATCGGATTTTTATTTTGGTCAAATTGCACGAACATCGAAAATTTGCCCAACTTTTAGAGCGTTTTAGAGCGTGATTTTACCGTTCCCACAAAAAGACTAAAAATACCTAAATTTCCAGCTCGTGGTGGCAAACAAATTTCAGAACCCAAAAGCAGACATAATTTCGAACATCTGGAGTTGTTTTGTATTCGTAAGACAATCAAAGAATATTTTAGAGATATTTTAATGTTTTACATTTTTCCCCTTGTTTCACAAGGCCCAAGTTCGATGGGCTATTTCGCCAAGGTTACATGGAAAACTAGATAAATAATTATATAACGGTGAAGAGTAATACCCCTTATTTAAACAAACCCTTTTAGCCAGTACTAAGAGGAAATATTGTTCTGGGACGCAATATTTTCTACTTTTGGCGGACATTTGACTGAGAAATCTGTCTTGCGATGTGCTTCGGTCAACGTGACACTGTTTGGAATTTGGTCAAATGGCGGCAACACAAGGTCATCGATCTCTTTCACGGTTTCAAAAAAGACTCAAATTTCTTCCAGATGACCTAAAGGCCTACTCTACTTATTGGAGAGCATGTCAAGAGGTTCATTTCGAGAGTTCAGTGGAATTAACGTGATCTACGGTAAGTAACATCGCTTGTTTGCTCTCGAAAGACAGCTAAATTTGTGCTGAAATTGTCTTCAGTTTGGCGACTGTCGCGGCCTCCAATTCAAACAACCCGAAAAACTCTTTCGATATTTATAAATAAAGGGTATTACTCTTCACCGTTATATAATTATTTGTCTAGATTTCCATGTAACCTTGGCGAAATAGCTCATCGAACTTGGGCCTTGTGAAACAAGGGGAAAAATGTAAAACATTAAAATATCTGTAAAATATTCTTTATTTGTCTTACGATAATACAAAACAACTCCAGATGTTCGAAATTATGTCTGCTTTTGGGTTCTGAAATTTGTTTGCCACCACGAGCTGGAAATTTAGGTATTTTAGTCTTTTTGTGGGAACGGTAAAATCACGCTCTAAACCGGAAGTTGGGCAAATTTTCGATGTTCGTGCAATTTGACCAAAATAAAAATCCGATGGATCTAAAACTTATATCATTCGAGGCTGTGACCAAAACCCTTTTGATGAGCCAATTTTGAGAGATTTGAAAAAAAATAGTTTGCAACTTTCAGGTGATCGTTAGTGCAAACCTCTCTTAAAGACCACGAGGACGTCGGAAGTTGCCCATCCTCAGTGCAGGGCTTACAACTTACTAACCACTACACTGACAAGGGAACCTCGTAATTGGAGCCTCGCTCTGTGAGGATTTCCCGGCCCTCGGGCGAAGCTGAATAAATAAATAAATAAACTTTGCGCTTTGAGAACGACGAATAAGTAATGTTTGACTAGTGGAATCTATATTTGTCAGAACGAAGATCAGATAAGTTTTGCGCTTTGAGAACAAGGAATAATTGTAGGACTAGTAGAACCCATATTGGTTAGAACAAAGGTAAGTTATATTATGCGGCACGTTAATGTTATGATTTTACTAGTCCAATGCATGTCAGAACGAAGAATAAGTTATCACAATCACAGACTTTGCGCTTTGAGAACGAAAAATAAGTAATGTTTGACAAGTGGAATCCATGTTTGTCAGAACAAAGAATAAGTGATATTATGGACAACTGACAGGAACTTGTTTATAAATGAAGTGAGACGCTAGTCAGCAGCGTGATTTGGATTAGTTTGCGCTTTGAGAACCTAAAAATCCACGTGCGATGAAAATCGCGATAAAAATTGCAGCAGACACTGCAAGTGTAAAAGGGCTTTACCATCCCGATCTGCTTCATCTACCTGTATAATTAAGAACGCTTACAGTACGTCTTCATTTAGAACAACGTCGTCTGTAAAACGAATGAAGATTTCAAATAACAAACTATTGAGTGAGAGCCCGACATTTAGACAGTCAGTCAATGATATACCATTCTAATTGTCCTTAGAGGACGCGTCATAGACAAAACGGATCTTTGTGGTGTCGGCATCTCGCCATACGACCGCTCTTGTGGGGCAGATAATGAGCCTCACCCGTCATCTCAGGTCAAAATTTCATACGTTTTTCAAAACCTTGTCAATACTTGTCATATGTTTGATTTCCTACATAACGTGGAACTCTCAAAAGTTAAACTGATTCACCGGAAGTCAGTAAAAATCTGGATTTGTTTTTAAATTAAATAAAAACAAATACCATTTTCGGCCCAATGTCCATTATCTAGAACTGCATTCTTTATCTGAGTATATGGCTAGACCAAGTGGACAAGATGCTAACTTTTGTTGATCGGCGAAACTTTCCAATCCAGTTTCATGATAAATAACTAGCCTGCGTAGCTTGTGGTTTTGTGGGGTTTTACCACTGTATGCATTGCTACGCGACCTTCAAAATTCACTGTTGCGATGGGCGATTTTACGCAAGAAAAGCGAAGCCAAAGGATAGCTTAAAACCATTTTGGTTGATTTTGCAATCAATATCGATCCAGTAAAGCAGCCGAATCCAGCGTTTTGGTTTGATTGACGGCTAAAAATCGCCAATCGCTCATCGCAACATTGAATTTTGAGGTCGCGTAGCAATGCATACAGTGGTAACAGGTTTTTATGCGCAAAATGTTCGGTAGTTTGCTTGTTTGTGTTCTTTGCGCAAGCGCTGGGGCAAGGTACGCCTAGGCGGGAGGGTTTCCTTGTCCTGCCCAAAGATTGCTTTATTACGCACCAAACATTTTCTCAAATAAGTTCACGTTTTCCGGACAAATCTTGTATTTAACCATGGCCGCCATGGGGTCGTTCTTTGAAGTGTCTTTTTTTCTTTTTCTCCTAGTTTGTCATACCAGATGGAAAAGAAAAAAGAAGAAGAACAAGACTCTAAAGATGAAAATGGTTGCAAATCAGATGTTTCACTTCTATGTTACAAGCCAAGTTATTATATTTCTTTCTATGTTCTTGCAATGTCATATTACAGCCATATTTACCCGTCTACTTCCGACATATTGAAATGTCCATCTTGCAGGCAGGACTACTGCTCAGTGTTCAACCTTTCACGGTGTTTTTTAGTCAACCCGTCTGGGGTGTCATATCGGACAAAACGGGTCATCGAAAACTGGTCCTGATCACAGCCGTTGCAGTCAGCGTTGTGTTGAGCGTTGCGCTGTATCCTTACAGTTTAATACCGAGAAAAGAGGACTTTGCCACAGAGTGTACGCAAGCAGCGCAAGCGTATAATTCATCTATCGTGCAAAAACGTTGCCTCGACGAATCCTTGCCTGACATGGTGAAGTACTTGATGGGAGATTCTTGGTTGAAATTTTACATTCTCTTCATTCATGTCCTTGTGCTTTACTTTTTCCGATCGGCAATTCTGCCAGTTATAGACGCCTCTGCAGTAGCTCTTGTCGGTCGGGAAAATTTCGGGAAGGTCCGATTATGGGGAGCGGTCGGTACGGGGTCCGTAGGCTTTTTGGCAGGGGTGGCAATTAGCAAGGGTTCGACTCTAGTTGGTGGTCGAGATACAAGCACTGATTTCCTTCTTGCATTTGCTCTCTACTTATTCCTTAGCTTGCTCATGTTGGCATTATGCGCCAACCTGAATATCACACCAACCGGTCGAATAGCGGCCAAGATGTTGCTTTCGCATCTCAAGCGCTTGTTCTCAAGCCTACAACCACTTTTGTTCATTAGTGCTGTGATTATATCAGGTTTTGGAGCCAGTGTAGTGGATAAGTTTCTTTTCGTATTCATATCCGACCTTGGCGGCTCGCACATAATAATGGGAGTTTCACTCGTGATCATGTGTTCTTTTGAAGTAATCATCTTTCCCTTTTGCGGGAAGCTCTTAAATAAGGTTGGTTCAAGTGGTATGTTATGCATAAGTCTGGCCGCCATGACAGTTAGATTTACTTATTACTCGTTAGTCAACAGTCCTTGGTTTGTGTTACTCGCGGAGCCTCTTCACGGCATTTCTTTGTCTGGAATGCTGATTGCTATTGTTTCATATGGTGACATCATTTCACCCCCTGAAGGGAGGACCACAATTCTAGGGCTGATCAATGGGTTTGGGAACCAAGGATTGGGCGCTGGATTAGGGGCCACTATTGGTGGGTGGTGTACCAGTATTTTGGCCACAAGGTGCTTTTTTCCTCGTGTGCTGTGTTGTCTGTTGTAGGAATGTCCCTTCTCTTGTTAGGCAGTGCTATAGATCACCAAGGTTGTAGTGACTTGGAAGTGGGAAGCGAAGTGGATTCAAACGATTGTGACTGCAGTCAAACAAATGGGGAAAAGGTGTCGGAAAAATCAAGACTACTAGACTCTCCATGATCCATACTTTCACTCGGTAATCAACCCACAACAAGGGTTGTCTTAGAGCGGATTTCACATGACTGTCGTGAAAGCAATTGCAATTGAGCAATCACTAGCCAATCAGAAACAAGAGTAATTACAACTTACTGCTGAATGGTTTCCAGCCCAGCCAATCAGGAGCCGAACCAATTCCTTGCTTGTAATTAGTTCGCAATTTGATTGGTTGATAGAAATAAGCAGCCAATGAGAAAGCAAACTAATTGCAAACACGACGGTCATGTGAAATCCGCTCTATAAGAAGTAACAGAAAAGTGTTGAAGCAACGTATCGAAAATATCGAAGCAACAGAATAGAACGCTTGTCAATCACTCCATTGTTCTTGTATCCATTGGATATTAAAAGGCTGAAGGAGCTGAATCGCCTTACCATGATGCATTGCTTTGAAATTTGTTGACAAGATTCACTTTATAAGAAACTCTGACTAAAGACCCCGATAATCATCTGTACAGTTTTGTATGGGGTTTTCACAAGAACCCTTTCTGGCCTCGCTTTTGTGTATTTTGAGAACTCAGATGCTTATATCTCGTCCAAGATTTGCTGTTTTCAACTCCACTTCACAAATGCTTTTAAAGTCATCAGGCGCCATGACTATAAATAATTTTCGTGTCAAATTTCAAATAGCTTTAAAGTTTGAATGCCTCATGTAAATGAGTGTTACGTCACGGGATTTGACAATTTTTAATATTTGATAGATAGCGGGTTTATTTGGTTTTGTTTTATAATTAAGAAATGTGTGGCATTCGCTTTATATGAAAACACTTAAAATTAGTCAAAACATAGGAAATGAAAAATGATCATTACGAAGTTTGGGTGCTAGATTCGGTTTGTGAACGATCCTCCGCCTCGCAACCTTTTGTACCCCACATGAGGAGCTTTACTCCGTTCAAGATTGCGCAGCGGGAATCGACGATTTTGGTTCAAAATCCAATTAAGTACCGGATATCAATTACTTAAGCCAATTAATACGGCTGCTACGATTTTGAAAGCGCCAAAAGACATATGTCATTTCATTATCAATTAAAGACCAGGCTACGAAATAGTTAATGTTATACTCGTAATCGAAACTAGAACACGAGATCTGTTACATTCCTGTGTTTGGCGCCTTCACGTTCGGTCCGGTTGTGACATGGTACAAGACTGCAGCTTTAAAGAAGTGATCTTGGCTAATTGTCAACGCCAAAAAGATGGTATGCTCTTTCTGAAAGTCTTTGTGGCTGCAAACAGAGGTTATTTGCTAAATACAAGTTTTTTGAGCGCTTTCCAGGCGAAAATATCAAAGGTTAAACTGCAGGATGTCTGGGTTAAAGATGGCGGGTCGACTGCTCCAATGTCCTGGTTTCAGTCACGGGCGATTTACGAATGGCCAAGATTACTTCTATGTTCATGCAGTGAGCGCTTTTGGGCTAGACGGCGGGCTATGTGAAACAGAATATCTAGAACTATGATGCCAAAAAGCTCGTTTTCCTGATTTCTTCCGATTTGTTCACGCACTGCAGAGCATATCAACACCGTCGACTTAGCTCATGCTAGATATCATCGAATGGAGAACCAATACATTCGGACAATAATTTTTGAACGACCTTATTGATAGGACGAGGGGGGCCGACCATGTTCACGAGAATTAGGATATCGAATAGTATTAGATTGGTGCACTTGCATACTGTGATAATTTCACCTGGCTGACGGTATAGCTCGCCAAAACCTAGCGGTGGGGATATCCAAAGTTTATTGTAGATATTTAATTATTAGAGACCCGGTGCACTACTGCATAGCTGTGATAACTTCACCTGGCTGACGGTATAGCTCGCCAAAACCTAGCGGTGGGGATATCCAAAGTTTATTGTAGATATTTAATTATTAGAGACCCGGTGCACTATACTGCATAGCTGTGATAATTTCACCTGGCTGACGGTATAGCTCGCCAAAAACTAAGGCTGGAGATGTCCAAAGTTTATTGTAGATATTTGATTATTAGAGACCCGGTGCACTATACTGCATAGCTGTGATAATTTCACCTGGCTGACGGTATAGCTCGCCAAACCCTAGCGGTGGGGATATCCAAAGTTTATTGTAGATATTTAATTATTAGAGACCCGGTGCACTATACTGCATAGCTGTGATAACTTCACCTGGCTGACGGTATAGCTCGCCAAAACCTAGCGGTGGGGATGTCCAAAGTTTATTGTAGATATTTAAATATTAGAGACCCGGTGCACTATACTGCATAGCTGTGATAATTTCACCTGGCTGACGGTATAGCTCGCCAAAAACTAGCGGTGATGATATCCAAAGTTTATTGTAGATATTTAATTATTAGAGACCGGTGCACTATACTGCATAGCTGTGATAATTTCACCTGGCTGACGGTATAGCTCACCAAAACGTAGCGGTGGGGATGTCCAAAGTTTATTGTAGATATTTAATTATTAGAGACCCGGTGCACTATACTGCATAGCTGTGATAATTTCACCTGGCTGACGGTATAGCTCGCCAAAAACTAGCGGTGGGGATATCCAAAGTTTATTGTAGATATTTAATTATTAGAGACCCAGTGCACTATACTGCATAGCTGTGATAATTTCACCTGGCTGACGGTATAGCTCGCCAAAAACTAAGGCTGGAGATGTCCAAAGTTTATTGTAGATATTTGATTATTAGAGACCCGGTGCACTATACTGCATAGCTGTGATAATTTCACCTGGCTGACGGTATAGCTCGCCAAACCCTAGCGGTGGGGATATCCAAAGTTTATTGTAGATATTTAATTATTAGAGACCGGTGCACTATACTGCATAGCTGTGATAATTTCACCTGGCTGACGGTATAGCTCACCAAAACGTAGCGGTGGGGATGTCCAAAGTTTATTGTAGATATTTAATTATTAGAGACCCGGTGCACTATACTGCATAGCTGTGATAATTTCACCTGGCTGACGGTATAGCTCGCCAAAAACTAAGGCTGGAGATGTCCAAAGTTTATTGTAGATATTTGATTATTAGAGACGGGTGCACTATTTTCATCTGCATATTAATTAGCGCATCGTGAAAGTTTATCGGAATCGCCCAACCAATCGGTGTTAGCTGCATACTGGCGTGCATGATGCTTTGCGGCCCCTATAGTTTAAATTTCCGGCGTCTTCTGTGTTCCGTTGTCAGTTATCGGCGTAACGGGTGGTCAAGCCTGGTTTTTTGCTGGGCCTCCCAACCGACACCAGCTCCTATCTATAATGGCGGATTCTTTACCTGCTCCCGTCGCTCCTAATTCCAGCCGTGACTTGTCCTGCTGCTCTCCAGACGTTACAGGTTGAGGTAACTATAGTCTTAGTTATTTCACGTTCAATATATTTGCGTTGTTAACTCGGCTAGTTGGCCTACAAAATATGCCTTATCTTTTAGAATACCGCTCGTAGGCGAAGAACTATATCTAATTGGATACCGCTAGTTGGCGATGAGTATATCATTTGTTATTTGGATACCGCTCGTTGGCGAAGAGTATTTGGATGTATTTACGGATACCGCTCGTAGGCGAAGATCTATATCTCATTGGATACCGCTAGTTGGCGATGAGTATATCATTTGTTATTTGGATACCGCTCGTTGGCGAAGAGTATTTGGATGTATTTACGGATACCGCTCGTAGGCGAGGATCTATATAGCTCTGAATTCCGCATGTTTGCGAAGAGTAAATTGGGTACCGCTCGTAGGCGAAGGTCTATATATATCTCTGAATACCGCAATTGGCGAAGAATACAGTTCGGATATCTATGGATACCGCTCGACGAAGGTACATTCCTGCTATATTACGCATACCGCTGGTTGGCGAAGAGAATATTTACGCTACATTATGGATACTAGTTGCCATTTGAAATTATATCGTACTTAAATTTCCAGTTCATCGGCGAGGGCTCGGTTGTTTTATTGCTTCACACACTGTTGTTTATCTAGCTGTTTTAGGTCTGCTCGTTAGCCTAGTCTTTCGTACTGTTTTGACCCTATTACGTACATATTTCTAGCCTGTTTTATTTTATTTCGTAGCTCTTTGAACATACTGGTCTTTGATCTATAGAGTTGTTATCACAAGTCTCATCGAGGTCCGCCTTTGTCGTGTGTCAGAGCTGATATAGTTTCGTTAATTTTGCAGCTTTCAAATTTTCTGTATGTTTATCCGGGTTCTGGGTTTGCCTTATATATTTCGTTCGACAGAGTTTTCGCATTTTTAAATTACGCGCCACCTGTAGTCTTTAGTGAGTTACAGTATATGTAAATGTTTGTATATATTTTGTAAACCGCAAATATCCGTATCAATTTTCAGTTGCGGTTTACAGATGTAATGTCTGATCCCTTAGATACGGACTGCAATTTATGCATGTAGCTTGCAATTACGAGTGTTTTTTAGATGTATCATTCTGTGGTTAGTTCTCAAGTTCTATAAAGTGTAGTGGTTTAAGAGACAGGACCTCGATTTATATCGCTATTCACTGTATATCAACATTGCCTTTGTAATGCTATGAGTTTCAACCGTAGATTGGATAGCGCCCTTTGTTCTGTTAACCAATCGATCTCTCGTTGGCATATTAACAACAATATATACCCTTTCCGGGATACGTTGTCACCCAAAAAGCATATAAGCTTAGTGCGCTAGGGAGTATGGGTAAAGATTTATTTAAACTTTCTGTAAAATATTAGAAACAAACATGCTTGGAAATGTGCTGAAATTTAATAATTTCACTTGTGGTTGCGATAACTGTCTGAATTCAGATCAAATATTAGCAGTTTTGATGCCCCCATCATCCTTTGCGCTTCAAGCTTATAGGCTTTTTGGGTGACAATGTTTCCCGGAAACGGTATATAACGTCTGCGTGAACAGCGCTATTGTCTTATCTAGTCAGTCTAGTCATGCGTTAAAGGGTCATTGTAGGTTTTTCGCACTTTAATAAGCAGTGTCATCCGTGGTCATTCTTCAAGCGTGCGCTGTCTTAGAAGTGTTGTGTGTGTCGAAGCGTACTTAAATCTCGTTTCACCATGTGGGGATAGGGAACTGTGAAGATTATTAATTATTTTACTCGTATAATTACAGCATACATATTCTTGTTCTGTCCTATCCACCATAGGGTCCGTAAAGACAGTTAAGGCGCTATAGCAAGTTGGAAACACAGGAGGCGCCTTTGTGCCATACTAAAAATAAAAAAAATAAAAAAAAATAACTCATGCTTAGGCCGATAAATTTGCTGCAGCTCGTATTAAATCCGCGCGCGCTCAGTGGTATTTACTGATCCCCAGGAGATGTTGGATCTTATTAGACCTTCTACTAACTAAATTGCCATAAAAGCTGCCTCCATTTTGGAAGCCGCGTGGTGGTCAACGTACCAGGTCCAGTTATTGTTATTGTTATTGATACATACAGCTAGGCTGTTAATGACGGTATCTTTGTGCTTTCCCATACCACAGGGACCCCGCTGGTCGTTTAGAAAACATTTGTCAGGTTTATAAGTTCTATACTTTTTGTGTACCCTTTATCCCTTTATCCCTTCGT
Organism: Scolanthus callimorphus; assembly: GCA_033964015.1. Classification (NCBI taxonomy): domain Eukaryota; kingdom Metazoa; phylum Cnidaria; class Anthozoa; order Actiniaria; family Edwardsiidae; genus Scolanthus; species Scolanthus callimorphus. The sequence continues at coordinate 5,473,205 of CM066924.1, forward strand.
TGACCCTGGGGAGCCTGCTCTGTGTTCTATACCACCCTGTTCTTCGCGTTCAGGGCTGGGGTCAACGAAGGGTTGGGTTCCCTTTTAGTTATCGCATCATTTTGTTTGTTTTTGTTAAGCAAGCGGTAATTTTGTTTTTCATCTCGCGCGTAACGGCTGCCGCAAAATAAGAAAGACGCAACGGATACTCATGTTTGAAGTATCACACAGGGAACCCAACCCTTCGTTGGCCCCTCCGGTTAATTTCGTGACCCAAAATTCTTCAAGGCGGGAATGGTCACGGTAACTTACCAGTATGGGAGTCTCTTGCCTATTTGCCGCCTATTTGCCTAACCGTCATGATGTAGATCCTCACCGAATCATTCGCGACGGCGTCCGGGTAGGGCATTTCTTCGAGCCATTTGAAAAAAAAAAAAAAAAAAAAAAAGTAGAAATTTTACTACGCCCCTTTACCGCCCATTGTTATAACTCTCTATCGTGCCTTAATTCTCGATTATTAAAACCGCTGGAGATATCTTGTTTTGGGGAGAGGTCGACAATGTTTTCCAACCATACTTAGCCTCTCACTTACTGTTTAGCCTTCGAGACCTCCTCAGTGGGTTAAAGGCATGGCTCAAAACGCATTTGCCTGAAAAAATGGATTATTCTTCATATCTCATGTTACTATGGATCATTATTGGAATTGTTTAGTACAATAGTTTCAAGAAGAGCTATATTTTAACCTAGTTTGTCACCATGGAGGCGCTTATCACGTGACTCAGTAGCCAGAGTGGCGGCTATCTTGGATTGTTTTATTTAGACCTCTTTAACTCGCACAGGAGAAGGTGAAAGTTAAAGGTTGTCATCTATTTATAAAGGACAACTATCCTCAGGTAAGCTAATTGGATAACTTGGAATTTCTTAAGAAAATGGAAAAAAATATATATATATTATAAGTTATTTCACTTGCTTTTGTAATACATGATATTGTTGGAAAATGTCTTTATTAAGACATATCTAGTTAGGTTACAGAAAGACTAGCGTACAAACATGAAAAAGAAATTGCTATTTATAATATGGCGGATTGCGAGTCACCGTTACCATGGCAACAAAACTTAATCAGAATTCCAAAATGTTTTTGTAAGCCAATTCACTAAAAGCAGGCCAACGTGACGACGAGAGGTTGTTGTTACCTTTGGATACAGATCTCCCTTTCAAGCTGGATCATCTGTGTGTCTTATTTGCCAGGATTCATACTTCTGGGTCAAAGGCAACACTACTCAAGTAACTTAAGGCCTGGGTGGAAGCAAAATCCAAAATGGCGGACGTAAAACTGAGGGGGTAGTCTATCTCTAAACGAATGCCTCTAAGGGATCCAATCAATTTGCATTTCCATACCTTTGGTCATTCTCGATCATTTTCACCAATGTTGGTCTCTATGGCAACAAATGTATGACCTCTGACCTTAAATATAATTTCTTGGAAAATGGTCTTGCATTCGATGGGGATAAGTTAAATCGTTCCTCTGAGCGTGTGATGGTGTTTGTTATCTAGTGTAGATTATTGATCTAACGAGGCTGGCTGGAAATGTTTTTTTCGAATAGCTATATTTGTGATGATGTAATATGATACCTGTCATTTTCTTAAAATGAGGATAACTTGGACAGCGCGCCTCGTTGGAATGGTAATGTACTCCCGACACTGTTCATAATAAGACCCATTGGGAAACCATTGGTATGATCCCCGTCGAATGCAGAGAACTGAAACAAAATTTCGCGTTTGTCACGCTCTTACAAGTCACGCAACCCGTTGACATGGTAACCAGATACATCAAATGAAACGTCTCACCGGGTAGAGCAACCTTAACGACAAACATTCTACGCAAGACATTTTATCTACCCTAGGGAATTTTTTTCAGTGTTTTTCGCATTTTTGTGAAAAGCACCCATGCCTTAATATACCTGAGTATGTGTTATTTAACCCTTCTTCCGAGAGTGTGCTTTGATTTTCAGTTGGATTACCTCTATTTTACATTTTAATACTTTGCCCTTCGGTTGGAAAGTGAGCGCCTTCTTATACCATGACTTTGTAAGCCGCTCTAACTCCGCTCTCGCAGTATATTGATGTCCGTCACGTGATACAATTACCTCCCCTGCATCGTACTTTGGTTTTGCCCCGAGCCATCAGAACACCTAGGCCGCGGCATATATCGTCTGTTATCGATCCTTATCGAAGCAGGGTATTTCATCACATTTGAGAAATACATCTCCTTCACTTCTGTAAGCTTTTTAGGGTTATACGCGACTGTCTCGTCCCGCAGGATGGATGAAACGGATGCTTTCATAGCCCTCAGAGAAAATTTTGTCATCCGCCATGGTATCCCTTCAAACACTTAATCGTCTCTTTCAGTTAAGCTTCCCATCTTGCAGATTGTATGTGCAAGTGGTAGTCCAGGGCATCGCATATTCGTATCTAGAAAGTGTTGTCGTCTCTTTTGGCAAATCCGCGCGGGTTACCTGTGGTGTTCAAAACGTGTCTCAGGTCCCTCGGCGGGGGGCAAAAACAAAATGGCTACCAAGAAAATGATGTTTTTCCAGTATCTGCAAGTTTTTGTAAGATTTCCTGCTTTTTTCGCTAAGATATGAGGGAAGGTACTCACAGACCATCCAAATAAGGTAAGGGGAATTTCTTAATAAGGAAGTTTTACAACGTCGACAAAACAACAGTTTTTTGGCGAAATGTTCTTGATATGTATTCCACTAATCACAGGGGCAGGCCCCTCACGGAAATCCAGAACTGGCGCTTTCTCCATGACCGGTTGGATTATTTCCCCGGGGGCCCGAAGAACATGACATAGTTATGTTGTTCTGTTACGCGTATAAGCGCCCTTGGGGCGAGGTTCCTCTTCAACACGCCCGGACGTGAGATCCGATCCCGAGATAACCGGAAAGGCATTTCAGAGGATGTTAACTCTTTTGAAAGTCTCATGGAATGAGCACACACAAAGCGGCGGTAGAGAATCTGGTTAACACTGGTTAACGACTTTGACTGTACGCTCTCGGAAAAGGCATGGAAATTGGTGGATCACATGGTTCTCACTAATAGTTACTACAGGCGTGGCCTTACCTTTGCACCCAGTCTCTCAAGGAAAAAAAAAAAAAAAAATTCCGCCTTCTTGGTTACACCCCCTGAAATTAAAAGGACCCCCTGCGTTTTATCCAAAAGGAGCACTTAGTTTTCCCATAAAATTAGTTACCTCGTTAATGGTTGGCCTTTCTTCAGTGCGTTGCTTTTGACAGTTTCCTGAGTTTGTTGGCCTTTCGGTGTGTTTTCTAGGCCGCTTTTCACAGTTCCGCTTTCATAGATTGTTAGACTCAACCTGCGCGTCGCTGTACGGCCTGCCTTTACCCTAATGACGCGGATACTAATTCCATCCAATCACATGGAACAGCCCCATTCTCACAGCCGTCTGTGGCCGCACAAGTGACATAGACGGGGACGCCATACTTTTCATACTAGGTGGGTTCACACTAACGCTCGTAAAGAGGTCTTCAGTATGCTTAGGGCTACTTTCAGTGTGAACGCCATGTTGACTGCTCAAGTAAGATACTTTGTAGTTATGTTTACGCCGCGTCTTCAACTGCCGAAGTACGATCTAAATATAACGCAGCGTATACTTTAAATCTAAGTACAGTACCTTACCCTTTTCGAAAACTCAAAACCGTCACTCACTTGCATTCGCCGTGCGATGTGATTGAAGGCTGTAGGTTGCAATTGCTTCGCTTCAGTCGCTTTGGCGGTCTTTCGTCATGTTTCTTGCTGGCTTTGTCGTTCAGCCGAAGCCTAAGTGTGAAGCCACCCTATTTAACTGTTATATTGTAAGCGCTTAGAACAGAAATGCATATGCGCTATAGAAGTCCATATAGTATTTTATTATTACCTACTTCCAACAATTTACTAGTACTTGCGTGGTAAAGCAATAACGACGACAGTTCGCTTTGGAGAAAACAGTTCATTCTTATAGATCTTTCAATGATATTTGAGCTAAGGAGGCACCATAGAACCCTCTGTCTTGTTAAGAGGAAATCTGAGTATTGGAAAGAGAAGTCTTTTAAAGAGCTATCATTCAATCCTATCTTATCATTTTATCCCATCTTACGATCTTTCCTTTTCCACGTTTCCACTTTCTGTGGTTTTCGCATAGTCAGCAATGAATATTGCAAGGGCATGGGTAGGAGCGGACACATCCCATAACTTAGCTTACCATGATGCGGTAATAGGTATGCAGTGAAAATAAAATACTATTTTCATCTGCATATTAATTAGCGCATCGTGAAAGTTTATCGGAATCGCCCAATCAATCGGTGTTAGCTGCATACTGGCGTGCATGATGCTTTGCGGCCCCTATAGTTTAAATTTCCGGCGTCTTCTGTGTTCCGTTGTCAGTTATCGGCGTAACGGGTGGTCAAGCGGTTTTTTGCCCCACCCACCTCCCCTGGTGTCGGTTGGGGACACTACATGCTCCTCGCCCTCGCTGCATGCCTACTGCTGCCCATGGTAGTCGCGGACACATCCCATAACTTAGCTTACCATGATGCGGTAATAGGTATGCAGTGAAAATAAAATACTATACTGCATAGCTGTGATAATTTCACCTGGCTGCATGACGGTATAGCTCGCCAAAACCTAGCGGTGGGGATATCCAAAGTTTATTGTAGATATTTAATTATCAGAGACCCGGTGCACTATACTGCATAGCTGTGATAATTTCACCTGGCTGACGGTATAGCGCACCAAAACCTAGCGGTGGGGATGTCTAAAGTTTATTGTAGATATTTAATTATCAGAGACCCGGTGCACTATACTGCATAGCTGTGATAATTTCACCTGGCTGACGGTATAGCGCACCAAAACCTAGCGGTGGGGATATCCAAAGTTTATTGTAGATATTTAATTATCAGAGACCCGGTGCACTATACTGCATAGCTGTGATAATTTCACCTGGCTGACGGTATAGCTCGCCAAAAACTAGCGGTGGGGAAATCCAAAGTTTATTGTAGATTTTAAGCAATTATTGGATGAGGTTTTTGTGATCTCCAGAATAAACAATGTCGAGACAGGTGGAATCAGGCGAGGCCGTGAGGCCGAGCCTGATTCCACTTGGCGAGATATTGTTTATTCTGGAGATCACAAAACCGAATTCAATAATTGTTTTATTATACATTGATTCAGTAGAAATACTTTTATTTCTGTCAAGCAGTTTATTTTGCACAAGCGCCTTGTTAAAATAGGGAAACGCTCTAGTCCCCTGATGCATTGCGCGCGTATCAAGAATCAGCTAGCTGATTCTTGAAGAATCAGCATGCTGATTCTTGGAGACCCTCAAAGTGCGTGATTCCCAAAGTAAAGCGCGCGCTCTTAGCCAATCAGAATCGATATAGTGAGTACAATGTATAATAATAATTATTAGAGACCCGGTGCATTATACTGCATAGCTGTGATAATTTCACCTGGCTGACGGTATAGCTCGCCAAAACCTAGTGGTGGGGATATCTAAAGTTATTGTAGATATTTAAATATTAGAGACCCGGTGCACTATACTGTATAGCTGTGATAATTTCACCTGGCTGGCGGTATAGCTCGCCAAAACCTAGCGGTGGGGATATCCAAAGTTCATTGTAGATATTTAATTATTAGAGACCCGGTGCACTATACCGCATAGCTGTGATAATTTCACCTGGCTGACGGTATAGCTCGCCAAAAACTAAGGCTGGAGATGTCCAAAGTTTATTGTAGATATTTAATTATTAGAGACCCGGTGCACTATACTGCATAGCTGTGATAATTTCACCTGGCTGACGGTATAGCTCGCCAAAACCTAGCGGTGGGGATATCCAAAGTTCATTGTAGATATTTAGTTATTAGAGACCCGGTGCACTATACTGCATAGCTGTGGTTCACCTGGCTGACGGTATAGCGCACCAAAACATAGCGGTAGGGATATCCAAAGTTCATTGTAAAAACAAACACCTATATTTCGGCTAGTTAACTAGCCTTCATCAGGGTGAATGACCGTTACAATGAGTGCCACGACATAACATTAACTCTGCGCGAGCTAACAAACTAACGGCTGCGCGCGTGCATATAGAATTACAGCAGTAAGAAAGAATAACGTTCTAACAACTTATTTTCGGTATCGATTATGTCCATAAAAAAGTCCCTCTCGTTAAGGCCTTCTGGATTTAAAGTTCTTAGTTTATAAGCCCACTGCCCTTCTTTGTTGATCAAATCTGTTTGATTCTGGACCGAGTCTATGATTTGAACAGACACGTCCTCCAGTCCTTGATGGTCATTTGTGAAGAAGTGTCTGTAAATAGGTTCATCTTCCACTCTCTCATCTTGTGACTTACGCTCATGCGCCCCGATCCGGCTTTTGTGGTTATTAATCCACTTTTCAATTATTGTTTAATCTTGTTCCGACCGAAAAGTTTTTCAGAACATTTTTAAGGTGCTTGTGATTATTTCCAAAGTTCATTGTAGATATTTAATTATTAGAGACCCGGTGCACTATACTGCATAGCTGTTATAATTTCACCTGGCTGACGGTATAGCTCGCCAAAAACTAGCGGTGGGGATATCCCAAGTTTGTTGTACATTATAACGTTTGTGAAATAATATTCTCAACAAATTCATAGAAACAGTGCTCTTGAAGTTGGACAAAATGGCTAAGCCTCCTACGTAAATTGTTAACTTTGTTAAGGTAATGATAACGCGTGTAGGCTTGCTACTAGGTCAGTAGTGGAGCTCACTAATCCAGCGGGCTTTTCTCGCAAAGGACGACACACACGCTCTGTAGTTTAATATTCCTGAACTCTTTTTTAACTTGTGTGTATGATATTTATTGAGCAGTTCTGTCAGCACTGAGCATTAATCCTTGGGTGCGAATAGGATGATTTCCCGGTTTTATTGCTTTGAGCGCGGCATAATATTACGGCCCCTGTGGAGCAAAAGTGGACATGAAATGTTCACTAGCCACAGGGGGGCCAAAATCTAGAACGGGGTAAAGCTCCTCATAATCAAGAGGTTTGGATAATTCCGATTACGCAGCACAAATGGGTATGTTCGACAAGCTCGTACGTTTTTATCTTTGAAGTACAGTTGATTTTCTTTACACGAGCTTGTTGAACATCTAAGCATCTTGGTTTTGGGAATACTTAGTTTTACAATTTAATTGAAAAGTGAAAATTCTTGTAGTACGCACTCTTCAGAGTTTGCGCAGTTCTTTGTAGTAGCGCAATGTTCTAGGCATGCGTTGTAATGATTTCTCAATTAAGAATCTTCGTGTGAAGTCGCTGGAACAGGTAACAACCCAAGGTTTGAGAACTGTCACAAAGTTTCGGCTCATTGGCTAACACTTTTAAATAGTTTTAAATTCTCCCCGTTTTCTATTCACATTGGACAAGTTCTCCTGGACCTGTTTTACCCCATGGGTTTTTGTCTGGTCCCAGCGCATATAAGGACGGCGGATTTCGCCTGATTTTAGAGAACGGTAGTAGAATAAATAAAGATTGAAAAACGCAACTGAAATTAATCGTGGTCAATCAAGAACCCCCGAAAAGAGCCCGGTAACATGAGCAACGTTTTAGTTTTATTATGGAACTGCAAAGGAATTTCAACATAAACAAAAGTGCGCTTAGAATGCCGCTGGAAAGGAATTCTACTATACGAATTCTCGCGTTTGCGGACAAAAAAGCTAAACTGTAAAGCTTTCGCTGAATCTTGATGGCTGAAAATGGCGAGGAATCGAAGTATTATGGACAGGGTGCCGGTCAGCTTTAAGTATAAATCTCGAAATAACTATAGATCGAATTCATTAGAAAATATCACACTAATTGTAGAAGTATAATAATAGTGTAATAATTGTGTAATAATGATTTCAACAAATTCTGGGAACTAAAACAACCGAATGTATTTGATGAATATCAAATAAAAGGCCAGAATTAAATTTAACTGTGAATAAATTTCGGGCTTCCCGACGTTCATCCCTATGATTTCAACCCCTTCCCCTTCTAACACATTATATTGCAGATCGAGATCACCTCTAAAAAAAAAAACACCAAAACCGCGATTTTAACCCCTAAAAGGTACCAGTGCGATTTTGCGCATTTCAGTATATAAAAGGGTTGAAAATAAATATACGTTAGTTTATAGTATAGAAAAGGGTTTCAATATAGAGTCCTAAAGTGTGACGTCACAAATTTGAAAAATTTGAATTCCACGGATAATGAAAGACCAACTTCGAAGAACGTTGCATGCAAAAAATGAGGTGAATCGGTTGAAACGCGACCGAGCTATGGACCGCTGAATACATAATTTTCTTTAACAAATCACTGTATTTTGGACCAAAAATACAGTATTAAAGAAAATTATGTATTCAGTACCCGTACAAAATTGCTAGGCTAGGCAGGAGATCCTCTAGCCAAAAGCAAGCAATACTTTTCAATAATGCGCTTACCATTACACTTTTTAACTTATCCCAAGCACTTATCTAGATATAGTCTCTGAATCGTTTAACAACATTTTTGCCTGGCGTACAAATATCCACCACAAGCGGTTTCATTTTTTCATCACTCAAGTGGTGATTGACAATCGCCATTCTCTTGATTTTTGCCAGTTTTGCAACAACATATTTAATAATGAAATTAACTTAAGTTATAGTGTAGACTTTCTTAAAAGTCGCTTAAAACGATTTTTTAAGTTGAGTTGAGTCGCCAGCAAGTCTAGTTACAGTGCCGCGCTGTGCAATACTTAAAATGAAGTGAAGTGAAGCCGCCACGCTCTGAGTGAGTTCCAGAATAAGAATTAATCGACACTAACTCCAGCGTAAACTGAGCCTTTCATTTATTCTCGCAGCCTGTGGCGGACCTCTTTCCCCCAGGGAAACTTGTAGGGGTAGGGTACGCGCACGAGCGACTTTGATTGAGAGCTGAGTATTGCAGTCAAAAATGAAGACGCGAACCGCTGCGAAACACAGTGGTGGATTGTGATGCCAACACAATCGCGATTCTGCACAGGAAGCCCGCGACAAGACAAATGACCTCCCCTACCACCCCACCCCCCGATCCTATCATTACCGTCGACTCTAGTAAACAACATGGCTGCCAATGCCATTTCTTCTTGTGGTGAATGCAACGCTGATCACCGATAAAATAACAGGTAAGGAATACTGTCTAACTCATTGATTCGACTGTATAATGATTAATTGTATTAGCTATAGATTTCTACTTTCATGCTTTTTCAAGGCTAGTAGTATTCTTCTCTGTCTTACAAGTTCCACGCGCTGCCAGCTGAACGCTCTCGTTGTTGAATCGTCGTGAAAAAAAATAAGTACTAAATTGTCAGTAAGCTATGGGAATTCAAGTGAAATTATTTGCACAAAGACATGGCAAAACTAGTCGTCTCCGTTACGATTTAAGCTTAAGTACACAGGGATAAATGATTCTCGATCTACGCATTTAAATGCTTGTGAGTTTTGTTCCCAGCTCAAAAAGTGGAACAGCTTCTCCTCGACGACTATATGGCATGAGTCATGCAGGCTAAAACTTAGCTTTTATCTGATCTGGTATACTAAATCGAACGGAAATGTTTCATTTGCTTCATTTGCCCACTATAAATGACCCAAATGACTCGTCATGCTTGTATGCACGAGTGCAATGCAACGACTTTGCAGCTCTGTGTAGACTTACCGCCAGTGGAAAATATCTTTTAATTTTCTCCTCAATATGAGATGGAATACCATCTCTATTCGACAATTTGAAGCTAATTGTTTTCGATATGTTTTGATAGCTTTAAGTTTACTATAAAAACTAGATGGAATCTTTGCCTAAAATAACATTAATATTTTCATCGAAAATCAATATCAGACAAGCGGAAGTTGAAAGAAAAGTGACTGGAAGCAGCGAGGTGGTACTCACTACCGTCACATGCGAGTTTTCCGACGTATTTTTCTTTACTTATAACGTTTTGCATTTGGCTACTTTGCACTATGGTTTATAGAGAAACACGTCGAATTATCTATTTTTCAACTGATTTTGATCAATATTTCTGATAATATGAGCAATTTTATCTCCTTACCGGGTGGGGTCTGGTAACTAGTCAAACGCAAGATTCCTTTCTTTTGCAAAAAAACCCACTTGCACTCTCCCAATATCAAAAATTCGAACGGTACATAACAGTTGGAAAATTCACCAGTCACAACGTTTATAATAAAAACCTTTCTTTTAGAAATGCCATTTGCAAGTGTTTCTGATAGCACCTGACCCTGTAGGTTCAAATCTAGTGAGCCTTTGGCAGTTAAGTTGGCTGCGTAGTCAATCACAATTGTGTGAGCCAATCGGATCCTTGCAACAGACATGTCGCAACAGACGCAACTAGGAAAGGATCTGATTGGCTCACGAGTTTGATTGACTACGCTTGATTTTCTTGACAAAAAATGGTCTTCGAAACGCTCTTGGCCTATTTCTTCAAACTTATAGTCTGACCTCATTGGCGTTGGTATTGCGAAAAGTTATCTTGCATGTCTGGGTGGATTCTTCAACTCAAAAATGGAGGGTCGCCATTTCGTTGCCATGGAAGCGTCAGTTTAAACAAAACATGTAAACACATATAACGATCAATTGCATGTTTCTTGTAAAGTGGCTTGCCTTTCTGTGTATGTATAGCACGTGAGATACAAGCCATACCAGACCGAAGAGTCAACTAAAAACTGCTATAAGCCACCTTAGAGTGCAAATTTTCTTAGTTTTTTTATTAATAACACGCAATGGCAGTGGTTCAAAATACCTATTTTTTTGCAAAATACAGACAACGCTTCAAATCTACTAAGATACCTATTGTCTTGAATAAATTCCTGTTGATTTGCGATAAATGTGAAACTAATCGCGCGCTAAAATTATCTGAAAAACAGAAAAAATGAAGAACTTTTTCTAAACTGTAATGAATTTCTTCCGAATTGCATAAATTACAAAATAACATGGTGAGTTTTAAATCTCGTGTGTTATAGCCGAAATCTACCTCGTCGGTGCGAATGGAATCTCAGATGTATAAGTTTAAATAGTTTGAGCAAAAAACCTTGATTTTTTTTAAATGTAAACGAAGAAATTAGAAACAAACTTCGGTAGCAATCACATTTGCTGTCGTTTGTTTAGATATGTAAATGTTATGAAGTGGGGGACAAAACTTTCAGTAAACTTCACGCCATTGCTAAACTCTCTCATAATAGGCTATAAGTCCGGGCAAAAGACCAAATGACTGCAATTTTACTAGACCACACATCTGTAGTTTCTTAGTGCAATAAGGCTTATGGTTATCTATATATTAGAGGAAATGCAAACCCCGGTCGTATTATTATGCTTTAAATTTTGGTGGGGGACAATGCTTTCAGTAAACTTCGAAATTTTATATTTCCAAGAACTTATTTCCGATCTCAGTCAGAATGCTACATTTCGACATAAAAATCTATAGACCACAGTTGGCTCAGTTTGTTTCATTGCGGCGTTGCTTATTTTGACAATTAATCTAAAAAACCTGAAATACGCTAAAATTATCAAATTTTTGGGACACGAAAATGGCAAAGACGTTTTCACTAATAATATCGAAGAAGATGCAAATATTGAAGAAAATACCATATAAGTTATTTGATTTAGGATTGGAACTTCGATTTATGGCAAATTTTGCGTTGTATGTTTTATCCATGAAGAAATAAGTAAAAATATTTTTACACCAGGCACTGAACGTGTGACGCTGGGACATGCAAATTTGCATAAAAACAGAGATATTTATAATGATTTTTCGATCCTAAAAAACTCTTTTTCTCAAAAATTATTTTTCCAGGGAAAGATGAGTATTAGGTGCATAGACTTGTGCTTAGAGAATGAGCTTACTGAAAAGCGATGCTTTAAAAATTGATTTTAACGGCAAAAATTGGCGAGTGAGTACCACCTCGCTGCTTCCAGTCAGTGTTCTAATATCAATCAATAAATTCAAAAAATCAATCAATTTATTTCACTCAGTTACATTTACAATTATTTTCTAATTTCTTGGAGTGGAAATACAGTAGGCTTCAGAGAAAGCAAAGCTTGTTATTTATTAGTCCAATTACATAAATACAATGAGATGTTGAGATGTAATGCGGCTTCATTATACACTAATTAAGCAATAAAAGTACTTTCCGCGTGATCTCTGCTTTCTTACAAACACGAGGGGGATGTTGGGAGAACTGATCTAAACTTGGGCGAGTGTCTTTCAAGTTTTATCAGTTCGACCAACATTCCTCGAGTGTTTGTAAGAAACGAGAGAGTACGCAGAAAGTATTTTTATTGCTTTTAGAAAATAACATACACACATGCGACAGCGTTGCGTGACAATCGTGTTTCTCAGGTCTCTTACAAACACGCTTTTTAACCAATCAGAATGCGCACATTCACAATACAACATAGCAACATACTGTAGGTGTTATTTTCTAATTATTTATAAATGTGTGATTCCACAAAATATCCATCCCCCCCCCCCCACAGAAAGGATTTGAAATTCCAGAGGGGCGGGGGGTCAATTTACCTGATGTTTTCCATACAAATACTGTATTTGCCTTGGGAATTCCAGAGGGGTGGTTTCCAACTCTAAAATTTGATTTTATCGATGAAAACAAACGTGCACAAATGGTTACTGTGACCTAGTTCAGAGATAGGACTCGTTACCGTGCCCTTGAGGAAAAAATATATTAATATGGAAAGTTGAAATTCAAATGTAAAATTTGACGTTAAGCAACTCTTGGAAGAGGTTTTTGTGCATGATATCCAGAATATAAACAATGTCATGATTAGTGGAATCAGACAAGGCCTTAAAGGGGAACTCGCACACTTTTTGTTCATTAACCTGTCGAAAAATAAATCTAATTCTAATCACCAGAAATACATTTAAGTTTACCTGGTAATAACCAATTCATTGCTCCTCAATACGGACAAGACCTCTCACATGTTCAAACATTTATCACAGTCAGATGAATGCCGAGCATCATGCTCGAGTGACTGTTTTGAGATGATAGATCGGGGAACTCGGTATTCCATCAAGCTCAAAGAGGCCATGCTTATTAAACCAACAAGTATAACACTTCAATCTTTCTTTGAACATCTTAATCATTAATTTCATTGTTCATTCTAGCATATTAATTAACCATTGTACTATGTAATTTAAATGTATTCACTTTGCTTTAATGGCCACATTCTGAGGAAGAGGTGTGCTCCCCTCGAAACATGTTAATTTTTTATTAAACATGAAGAAACTGAAAAATGCTGTCAGATCACTACAACTGTTGATTCTGCTGCTGCTCAATCATCTCAAAATAACAGTCCAGGTTTGTTAAATGACCTTTTAACTGTTAAATTAATCTATAGTGTTTTTTTATCTATTATCAAGAGGATGGAATTGGATTGCGATTTGAATTATTTGCTTGTCAGGCAAGCTTGTGAGTGCCTCTTTAAATTGTTTATTCTGGCATGGAGTTATTATGCATCCTGCATAATAACTCCATGATTCTGGATACCCAAAAAAGCCTTGTGATGAACAAAGTTTATTTTTCTCTCAAGCAATTTAAAGCAATTTTTTTACATGAGCGTTTTTTTTAATCAGAAAGCCATTCAAGTGCTCTAGGCCCATGATGCATTGCATGCGTTGAAGACCCTCAAGTTGTGTGATTTCTAAAGACAGTAATGTAAATGCTCTTAGCCAATCAGGATCGAGATAGTACAATGTATAATAGCAACTGGAATCAGCCTAACGATGGCTCTGTTACTGCTGGTTTCAATGGTGTGTACTCATACTGTGGTTTTTCTATTGTAGGGATCCCCAATCAGGCTTCTGCTGCTCGATATTGAAATGAAAACATTACCTGACAAGCTTTATTCTCTGCTACAACAGTGCCTTTTTCATTCATAGAATTTTTGGTGTTCTTGATAAAAAAAAGAAAGACAAATAATGGCTCAAAACTCAGCAGAAGGAGAACCTGTCATGGATGACCAGACTAAACTTCTACAGAGCTTATCCCAAGATATTACACCAGAGACTCTAAAACTCGCCTTGACGATGGCACAAGTCATGAAGGACAAGAGTACTGAAGACTGCCAGGCACTTTTACAGTCAGTTCTATCAGCTGGATCCAACCCTTATGCTATGGCGTCCGCACCTGTAGGAACTCCTCCTTTCAGATCTAGACACTCTTCTGGTGAAACAAAAGCAGCTGGAGGTAAAGCTTCTGTAACCCCAAGTAGTGATTCCCAGAACCCCCATGACAAGGTATCTGTTTCTCCTGGTGCACCTCAATGTGAAGGAATTCGCAACCAAGAGACCCAACATGATGCAATCTCTCTTGATCAGCTGAAGAAGCGTTTAGAGAAGCTCTCCGAATCTGACACTGATTCGCAAGATCCTGTAAATCTCCCAGTGGATAGGCCCAGCACTGTTGGAGAAACTCCAAATGGAGAGATCTCCTTGTCCGATAACGAGTCATTGTCACCAGCAATCGAACAACAACAGCACACAGAAAATGAAAAGCCAGAAAACGAAACTGGGGTGTCTAACAAAGAACAGCAACCCTCGAGGGAACAAAATGGCAGTGGCAGAGATGGTTCAATAGAAAAATCCGCTTCTTTCTCAGAAGCTTCAGGGATCTCTAAACCTGTGCCTACAGCGTTAACAATGTCTACGGCTGCAGGATTTCCTGAGGTTGCGTCCCCTGACACTGCTATTTCATTGTCGACCCAATCATCATTACCAACATCGTACTCATCAACGCCGGAAACGTCACAAAGCTCATTCACAGTTGAATCCCAACATCCTCCCATCACCAAACTGGAAAACATGTCTTCGACAGTTCCTCACTCTAGCGATAGCCCTGTTCTACCACCACAAGTTTATTATCAGCCACAAATAGCAATGCAAAATGGTCAGGCGGTTCTTCTTTTGCAACCAGTGCTTCCCCACGAAGTTAAAACTCCGCAAAGCGAAAGAACGGAATCCCAGACTAGTGTTCCGTTGATTCTACCTTTGGGTTCCACAAATATAGCGACTGATTTAAAAGCAACGGGTATTCTTCAGCAGGGAAACGACGAAGAACCATCAAAATCCCAAAGCCATTCAGAACAGTTGTCTGATCAACCGATGTCTTTGAAGACGTTGAATGACAGATTCAGCTCGACTACTTTTACAGAGTCCGACATGGAAGAAAAAGATGCAGTTGATTTCACGTTTTCTTGGAATGACATTGACGATGTTACATACGCTACCACAGTGCCGTCTACGGTTGCAAATGACCATATGATAAACACTACAGAACAAACTTCCTCGTCATTACAAGAGGAACACCCGCCCTTGAGAGTGAAATACTCCGGGAAACCACACTCCCAGTCATTAGGAACTTTAGATTTCCACACTACAAACCCTTTTACGCCAGATCTTCAACATGAAGCTGTCGAAACGCGGCGATCTTCAGATTTTGGAGGAGCTCGGCCTAAGATTAGAAATTTTTCCAACCCTTTTGTTGCCGAAACAGATGTGTATTCTGGTGAAAATTCACTGCCTCGTACAGGTTTTAGTACCATTCCCAAGTGTATGAGGGCATCTGAAGAGACTTCAGAGTCAAAACCACCTCGACGCGAAAGGATTTCTAGTGAGACCATGGTCACGGTTTTGGAGACACCGTTCTCCGAGGGTGGCCTGAACGGCTTGCCAAGTGCTGTGAATAATGAGGCTTTTGCTCAAGCACCACATTCCTCATTAGGACAACATCAAATGTACTCACCCTCCACTCCCCATACCGCTTTCGGTGCTTCTGCTTCAGTACCGATAATGACCTCGTCATCACCTGCACCAAGTATGCATACAGTTACACCATTCATTGCCGCTACTACCAGTTTAAGAGCTACCGCCACAGCTACGCCACAGCCTCAATCTACTTCTCCTGCTAAGCCTGACGTCTCCAAGCCTGAAGCGACCAAGCAAAGGCTGGTAGGTATCTACTATACCATAGAAAAAAGAGCGGATTTCAGATGACTGTCGTGAGTATATTTCGCAATTACTTTGTAATTACTCCTATACGTTTTATTCAGAATTGGTGTAATCACTTTGATGAAAACCACTCTAAAGTGTTCTGTAGTGAATATTAGTATCCAGAAACTCTTTATGAACTTTACTCTTTATGAACTTTACTCTTTAGATTTGTTAGTTAGTTTGGCCTTGACAATGGCGTTAAGATGACGCCGAAACGTCGGACCTTCATATCTTTTGTTTTTGCTTGTTTATGTTCTGTTGGCAAGGCCCGAAATTACTACCAAAACAACCGCTGTGACTGGCCTATTTTTGCTGCGACTAAATTTCCATATATGGACAGCAAAAGCCAAACCTTTGGTGGTACATACTTTGGCGACCACTGTTTACCAATAAGAAGCCATCTGGCTATTTTGTCATATTTTGAAAGGAAATTAGTGTCACGTAACCAAAAGCGTGCGGGTTATCTCGGGGAAAGCTTTCGACAGAACTAGGACAAGCTATTTATAAATTGTTCCGATCTTGACTAAATGAATAGGTTAGTGCTGAAGGTCATAATGTCTGCAACCCGTGTGCTGCCGAATTTTGGTTAAATATTTCAGTTGAGTGCAAATTAGGTACTAGTGGCACTCTGAAGTTACAGGCCTTCAAAATACCTCTTATCATTATTGATGTCATGGTCTCCCTTCCATTGTCTCCAGCCAGGCCAGATTGCACCATTATGGGTCCCGGATGAACACGTGGAAAACTGCGCCTACTGTTACGCGAAGTTCACATTAGTGAGGAGACGCCATCATTGCCGAGCATGCGGAAGGGTAAGGTTTCAGATTCAACCAACAAAAATTCAAGTAGTGAACAGATCTCGATGAGAACCGTCTACGAAAAAGAAGGAATAAAATCTCAAAAATACATTCAAATGAAGACCTCCTTCGTGGTTATGATTTTCTTTGTTCAAACTTTATGAATTATTTATGAGTTCGAGAAGGCAGGTTACAAAATATTTTACTAGCTAAACTTTTTTTTCATGGTGAAATGGTTTATTTTATTTTATTGTAGATCTTCTGCAGTGACTGCTGTAGCCAGTTGGCCAGGCTAGCATACTTACAGTACCAGATTGTACGCATTTGTAAACCATGTACACAACAGATCAAGGAAAGTAAGTACAGCAACACTTTCACTCTCAAGGCCATCTCTGTAAACGCATTCCCTTTCCCTTCTGTATTACTACGGAATTCACCGAACCGTTGTTCGCGTCGAAAAAAACGGTCAACGATTCTGCCCGCTCGGGCTCATGTTTCTGTCTGCATTCCTTTCTCCACGGGTTTTGTGTGGTCTTGAAAATAACCGTCACGACTGAGTCGAAATGAAAAACTCGCCTTTTACAATCTTGAAATACGAAAGCAAAGCGACTTAACTTTAACTGATGGCTTTTCCAAAATATTTAATAGACATTGCCAGTTTGCAGGTTTTTCAGAGAAGTTTTGGAAAAGCAAGCCGGCCCGTGGAGAAAGGAATGCAGACAAGAACATGACCCCGAGCGAGCAGAATCGGTTCGAAGAAATCGGTGAATTCCGTAGTACTGTAAGATTTACTGCAGACAAAAAAAGAAAGGAAGACAGCGGGTACTTTGTTACATAAACCACCCCAAAATGATCGAGTTTAGCGAATTATTCGTAGGAAGAAACTACTCTTCAGTTTGGTTATTGAATATTAGAAAATAACCCCTATTTTATATGGTGAATGTGCGCTTTCTGATTGGTTAAAAGGCGTGTTTGTAAGAGACCTGAGAAACACGATTGTGCAACGCTGTCGCGCGTGTGTATGTTATTTTCTAAAAGCAATAAAAGTACTTTCCGCTTGCTCTCTGTTTTCTTACACTCGGGAATGTTGGTCGAACTGATAAAACTTGAAAGACACTCGCCAGTTTTGTTCAGTTCTCCCAACATCCCCCTCGTGTTTGTAAGAAACCAGAGAGCACGCGGAAAGTACTTTTATTGCTTAAAAAAACAATGTTTGTTATTGGTTTTCTTCGTGAAGTAAAAGAGCGGGAAGAATGTCCTTCTGTTGGTTTCCACTCCTCTTCTCCAACCTTTCCCCTCGCTTTTTCTCCTCGCCCCCAGACCTAGCTTTCACCATGAATGTATGTATAATTTAAATAAATGATAATGATGATGAATCTGGGGATGATGCTTCACCACCTCCAAGCAGGCTAGTTTGGCATTGATTCGATGTATTAACCGTTTTCACAGTATTGGAAGAACGGAGCAAAAGGAAGGTGGGACAGAAAGGAAGTGCCAAAACTCCGTCGAAAACTCCTTCCAGCTCTCATCCAAGCAGCGCAGGATCTCAAGCAAAGACAGCCAGTCGAACTCCACAACCAAATCAACCGAGCATTACTCACGGGCTTCCCCAAGGGACTATTAAACCAGGCTTTCAACAGAATAACATGTCAAATGCGTCTCAGCATGGGAACATAGAAGCCAGGGCACGTTCAACTTTACCCAGTCAGGGGGATATGGTGTATCCTCTCTTCCTATGGGGAGTGGTTCTTTAGTGCAGTCTGTCCCCTCTTCATCGGCGTTTGTTCATCATCATCCCCAGTCTGCTACCTATCAGGGGGTCACCAGCACTGGAACTCACAATCAACTATCGACGCCTGGTCAGTCAGTGGCTAATATTGTAACCTACCCACAGCCACAGCTGAAGGGCAGTGTAACCCCAGGGGGAGTAGGGCAGTACGTGTTTGTGCCAAGCATTCCAAACTTCCAGCCAGGATCCATTATGTTCACAGACCCGGTGAGTGGTCAACTTGTACAGGCTCAAGTTGTCTATGATGGCAATGGCGTAGCCCAGGTGACCAACTTTGGGAATCCTGTGGTAAGCCAGTCGCTTGTTGTACCAAGTGGGAACCCTGTGGTGAATCAGCCGCCTGTTGTACCGAGTGGAAATCATGTGGCGAGCCAGTCGCTTTGTGTAGCGAGTGGGAGCCCTGTGGTGAACCAGTCCACGAGTCAGCCAATGACTACACAAATTGCACAACGAAAAGAAACCCCACATAGTGATTCGTTGTCTCTTCGGACAGAACAACAAGGTAAGAAAGATATAATATAGACGATTACCGCTCGGTTGCCTCAGACTATCTTTACATGATCCTTGAATAAGCGTCAACCCGGGTTGTCAGCCCAATCTGGGTCAACCCTTCTGCTCATGATGCTTTGTAAGTGTTTACATGAATCCGTGCTCAACCCGGGTCAGTTTTCTTTCCGGCGCAACCCGTTTCTAAGATCGGGTTGCCCCGGGTTGAGAATAAACACCGCAATCAGTTGTCGCTGACCACCTTTAGAAGCTGCGGGATGCAGTTCTATATGTCAAGTATGAGATTTAATTTCGTTCATGTATGTCATCGATGGCTATACGCACGTTTACAATGACCGTTGCCATTGCAACATCATGGCGCCCACCATGGCTTCCTAAACCCCGGGACTCATGTAAAGTAAAACAATTGTCATCCCGGGCTGGCGTCCTAACCCGTGTCAACACTCAACGCAGGATCATGTAAAGATACATGGTTGTCTGAGAAGAGGGAGGTTTTGGGTTCAAACACTAGTTGGACCAGCATTGGTCTGTGTTTCTAAATAGCTAGACAGAAGAGACCGTCGCCCAAAAGCTCTTTTGTTATTCCAAGGAATGTCAGAAATTCCACAGGGGAAACTTAAAATTTCCTCGTGGGTTGTGTAGGAGCCTGGAAATTCTACAGGGGTACCTTTGGGCTACGCCTGAATTTCAGCCGTAGCGGCTTTTTTGGAACAGCCCAATATTGGATTGGATTCTGGGTTGTTTGGGTAAAGCTTTGCTTGGGCCTCATGTTATATTTTGTTTAAAAATCTCCGACTTAACTTAGCCCTTGACTGCGTTACACTTTCAGCGTCAAACGCGTCGGTGATTATATCACCAGCTCATCCAATTCAGGCTAATATCCAGACCACACCAACTGCTGGTGTCAATACTGAGGTGATTCAGCCACCTTCACCTAAGACAAGCCCTTCACCGATCTCGCTATCTAGGTCACCTGGTGAAGATACAGAGGGACTGAAAATGCCTTTACGACCTGCTGGAAGAACCGTCACTTGGCGTGGGGTGAAGGCGGGAGGCACGCTATCAGATAAAGGAAAGACCCTAGCTAGGAATCTCAAAGGTTGGTGCTATAAGATGTCAGGCGAGATGCTGTTCATCGTAAACAATGCCAGTGCACTGCGAAAATTGCTCATAGCGGAGCTCCTTAGAGCGGATCGCAGGTATCGCAGGAAGAATACAATAGCTCAAAGTAGAACTCAGGTATAACGATCGAGTTCATTTTTCATGGTTCAGCGGTATTCCCATTTGGGTATCGCTGGCGCGTCCGTGTCTGCGCGCCACCACACAGGTAAACCAACACAGAAAACCCAACACAGAAAAATATGTAACCGGGAACTCCGCTTTTAGGCAGTGGCTAAATCTATAAATTATCTTTTTAAAATGACCACATTTTGGTGTAAGTTTGTTTGCCAGTTCGCTTAGAATGCTTGTGATTGTTCCTAGAATTACCAGCTGGTGTGGTTATTGAGATATCTGGAGGGCTTGAAGTCGCCATCAGGAGGGTTAAGGGTGAGTCTCGACCTAGAACCTGGCATTCTGTATGGGCTTCCTGTGGTTGGTAAGACGTGACGTCACAGGAGACCCTCCGCGGGTGAGCTCGGCCCAGTGCTCCCGCATCCTCACGGTTCATCTTCGAGCACAGGAAGCCCACCCAGAACGCCAATGACTTAGGCTGGGTGAGTCTCAGTGTGATGGGAATTACAGAAAGAATACACTTTTATTGCCGTTTATTTGGGTAGGTGTGTTGGTGAATGACAGGGTTCCTACGGCTCATGGTAGACCTTCAAAGTCCTGGGTTTTTATTTTTCTCCTGGAAAGTCCTGGAATTCTTAAACAGCCTGTGTCAGCCACTCCTTTGTTATTGTTTTCGTTCGATATTAGAAGACGAATTACGTGCAGGAATATCTAAATCAACATCTAAAAACAAAGTTGTATATTTGATTTACCAAATTCAATCGAGAACATTGCTCTATATTCTCTAAATCCGCAGATGGAAATGGATGCTTTCTCCGACTTGGTTTGTCAATGCTGTCAAAATAGTGGCTGACACAGGCTCTTTAAAGAGACTTCTGGAGAACTCTTGGAATACAGAAAATAATTTTGACCAAGTAAAAACTAGAACAAAACCGGCCCGCACAACAAAAAATCAAATGTCCGAGAAAAAAACAAGCACTGGAAAGCCTGCGCACATACTAGGCAATTACTTTAAAAAGTACAAACGGCAGATTGACAGTAAAACTTCTGAAAAACTCCTCGAAAAAATCTAACAAATCCAGGGGCAGATCCAGGAATTTCAGGAAGGGTAGGAGAAAGGGGGCAGCAGCGGCCCCCTCCCCCCCCCTCCTCCTCCCCCCCCCTCCCCCCCTCCACCCCCTCCTCCCCCCCCCCCCCCCCCCCACCCCCCTTAAATCCGCCCCTGAAATCTCCTGGATTTCTGGATGTTTCTGTGTCTTCGTTTCCTAATCGATTTCGTCTCATTCTCTATAGTACCTGACGACAGTGGCGCTCCTCAGGACACCTGGTGCTATTTTAGTAGGGGATTTCAGAGCTTCAAGCAACAAGAGATTGTCATACTCCTGCAGTGCAAGAAGGAAGATGTCTTCCCACAGGAGGTGCTGCGCATCTATCGGGCCGTGCACAGTCTCGTCAAAACGGGTAACTTATTTTACGACTAAATCAATAACAACAACAACAAGAGCAACAACAACAACAGCAACAACAACAACAAAGCAGCGGCAACGGCAACGGTAACGGCAACAACAACAACAATTACAGCATCAACAACAACAAAAAAACAGCAGCAACAACAACAACAACAACAACAACGACAGCATCAACAGCAACAACAACAGCAACAGCAGCAACAACAAGAACAGCAACAGCAAAAGCAACAACAGCAGCAACAACAACAACAGCAACAACAACAACGAGCCCAACAACAACAGCAACAACAACGGCAGCTTTTAACATACCCTAATTACCATTTTACCATACCCTAATGGGTGCCATTCCTTTCCAGGTACTAGGTTCAACCACGGCAACTATCTGGCCTTCAAAAACGTGTTCCTGGACTCCATGAATAATGGCGCTTTTCTGTTTGTTGCGGATCATTTCAAGGTAAGGCGGGAATTATAACCGTGAAGGCAAGGCATGTTATACAGGTTTCGTAAAGTCCTGGAAAACCTGGAAAGTGCTCGAATTTTAAAATCATGAAATCCTAGGCTGGAAACTGTTTTGTGTTCAAGTCTGTCTTAAGACCGCCTTGCCATATCAAGCTGCCTGAAGTTGACAACGAGATTTGACGAAACGTTTACTTTTGGCGCGAAAATGACGTCATCAAAATGTTATGAGAATTTCAAATTGGTGTTACGACTATATTCTTATTGAGAAGTTATGAATTTTCTGTCAGTAGCTCTAACGTCTTTCCACCACAAGGGGGCACGAGATATAGCAAAATACCACAGGTAGCCCATGGAAGTCCTGAAAAACGACGCCTCTTGTGACCTAGGTATCCCTTGGGGATTTGACAGAGTTTTGGTATTTGATGATGTCATTATTGCTTTTCAGGCCAAGCCGAGTGCCCTACGAGACATCAGATCCCCATTCCTGTACGGCGTGCTAGTAAAGCGAGCGGAACTTGTATACGCCATGTACACGCCTACACGACTTCTCCTCAGAATAGGACAAGAGCTCAAACGTAAGAACCTTAAGTTCAGAGGAAATACTTAGAGCAGATCGTATGGCGAAAAGTGCCGTGAGAAAGTTGTACCGTGACGCCATCGTGACTGTGGCGTGACTACGCGATTTCATTCCGTATCTACAGCAGGCCAGGTTTCGTGCCGCGACCGCGACAGTACCGCGCCTTGTCGTGCCACTTTTCACAGTCATACGAAATCTGCTCCATCAAGATCTTATTTTTAGCTCTTCTGATACTTCTAGGCCCCATGACAAACGCCGGTCTAATCATGAGGCGTTTCTAATTCAAATGAGAAACGCTATTGTCTAAGCTCCTTTGCATTAGGAACGGCTCATGATTAGGCCGGCGCTGTATATCCTAGGCCCTCAAGCTCAAACTTCGAACGTAATCCCAGTCTCTAGCGCGAAATTGAGTTCAAGTTCAAGTTTCAAGTTTAATATTTCGCCACATACATACAATTTACATTATAATTAACAATACAAATATCACAAGAAAAATATATATGGCGAGGAGAACCATAAAAAACCACAAGGCTTATACGGGATGGTTCACCTCATAAGTAATTACACAATAAATAACAGGTTAAAATCAGAAAGGTAGTCACGACGGATTCGTTAACAACTCAAAAAGTTTACAAAATTTGATTTTAAGGTTTATGTAAAAAGAAAGATAAATCCCTCACGTATACAAACGAACACACAAACACAGAATGGGAAACTAATAATTCTCAAGGAGAAATGTGTAAAGCTTATTTGAAAAATATGATAATGAAGTGGCAAACTGAATTTCACTAGGTAATTGACTCGCTTTATTAT
Organism: Scolanthus callimorphus; assembly: GCA_033964015.1. Taxonomy (NCBI): domain Eukaryota; kingdom Metazoa; phylum Cnidaria; class Anthozoa; order Actiniaria; family Edwardsiidae; genus Scolanthus; species Scolanthus callimorphus. The sequence continues at coordinate 5,496,929 of CM066924.1, forward strand.
CTACAGAAAACAGTAATTTTGATGCGAGTGATATTTTAAGGTTAATATAGCCTGTCTCGCAAAAGGAGCAGAAAGGAGCCCTGATTTTAAGAGTGTAGGGAGGTTTCAAAATATTTAGCGCGCCGGTAGCACGGCAGAAAGTGGCCGTTCTAAATGCAGAAGAACTCGAAACAATTGGAGTTGTTCCGCGTAAGAACGTTAGGAATGAAGCGAGCATTTTGTTTCCAATTGATTCTGTAGCCTGAGTATCAGGACCCTCCCCCTCCTCGAAAAAAAATGAGAGAAGGAGGAGAGCCTGACACAAATGCATTCAAAAGTTCATGTTCAACATTCAGAATCTGAATGCTGCGCTGATTGGCCAAAAGACAAAGGGACGCGTCACGTGAGTTAAACCGGAAGCGAAACTTGAAGCGTTTGCTTGTTCGAGTACAAGCCGCGATGGGAGAGGAATCTTTCGAGAACACGAACGCAAATATTTTAATAAATTCGTCCATTCAAATTCGGAATATGGACGAAAGAGAGTTTGACGATGATGTAGAGTCTGGAATACAGTTTTTTCCTGCTATACAAGTAAAAGAAGAGCAGACCGCGTGCCTCAAATTCTAGTAGTTTTGCCAACTGCTTTTGACAAACGCTAATTTATCAACGCCGATGCTGTACGCTAGCTTCTGGCTTTAATTAGAAAGATGGAGAGAAGACCCTTGCGAGTATCGTTACTAGGCCCGAAAGCAGCAAGTCTCGCTAAAAGCTAAGGGAATTTCGGCATCCCTCGAAGATCAACGATAACAAAGAAATCCTGCTCGGAAGCGCTACATTTTCTCCTAGCTCAGGCTAAAATTGTTCCCGCAGGATTCGGCAGCTTTCGCTAGAAAAAACGGTCCTTTGAGCTCGTGATAAGCTTATGCAGTTCTGTAGTAGAAATTTCCTTGCGGAATTCCTGCACACATCGAGACCCGCTCGCCGAAGTTCCCACGCAGTCCACACTTTCAAACAGGTTTCCCAAAATAACCGATCGAGCTCCAAGCTTTCCAGATACTTTTTGTTGGAGAAAATAAGTGTACTGATCCGGATTTGTGCCATATTTAATAAGCTTGATCTTTTACAAACGAAAGAAGCAAGCAAGCTCGACTGTTTTGGTTTTGGTTCAGGGAAACGTACTTGAGCGAGACAATAGGCGATGACAGCTGACGACAATTTTTGATACGTTGACAGCCGCCTTGATGGGGCGGAAGGCGCCGCGACAAGTGATTGTGTCAGGCGTAATTCTATTTTTCCTCTCTCATTTTCTCACAGAAAAATAAAATTCCGCCTGATACTCAGGCTATTGATTCTGGTCAACCGGAAACAAAAGGCTCGCCTTATTTGCATCTCTAACGTTCTTACGCGGAACAACTCCAAAAGCCCTAACTAAAAGGCCGTGTTATACAACTCGCAACTCGCAACGCAATATTTGCTGCGTTGCGAGTTACAGTAAAAAGAATTGAGCGTGTAAAAGTATTTTGTTGCGTTTCGAGCTGCAGAAAATGTAGAACCAAGCTCTACTTTTCGCAACGTTGCGAAACAAGTTGCTACGTGTAACATGCATGTCTTGGGAATTTATCACACAATGGGTTCCCTGAATGAGCCAATCAGCGTGCTTGATGTTGATAGCGCCGCTATAATTTGCAACTTTTCTGCGGGCGCATTGCAAGTTGCAAACAACATTGCGAGCGTGTAACATTCCGCGGTAACTTGCAATGTTTTTCAATTCGTCATCTTTGCGTTGCGAGTTGCAAAAAGTTACTTCGTGTAACATGGCCTTAACAAGAATTGGACATTTGAACTTTGCCTTAGTTGGTCCTTTCGGAAATACCACGGGGCAGCCCTCAGAAATTAAGTCTTCATAAATAGATCTTCCTTGCATACTTTGCACTCTGACCGTCGTATATTTGAATATTCAGTCCCTAATCTAACCACGGTTTTGACCTTTCCAGAGTTTCCATTTCCGGTTGTGAACTACCGTGATCGGAGTCCAGTGTACGATGGAGTCGATCAAGATGACGTCTTTTACAGCACCTCACTTGCCATGAATACATACTTGGTAATGATAACCTGTATCCATAGCAACACGTGTACTAGCCGTACTTAAAAAAATGTAATAGTGCTTCTTCTCGCTGAGCCACCCGGAGAAGCATGGATGGCGTTGGTTGGCCACAACTCTCACCCCTGTAGTCCGGGTTCGACTCCCGGCCGGGGCAGAGGAAATTTTCTTTCTGGTCGGGTCGTGGTCGAAACTGGTTCATATTGTGAGTTGAAAGCTGTTATAGTGTGTTCGTCTTTCGGATGAGACAATAGACCGAGGTGCCGAGGACGTAATATTAAGCCTTCTGGCAGTGATCACCCTCCCCACCCTCAGTGTCTGTGTTATGGCCGCTTTGCTGCATGTGGCGCCGTTGAGACCCCGTTTAATCCAGCTTCAGTGCTGCAAGTCGGGGAATTAGACCTCCTACATTTTTATTTATTTACATAAATACCATGGCAACTCATTCCATTGCCAGCCAAACGATGTCTATAGTTTAATAAGGTTTTTCTTTCGCCTTGGACCATGGCAACTCGTGCCAATTATAACCATGGTAGTCTTCCTATTCATAGTTCCGATGAAACAATGGAGCCATTTCACGCTATCTGGAGATACCAATCAGAGCTGGAAAGATTCTCCCTCGGGAACTGATCTTGTCCCACAAACAGTATTTCAGGACTTACGAAATCAGTCCGATGTGCAGCACTTTTTTGCCTTTTATTACAGTATAAACTGAGATCATCTGAAGATAAGGATATCTGGTAATCCTAAGCGGGATCGGAATATTTTTGGACTTTTTTAAAGGAAAACCCTGGTTTGTTTGTGGGACATAACAACAGTAACTATGGCTTTGAATGACAGGTCGGAACTATGAATTGGGGTTGTTCCGCGTAGGAACCTTAGAGATGCAAATGAGGCAAGCCTTTTGTTTCCGATTGACCAGAATCAATTGGAAACAAAAGGCTCGCTTCACTTGCATCTCTAACGTTCTTACGCGGAACAACTCCAATGCTACCAAATCGATTTTCAGTTAAACAAGGTCTTTCTTTCACCTTTCACCATGTATAGTCCTATTATTTAACTAATATAAAAATGAATGCTGCTTGTTTCTCGAAAATAGTATCTTTGTTTCAATAGGAATTCTAATGTGTTGTATGGTAGCAGTTTTATTAGGTGGTTCCGTTGCTAATAGTAATTCTGTGTTCTATTCTTTCATTGAGACATTCCCTTTTTGACGTAGAAAAACCGTGTCCCAGAGGCTCTGATCCCAGGTCTTCTAGTGCTGAAAGATGGAGTAAAGATAACATTACATGCGCCCACCAACCAGGCTCCCGCGGTAAGTAATCCACAGGTAGCAAATACCATCTTGCGAACTCGACTATCGCACTTTTCTTTTGCCTTCACATGTCCTTTAATTTGGCAGATTGTCAGCCTGTTTGACCGGTTGATCGTCAAGTCAAACCAGACAGCCACCATCCCCCTTCTGTCCGACATTAGTGTCCGGACCGCAACGCAAAACGTGTTTCATCAAGGAATCAAGACAAAGGAGGTGATGTTTGGCAAATCGATCAGCTTGTTCCATAATCCAGTGTTGGTAAAACAACTAGCAGAAGGTGAGGAGTTAACATACAAGTTTTCTTGGCAAGCATATCCCGTCGGCAGGGCGTCTTGGGCCTGTTTTTGAATAGCCAGCTAGCCGGCTCTCTAGTGGTTTTTTCGGATATTTGATTTTTTTTGGCGCGCGGGATTCCTGTGTCCTTTCCGCGACACAGGAATACCGCGCGCCAAAAAATCAAATATCCGAAAACACGCACTGGAGAGCCAGTCGGCAGGGCGTCTTGGGCCTGTTTTTGAATAGCCTGCTCTCCAGTGTCTTTTTTTTAATTCAGATATTTGATTTTTTTTTGGCGCGCGGGATTCCTGTGTCCTTTCCGCGACACAGGAATACCGCGCGCCAAAAAATCAAATATCCGAAAACACGCACTGGAGAGCCGGCTAGCAGGCTACTTCCCCCCGCGACACAGGAATCCCGCGCGCCAAAAAATCAAATATCCGAAAACACGCACTGGAGAGCCGGCTAGCAGGCTACTTCCCCCCGCGACACAGGAATCCCGCGCGCCAAAAAATCAAATATCCGAAAACACGCACTGGAGAGCCGGCTATCCAGTGTTTTTTTTTCTTTCCGATATTAGATTTTTTTGGCGTGCGGGATTTCTGTGTCCTTTCCGCGACATAGGAATCCCGCGCTAAAAAATCAAATATCCGAAAAAAACACTGGAGAGCCGGCTAGCAGGCTAGTTTTGGAATCCCCCAGGGCCTTAGCATTGGGCCTTAACATCAGGTTGTCCCTAGATCATTAAATTTCAAATAGTAAGGTCAGATTAACTCATTTAAGCTTAATTTTTTGCATACAGACTCCTTATCTGATGACAAACAAAATATCAAAAATGCCTTTTTTCTAATGGATCTGTCTTTGAGATATTAGGCTTTGGTTTCTGTACCATTTTATGGGAGAATTGGTACTTTGATCAGGAATTATGCAAACTTTGTTCAATCATATCTAAAATTCATATTCTTCAAATTTCTTAAAAATTTGGAATTGAGCTTTTGACCATGGAAACTCCTCGTATGCGGAATCTTGAGCTTATATATTGAAATATGGCGAAGTTAGACATTTCATTTTTGGTCATTTCTGTTCTGTCATGAACACATGTATTCTCCTGTATGGCGGCCGTGACGTACAATAGACCTTTTTCCAAAATGGCCGCCGCAAATTCACATGTCTTAAAATTAAACTGACTGAAAATCTGACACTAGATAGAGTATCCTCACATTAGTAATCCTTTAAATTTTCATTATGCCAAATGCCATGTCGGCTGAGAAATTAGAGTCTGAAAATTGAAAATTTTACAGAGATTTGCATGACTGGAGGTATGCATCATACCCCCAGTCATACAAACGTCTGTTAATTTTCAACGTTCGTTTCCTCGGAAGATATTGGATATAACGGAGTGAAATTCTGTAGTTTTACTAAAGTGATGATGGATCATCTTGTGCTGGTGTTCATTTTTAACAAAAATCGATTTGAATTTTCGGCGGCCATTTTGGAAAAAGGTCTATTCGAGCTCCCTTGGGCTGAAGGAAGCCATTTGTTCTCTGTATTATTCCTTTAGACATCCAACTACCTTGATGTCCTGCAGGTGAAAATCTAAGGTGGTTTCTAAATCACAAAAGACGAAATACCGTGACCTCATCGTTTTTTTTTGCTGTTGTGGTTTCAATATCTCGACGCATAATGTGTGTTTTAGTTGTTTCTTTTGGCTTCGTAAATCCATAATTTGGATGTTTAACTGGATCCAGCAACTTGGCGCTGACTAGTTTAAATTATTGTTAAACAGGCTCGAGTAACTTGGAGCTTACTGGTTTGGGCTTCTTGATTCTCCACATGGGAATAGTTGACACTTCTTCGCCACATTTTGGAGGACAACTCGTTGATGGTATGTACTCAGAACATTCTTATCAGCCAATATTTAGAACTAAACACAGCGGTGTCTTAAGTGATCACGTGTACACCGCGTGACAGTGATTGTACAGAACGGGTTCTTATTGGTCGCTCATTCTTATCAGCCAATATTTAGAACTAAACACAGCGGTGTCTTAAGTGATCACGTGTACACCGCGTGACAGTGATTGTACAGAACGGGTTCTTATTGGTCGCTCATTCTTATCAGCCAATATTTAGAACTAAACACAGCGGTGTCTTAAGTGATCACGTGTACACCGCGTGACAGTGATTGTACAGAACGGGTTCTTATTGGTCGCTCATTCTTATCAGCCAATATTTAGAACTAAACACAGCGGTGTCTTAAGTGATCACGTGTACACCGCAAGGCTTGCAAGGTCCCTTTCATAATTCACTCACAGTTTGCCGTAACAAAATCGTTAATAATGTTTGGTATCGCTTTTATTTTTTTATATAGCGCTGTTCACGCTGGCGTCACCCATTGTTATTAATGTGCCAACCAGAGATCGATTGGTTCACAGAACAAAGGGCGCTATTCAATCTACGGTTGGCACATTAGCATTAGAATAGCAGTGTTGATAAACAGTGAATAGCGCTATAAAGAAATATGTTTAATTTTCCATGCAAGTTGCTCTCTAAATGGCTTTCGGGAGACAGAGCGGAAAACATGACCTGCTAAAATCACTTAATGTCAAAAAGTAAGGTTGGGTCACCTCAGATAAGCTTGATTTTTTGCATACAGGATCCCTATCTGATGAAAAGCAAAATATCACAAATTACTTTTTCTAATGGATACGTCTTTGAGATATTAGGCTTTAAACTTTGGTTTCTGCTCCATTTTATGGGAGAATTAGTACTTTGATCAGGAATTATGCACTTTGTTCAATCATATTTAAAAGTCATATTCTTCAAATTTCTTAAAAATTTGGAATTAAGGTTTTGGTCGTAGAAACCCTTTTGCATACGGATTCTTCAGCTTATATTTAACAATTTGTCGCCAAAGGCGACGTAAATATCGGCGAATAGTCACCAAGACGAGGTCGACTGAGGTTAGACATTTCATTTTGGTCATTTCCGCTCTGTCCTTTCGGCATGAACTCAAGCACTCTTTTCACATTCTGCTAAAAAGTTCCTCCTTTCCCAAGGAATAGTGACAATGTTACGTTATATCTAATTATTTATATGACATGAATGACAAATTTAGGCCCAAAAGTTGAATTTATAGAACTAAGAGGTTCTTAGTAATGTGGACCCCTGAAAGCGGTCATAATACCGAAGTGCCGTGAACGTGGATCGATCAATGCGTTTTCGATATCACCGAAAACGAAGCCAAACGGAAACACATTTGGTGTGAACAGTACCTTTAGTAATGTTGTTGTGTAATCGGATTTCTATGTTCGTCCAATTACAGACGGAGCTGTACTTTATCTGTCGAAGACTGCAACACAGAAGATACGTCAGAGTCTTCACGAACGTTCCAATTGTCATTTCTACTTGGGCGATAAATCCGACGTCGAGCACTTTGAGCTCCAGTGGAATGATGATCCGAACCCGCCTCTGCAGTCCCCGGCACCGCGATCTAGTGAACCAGTTATTGGAGTACCGCAGGGGTCGAATCCTGGGACCGCTGTCATTGATATTAAACATGCAGGGTAAGGTGCAATATTCGCCTCTTTGGAATCGCTATTTAAAATTAAAGGGCTAAAAGCTAACACTTGCGAAGATTTGCATCATTTTCACCGCGTACGTGTAAACCCTTTTTGCGGGTCATTTTCACAAACGTTGAATGGATCAACATCGTTGGGCACAATTCAACATGTTTCAAAATAAAGCAACATTCCCCGGCATATACTGCGAGTAGCTCTGTTTGTCTCGCCTTTCAAAGTGATTTTACTCTTACGCATTTCTCTTCGACATATTCACGCTTACACGAGTATTATTGTCATTCTTACAGTTATAAGTCAGAGGTAGACGCCCTCAAGTCAGCGGCCACCACTGGTGTGCGCACGCTCCTGACTGATATCGAGGGTCGTATTCACCACGCATGCGTAGAGCCACTAATGCTTCAGTCCTACCGGATGCGGTCAGGCGAGGTTAAAGAGCTTCAGCTGAGAGTGACAGCCACGGGCACATCCAAGGTGAGTGGGACAATGTTTAGTATCCAAGGTTTATAGTGGGACAATGTGCAGTGATAATAGGCCATTTTGGGCTCGATCTCCAGTGTAAGAACTCACCAACTGCGTCACAAAGCTTTCTTTGTTTGGTAGAACGAAGGTTGAACCAATCATGATTAAATAGTAACTAAACACAAAGGTGTCCTCAGGGAATGGTTCTTACACTGGAGGTGACCCCCATTTTGACGAGTAGCCGTGGAAAAGTCAATTGTACCGTAAGAAATAAAAAATGCCAATTCCTGATCCAATTCTATCCGCTCGATAATATACGAAAATACTCCAAATTTGTACTTATCTAGCAGCTGAAACTTACCCCAAAATCATGGCAGACCATGACAGTACCCCTTTGGTCACACATGGCCTGCCGATCAATCAGAGCGCGCATTTTACGGACGTTGTATTAAAAATGCGCGGAGCGGAGCCCCATACGTATCATTCAACGTCGCATGAGAAAGCAACCCATCCAAGCCAAAACGGAACGTTCAGCTGTTTACGAAAACATCGCAGGCTCTTTTTTACGGATGCGCACTTGCGTTAGTGTCGACCCGTGTACACAGCCAATCACAGTCCGTCTTGGATCACGAAGTGCGCGCATCGTCCTCCACAGCGCCGTGGCGTTCGGTTTGGACTCCAAACTGCAAACACTTGTTGCTTTTTGACGCCAACTCCCGCCAAAGTACATTGATTCTTTAAAGAAGTTAACAGCAAGAGATGCAAGGAAACAAAAGGGACTGAACTAATAGCGAAATGGAAAAAAATATATTTGCCAACTCTCTGTTGCTGGTGTAGCCCGCGATTGAGGAGCTTTTTTCAAGTTAATCAATCAATCGGTCATTTACAAGGATAACCCGCATAAATTCCAGGGTGATCATTTCAAAATTCACTGAAATTCCAGGCTGGGTTCCTCAAAAGGGATACATTTGTTATAAGAATAAACGATGAAGTAAGAAGTGGGTGTGTATGACTGGAGTTCCGCTTTTAGGCATTGCCTAAATTTATATATTATAATTTATTCTTGGTATTCCTTTGTAGCGCTGGTCGATAGGGCCTGGTGACCAGCCTGTGGCCCTTATCCGTTCTCTTCAGATGGCTCTCCACGCGGTCAGGCTGCCTGAGCTCTATGGCACGAACCTGGGACTAAGTTTTGACGTCACCGTCAGAAAACAGTGAACGATTAGCAAGTCTAATTAACAAGGTAATGGCATAAGATAATAAAGTAGCGGCCATTATCAATAACAATATAGTTGATGTTCGCGGGCGTAAAAATGTTTTGGACCCGACTCAATTTAGCGCGAGCGCAGCGAGAGAGCATACAAAACGAGAATTAAAGGCCCATCACCAATCAGGAGCCTTTGCGGGCTATTAGCCAATCAAAAATGACTGAATAACAATGGACAAATTGGAGAACAAAAACAAAAACGAGGCGCAAAGGTTCTCGGTTGATAATGGGCGATCACCATAACAGCGACCTCAGAGCAGCGGGCTCTAATATATTAAAGCCCGCCAAAATGTTCATTAGAACCCGGATAATACGCCACAATGCTCGCCAAAGTTATTATAATAGACCCTTACGTCAACAGAGAAACACATGTAAAACTGCAAAGTTAAAAAACTAGCGCTTAGATTCCTTTGACAAATGTTCCGATGTACGTGTTCTTTAAAGGGTGTATATTTTTTAAAAGGTCACGCAGTCCAGGTGAGTGAGCCTATTTGTTTCATGTGAGTCACATTTCAAAGTGCCCGCCGGGCGTTTGGAGAGAAGGGACTCCACATAAAAATAGACAGGGGTGTTTGCTTTTATACCCTATGCTTACGGTATAAAATTCACCCAAGTGCTTTCTCTTAGGGTTGTCCAAAGAGTGTACTTTACAAAGAGTGTGCTGCCTCAAGCCAAAGGTGGCCTAGAATTTAAGCAACAATTTTTCGACTTTGATGGTAATTTGTTAAGGATCGTAATAACATTAGGTAAAACTGATTTTTTTTGTTTATTATCTATATATGAGGTTAAAATTTATCTTTTGTACATCCAATTTGCTATCTCTTAGGGGTAAAATTGCTGTTGACCACACCCTATTTTCTATCCTTTAGGGTTAAAATTAATTTTCCCGACGAGCATCCTGGGAGATAAACTTTGAACATCACTAACGGGTCATGATTCATTGTCTTGCCCAGCTGACGCAACGCAGTCTTATAAAATAAGCAAGCAAACAGAGTGGAATCAATGTAATTGCATCCCTTTCTGTTAGTGAAAACAAACAGCGTCCTCCGAAGGCAATTGTCATTATTTTAATAGAGAGACAAATGTTGGTTTAGAATGCTTTGATGAGAGAATCTCTCTATTGCGGAGGCTTTAGGTTAAAACTAAATTGTAGGCGGTTTTATGTTTTATAACGTATACAGGCATCAAGAGTTCCAGACTCGCGCGAACAATGCATCATTAGTGTTGAACAAAGGAAAAAAAGTGAGCCCCTTGCTATTAAAACGGCTTTGGGCTCAACTTTTTCCTTTGTTCAACACTTATTATGCATTGTTCACGTACTGCGAGTCTGGAACTCTTGATGCCTGTATTGATAGAGCGGCTTTCAGATGAGTGACGAAAACTAAACACAAACTTAATAGCCAATCAGGAGTGGAACCCATTCAACAACAAACAAATCAGAGGACGATTAAGTAGGACTTGTCTTTGTGACCAAAGAAGAAAAAACAAGAGTCACTGTTTTTTTATGTGCATTCTGATTGGCTGACAAAACAAAGATCCAATATCTTGACCAATAGGAACGTGTAAAAAAAGTATGATTTAAGTTTTACAGTCATCTGAAATCCGGTCCAAGTATTTAGTATTGATATGGTAACCAACATGTTCATGGCGTTAAACGCCGAATATACGGATAAAGTTATCTTTAACTTAGTGGCTTAAATCGGCCAGAAAATTTTGTAAACAACACTAAAGTACGAAGGTGAAGTAAATACAATTTGTTGACGTACACGTTCTTATGTACAAATATTTCCGCTTAAAGTGTTGCTCAAGGCAGAAATTTCGCATATCTCTCCATTTAGAACCATCCCATAAAACACCCCCCCCCCCCTCCCAAACACACACATAAGATCGCGTTCCGTTGCAGCTACCTTAACTTGGCCATCCCTGAACAGAGCACAGACGCCTTGCATTTCTTTTTGTACTGGCGGAAAACATTCTTGCTTTCAGTTATTGGTAAAGCGGTGGCGTTTCGCACTGCATATTTTCAAATCGTTGTTGTTGTTGTTTTTTTGGTGGGGGGGGGGGGGTATGTTTTGCCAGTCGAACCATCTAATGCCAATCAGGTACCTTGCCTTGTTATCCCTAGCGCAGATTTCGTATGACTGTGAAAAGTGCCGCGATAAAGTTGTACTGTCGTGCGACTACACGATTTCATTCCGTACCTTCAGCAGGCGCCAGGTTCCGTGCCGCGACCGCGACCGCGGCAATTCCACAATCTTACGTCGCCTGGCTTTCCGTCGCTACGAAAACTCAGTTTACCGCACTAGGCGACACAGGGCAAGGATCTGATTGGCCCAAATGGTTTTACTGCCGGTTCTGAAAACCTCGCAATGTTTCGGAAATTCCCAGTGCAAAGCAACAACTGGCTGTAAAGTCCCGTTCACACCTAATGACACGAAGCGCGCCTGCTGTTGAGTCTAGTGCGAAATTTCGCGCCATGTGAACTAAACAAACTAATCAATGAGTTCCGCCTCTTTTTCAAGTACTTCTTGCTATCTTGAGATGCAGGATCCCCTCGATTCCGCGCCGGAAGTGACGTCATAATATCCGTTGGAATGTCACTCATTGCCTTTTTTTCCATGATATCACGGACGAGATCTACGATATAAGAATCAGCAGCCTCATATTCTACGGCAGACGCCTCCGCGAATATCCATCCATATTTCACCGCTGCGGCTGCCCCTTCTTCCATGGAGACAGACCTCAGCTCTTCCAAATCCAACTTGTTGGCGATCAAGGCGACGGACATTGGGCTCGAGTCTGGCAGATCACGTGATCCGTTGATGATGGTCTTGTACAGTGGAATGTTCTGGAAGCTCCTCCGGTCCGTTATGGAGTACACCACGATAAAACCATCGCCTTCCTTTAGAAATTGATCTCTCAGCTTGGATGAGTGGGAACCCTGTGGAAAATCAACATTTGTAAAATAATCAGACCAGTGAAGGTGAAGGGTTGCGGACATGAAAAAGTGCTATGAGCTTCCTTTTTGATGCTTTAAGGTTACTTTATTCAATATATATTTATAGTTAGAATATTCACTATTATACTAGCGGTTTCAATTGAAAGTAAAATGCTGCGAGCGCGATTTTACAATCTACATGCCTTGGTATACACTTATTTTTAAAAACTGTAAGCGGCTGCTTCTTGTTGGGGTAGAAATGCTATATTCTCTTTGATTGACCGTTGCCTATTGTTGTCGTGTTTTACTGCATGCCTGGCCTTTCAAGTAGAAGCCACAAAGGTGAGAGACGTTTGCTTTGGCAAACAGCAGCTTAACCGAGAAATTTGGGAATTACAATAAACATTTATATACCGACTGTAGACGGCTGTTAGCAAAAGTTGCATTTCACTGCAGGTCTTCAGCTTTTTCGAACACAAGACAATCGGATAATCTGATGCTGGCACGCGACTGCAACTGTATAATAAACAAACACTGAATAAAACCCAAATTGATTGTGAAAATAGCGCTTCTCTTGCAAAGTACAGCACAGATAGCTAAAATAAACGTACATCTCATCATTGTGAACATTTATTTGGTCTCAGACGTACCTTAAAAGGCATGAAATGCAGTAAAACTCGGCATTACAAAAGCGGAGATATTTCGCCGGGCGATATCAGAAGATCTCATGGGTGAGTGCTATTTCCTGTCTACATCCCCCATCGCAAAATGTGTCGTCGTGATTGTGAGGCTCAAAAGCCGTACGTCCAGCCCGTTGAAGCGACCTCGAATAAAATCGTGTTATGCAAATCGCGGCCGGCTGCAAATCTCTCCCTTCGTAGGGAATCATTCTTCGTAGCGAATATGTTGCTGCTCCTAACGTCGCAGCAATTATAATATTGTAAATAGTTATTACAAAATTGTTATTATTATAGAGCGGATTTCACATGACTGTCAACCCTTGTCATGTAATTGCGATTGCTTTGCGTTCTCATTGGCTACTCGTTTTTCTCAGCCAATCAAATTCTGTAGTAAAAACAATTGTGTAATTACTTAGTAATTGCTTCGGCTGGTGATTGGCTGAGAGAAAAGCCATTTAGGAGCAAGTTGTGATTTTTCTTGATTCTGATTGGCCAGTGATTGCTCAATTGCAATTGCTTTCACGACAGTCATGTGAAAACCGCTCTAAGTTTGTAAAATTCCGTAATTCAGCCCATAGGCTGTAATGGTATTTTAATTAAACTATCTATCTATCTGAAAACCTTCGCGGCGCGTCCTCACACGTCCTAAGTTTAACCAAAACATGTCAACCTATATCGTTGGAAAGCTTATAAATGGACTAGTCGGCTATTCTTGGTTTTCACGTGTCACGTGACCATACTAAAACTCCCTAAATATGCTTTTGTTCCAAGACAATAAACAAAATAAAGACAGAACCCTTTAGATATTGTCATATACTTGTGGTTATGTGAGTTTCAGGTCAACCAAGTAAATATTTGTCGAGTTCTGGGAAATACAATTTTAGTAAGAAATGTATGGGAACTTTGCGATTCGATGCCTTATTTATTTCTCTTATGACATCTTTGAAAAACATCTAATTCACACACAAATAGTATGGATTAACAGAAGAAGGTCAAGCTCTCTTTTTGACCAAATTTCAGGGAGATATGTTATTTTCTGAATGAAATATGAGTAACGTAACACGCGTCAAGATTACAGCGAAATGTATGGAGCCGCCATCTTGGTGTACCTTTGAGGGACACCAAGATGGCGGCCAAATCATGAGGTCCCTCAAAAGCGCATTAATAATAATAGGAATAACATCGAATGACATTTGCAGTTATTCTATAATCATATATTCTCTATTAGTTTCCAAATTAGACCATAACCTCCTGTTAAAGTTCCTAATCGACTCTTGGAAATTCGTGATCGGGTGTTGCGTGACATGAATTACCTTCGGCGATATTTCTGTGTTTAAGTAATGAAACGATATGATATTTGGAATGAATGCTCCTAAGAGGGAGTTTGTAACGGTACCATAACTCAAACATAGTAAAATCAATTATAAGGGAATTAATATTTTGGTGACGTCACGTGAAAGCCAAGAATAGGAAAAAGAAATAATTTTTAATAAATATATATATTTTTTAAGAAATGATAAAGTAGATTGCAAAGATCGGACAATTCGCAGCTAATCTAGGGTCATTTGTGTTTGATTTACAAAAAGAATGACTGGAATCGGCAAAAAACGCAAAAGTTATAGCCCGATATCTATAACCTGGTAGTCCAGCTCTGGACACACATGAGCGCACAAACCATTCCGAGCGAGTCACCTTAAAGGTGTTTCCCAAAAACCGCCTGCGTTTTTTAATTTTTTTTAGTTATGAAGCTTTTACATTTTTGGAGGGCCTGCTAGTCAAAGTCTACAAACTTTCCAACGATATATAGGTTGACATGTTTTGTGTAAACTAAGGAGTTGTATGATATTGTTTATCAGTACAAAGTCATTTGGAGTGATTTATCTTACCCTGCAAGCTGTGTCCAAAATGTCCAGCGTGACAGTCGTGTCATCGACACACAGTGTCTTACGGTACTTGTCCTCTGTAACAGACGTGAGCGTCAGCACATTTTAGAATTATTATATCCAGTTTTTTGCAGGATTTAACTAGTCAAACGCGTCGCCATATTTGACTGAAGAGGACGACGGAAGAAAGGGACGATTCTCTATAGCAGATTTCGTATGACTGTGAAAAGTGCCGCGATAAAGTTGTGCCGTGCCGCGACCGTGACCGCGCCGCGACTATACGCGACTTCATTCCGTATCTACAGCAGGCCAGGTTCCGTGCCGCGACCACGACAGTGCCACGCCGTGTCGCGGCGCTTCTCAGAGTCATACGAAATCTGCTCTATCATGAAGGGGTATAACGCCTCACCCCTCCCTGTGTGGGAACGAGATTAGCGTATGCCTTTATTAAGAGAAGTTAAGGGCGTCTCCCGTCTGAGAACTTTGCCACTGGGATACCAATAAAAAGAAAGAACAATTCAGACACCTATTAGAGCACAACTTTCTATGACTATCAGCGCAATAGAGCACACGTGATGTCGGCAGACACACACGAGAACGTTGTAAAATCACGAGCCGCAGTTGATTGATTTTAAAATGTTTCGAGTGTCCCTCCCAACATCACAACTGCTCTATTCGCCGTTAAAGTCATAGAATGTTGTGCTCTATTGCTTGTGATATAACAGAAGAGACTTTTATCGGTGATATAGAGCATAGATTTGGACCAATCAGAGCTAACGTTATATCGTAGCTATATTATAAAATATTTTAGTGTTTGTTGATGTTAGGATCAGTTTTGTTGGCTAGAAAGCCGCAAGAGACATTGGACGATTTATCTTACGTTGAACCGTCAATCAATTGGTATTTTGAAAAATTAAGAATGAAAAAAGGAGAAGAAAAATGAAAAGTCATGTAAATAAAAATTATATACAAATGCAAAAAGTGGCGAAATATTTAAAAAACAAATAACAAAATCACTTAAAGGTCAGGGCCATGCCATGGCATTGCCTCCAAAAATAAACCAGCCATGATGTCAATCTGCGCGTAGTCACCAATGGTTGGATCAGACTACCCCAGGAAACGATGACGGAAAAAAACCTCACTTCAACCCCAGTCTAAATTGAGGTCATTTTGCACTGCCACCACAAAATAATCAAGACATGATGATCCCGGTCTATCCACCACAGGGCAAAACTCGCCCAGAAAGCGATGCAGAGAAACCATACATCGATCTTTCGTTTACCCTTCAATCTAAAACTTGAGATCATGCCTCCGCGTTGCCCCCACAAAAATTGAAGACGTGCTGTTCCGATGAGTCTACGTACTCACCGCAGGGTCATACTCCCCCAGAAAACGATGACAGAAAAGCCTCACTCCGATCTCAAGTTGACTCAGTCTAAAAATGAGGTCAGACATGATGTTTGCGTGTACTCACCAATGGTGGGGTCATACTCTCCCAGAAAGCGATGACAGAGAAACCTCACGAGCAGAGCTGTGAAAAGAAGAGGCATGGCAACTAATAGCACTGCAGAGACTTATTATTTTCTGAGAGAAACATAGATTTGGTGACACATCGCTATATTTAGATCCCGGAGGAATCAGCCAATCAGCGTACATAAACTAGCCACACAGAGTACTAAGAATGCAGCACTTTATTTGTCACTCACTCGCGCATTACTCAAAGTCCGTAATAGAGCGGATTTCACATGACTGTCTAGACTTGTTATGTAATTGCGATTGCTTTGCGTTCTCATTGGCTATTTGTTTTTTCTCAGCCAATCAAATTCTGTAGTAAATACAATTGTGTAATTACTTAGTAATTGGTTCGGCTTGTGATTGGCTGAGAAAAAAGCCATTTAGGAGCAGGTCGTGATTTCTCTCGATTCTGATTGGCTAGTGATTGCTCACTCAATTGCAATTGTTTTCACGACAGTCATGTGAAAACCGCTCTAACGGGCGAAAGCGAATCTCCTGTTGATAATCAAGTTTCCCGACTCAGTCAAATGATCCCGTTTCCCGCGGGATACCTTAAAAAAAAAAGATGTAAACCAAATTTGATCCCACAAACCATGTTTTTTCTTGTGTACTATAGGATTGGAATCACAATCTCTTATTTTGCATTAACGTTAAGACCTAAGTTGGAAGAAGGGATACGTGAAATTCGTCCTCTTTCTTTTCTAGAATAAGTTATTGAGCCTGGCGATCTGGTCAACAACCTTACTATGCGTGACCCTATAAAAGGTAACAAGAGAATTAAGGAAAGGCATTGAGTATCGTCTCAAGTTAAACGTGTTAATTTGGAAACCATTAGCAAATCTTTATTGCACACTTCAAGATTAAATTACCATGTGTTTCAATTTATATTCACGGATTTTGGAAAGTTCTAAGAGCTTCAACAAGCTTTTTGAAAGGTTAAATGTATTGGAAAGAGCGAGAAAGTTGAAAATGACTCCTGATTCTACTCTTACGTGACTTTGAAGTAATATATCAGACACGAGACAGCGTGTTTCATCAGGATTCTCAAACAGGAGAAGTGGGTTGAAAATAAAGAGACAAAGCCGGGTTTTTAACGAGTTCGAGGCGTTCAGCAATCCTGATGAACGACACTGGCGAGCGTTTGTTGGCTTCTCAAACGAATCGTTCATTATTTTCCAGAAAAATGGAATAAAATCTCAACACTCTATGAAAATTTAGCTCGCTCATCCAAACCACCTTCACACTTATGAAGATTTCTTTGTTTTAGCTTGGTGAATTACAAATGAGTTGGAGCAATTTAAAGATGGTAGTAGTCAATCTCAGGTTTGAACGCAAGAACAACTATAGCTTAGCTCATACACTGTTATCGTTTTACATGTAATAGATCCCTAGAAAGTCCCCCCTCATGTCGTTTGTTTTCTTATTTGTTAAGGTAAACTAATGTTCCTTCATGTCCATCCGTCTTTTTGCAATAGTGCGCGTTTAGAAACCGCAATTCATTGCACGCGGATTAAAGCTTCCATTCGGGCTCGAAAAAGGAAAGACTACGATCAAACAGGGTCCTAAAAGTACATAGCTGTCTTTTTTCGGGGATTTTTTTAGTGTTTTTAGTGTTTTAAAAAGTGAACTATAAATCATATACCATTATTATGTTATGTCTTCGGATTGCCTTGTCGAAATTTTTTTAAGTCCGAGAATTCGAAGATTTGGGGACTATAAAAGCAAGTCTTCCAAAAATGCTAAAAGTCAGAAATAAAAATGGTTAGGGGACGTGGAATGATAAATCGGAGACTTGCGGAGACTGCGCGAATAAGCGGTCAAAACTCCCAAATCGAGACAGAGCTAGACTACTTCTCAAAAACAGCTCAAGAATCGAGATTCTGATATTTTTTTCGGATTTCTAAAGGTCCATGGCACCCAAAGGTAGTGGTTAAAATGCTTTCTCTCATACATGACCACTATATGTCGCCTTACCCGTTTTTCCAACCCCTTCATCTCCTAGTATTCCAATTCGATACACTTGATTTTCCATCATTCTTCGTGATCATCCGGTGTTCCTTTGAGTCTGCTTGGCATACGATTCACTGGGAAATAGTATTTGCAGTTTGATTAGAGAAGAAAGCGGGCGGTTTTCTCTCGTAGATAGCCATTCAGGCGCAGTAGATTAGTAGATTAATGTGTGCCGTTTCTTTGTGCGAGCGCTCCTGTAGGAACCGAAATGTAATTATCTTAAAACTTTAAAAGTCACTGCTTCCTGCGTAATTGAACTTCCTTTTTCAGTACTGTGAGGCGGGTGTCGAGTGCTTTTCGCCGGTTCTGGAATTAAAAAACCTTATCGGGTTACACGTTTAAATGCGTGCGCTACAAAACGCAGTTTTTGCTGACTCTTGCTTATACCCCCGTTTTCCTAAATCGACCTAACATTCACTCGAAAAAACACTTACTACACTTCGGTTAGGAAAAGCAATTTAAAAGACAAGTGTGCGTAGAGGATGCGGCAAATTGTGCATTGCTTTCTTCGCCGCACTTTGTTTAATTTAGTGTTCTTGACTCGAAGCGAAATAACAGTCTGTTAGAGTATTAGTTTCCCCCAAGGCCGTCTTTAATTAACGAGTTTAAAAAAACACATTCCATGAACACGATGCATAGGCGATGAAGTTCTAATTTTTATGGCGACTTATCTAAATTGTTTATCGTAAGTGCGGACGTGAAAATTCTCTCCTAGCAAAGAAACATTGGTCTAGCCTTTCCGGAGAAAAAATAATCTAACACTAAAGTACCGCTTCTAAAAGAAGAAAATACCTTGTTGCCGATGCAGTTAATAATGGTTCGTCTTTTCCCTGTTTGTCTTACAAACAAAAACGCGCCTCGGGCATGTATTAAGACGCGATAATTAAGTTCTTGCGTTTTTCTTAACCCATTAAGGAGACTACATTATGTTGTTGCTCCATATCTATCGATTGCTAGTTTTTGTACGCTATTAATAGACGCTCGACGAAAAGTCAATATCCTCTATCAGATTAACAGCAGTCGTTAATCACTGAACCAGGTCCACGGGGCGTCAATTTTGCTCTTTGTATATCAGGGAGTCAGTTTATCGTCTCGCCACTTTGATCATTTTACATTGGCGTCGAAAAACATTGTGTGGGGAGCTTTCAGTAAGGTACCGCGTTTTTGCGGGTGTCAAATAATTTCGGAGCACCATCATAATCGTTTTGAATCGTTTCCATAGAACTTCTCGACAAAATTAACGGTTGTTTTACATAAACAACTCAGAATCCTATTTATACTGTTTTTTAGTCTTAGAAAGAAAAGGAACTGAAACTTGCATTATATAGGCATTCTTACGCAAGATTTAACAGCTTTCGCTATCAAAGTTAATTCCAATTTGAAAACTGTTCAGCCTGGTAAGAAATCAAAAATGCCATTTCGCAATCCAATTCCATCCGCTCTAAAGCACTCGAAAATACTCCAAATGTGTACTCATCTTGTAGCTGAAAGGGTATTTAACAAACCTAGACGACTATTTTGTTCATTTCTTGTGAATCTGACTACATTTAAGCTACCTAAATTAACCCTAAAATCATGTAAAATCGTGATAGTGCCCCGTTAATTGGTCATTTCTAAAATGTGAAGAGCAAGCTACTGGGCTTTTCTGAACTGCTGACAAAAATGTAAATATTCCTTTTTGTGTGAGAAGGTAGAACAGATAATTTGCCAGCAGTGAAGAAGGGATAGTTTCCAAGGTCGAGTCAAAATGCCACAAAACAAGCAAAAACAAACTAAAATAACTCAAAAAGTTAAAAATAACTCTGAACGACATTGCCGAACGTAAGTTCCAAAGCTAGGAATAAATTTGACCCCGGACCCCAGACATTTTTCCTGCAAAGGCGAAATACACGGAACAGGTTCTATGAGGAACTGGTCCACCAGTGGTTCTTAAATTGCCGGTCACACAAAGAGAATCCCTCGATAAAATTTGTTTAATACCATATTTATTTAATTCTAAGCATGCAGGGCAACGATGACCAATGTATTTCAACGAGAGAAGGTAACATATTTCACAATAGAAACTGGAATACTTTGCTATCCTCATTATAAAACCAATTGTGCTATCCTCATTATGAAACCAATTGTTTCTTGATAAATGTGATGGTTATACCCGACTACCTTCTTTTGTTTCTATTTATTTATTTATTTTTATTTATTTTTTGGGGGGTAGGAGGGTGATGGGAAGGGTTTTTTTTTTTGGGGGGGGGGATCAATGTTAGGGATTATGTATTTCTGTATAGTACTGTAGTAGTCTATTAAAATTCAATAAAAAGTTTTAGCAACATGTATTTTCTAGACTGCTGTATGCTTCAGGGCGGATCCACGAAATTCAGAAAGGGGGTCCGGATAGTGAAAACATGGGTCGAAAATGTTCAAATTTTTACCAGCAAATACAGTAACTAAATCCGCCCCTGTGCTCAAGGATCAGGTGAGGAAAATTGTTGATCTGTTCACTTAGTCATTTTTGCAAGAAGATAGAAGTTTGAACAATTTTCCAGCATTACTGCGATTTTCATAATTCTGCGAACTCTCGCTATCGATTTCCAACCGTAAAACCTCCTGCTGGCTTCCGTCAATCAAAGCCCCGAGTCCTGCCCGAGTCTTTTCATCGTTACTCTTTGTGCTTTTTGATTGGCCAGTGCCTAAGCAGTGATAAAATGGCTTCCTGTCACCCGAGCAACAGTCACATGCTAGCCAATCAAAAGCACAAAGAGTAACGATGAAAAGACGCGGGAGTTTGATTGGCGGAAGTCAGAAGGCGGTTTGACGGCTGGAAATCGATAGCGAGAGTTCGCAGAATTATGAAAATCGCAGTCAAAGAAGATATAATTGTTCCCAGCCAGCACGAGTTAAGTCCACGCCAAACACAGCTCTCAAACTAGTTAATAATTCATCAAGCGTAACGGACAAAATCATAACCGTGAAGGAGGTTTGGATGAATTTAATTCGTTCTTTTCTCGACATTGAATGATTTAAATTTCCAAACACCTCGTAGTAAGCTTTGCCTCTTTTTTTTTTTTCAACTCACTTCTGCTTGCAGGCGGTACTGAGTGTTTTTATCGCGGAAAACCCGGTCCGTTCGATGATCGGGCGCCATCTTGGAATTTTGAGGGGCGCGGTCCCGGGGGCGAGCGCAAAAATCGGGCGAAGGGGAAGGGGGAGGAGGAAAGAAGAAGATTAAACACGCCTTGTCGCGTTGATTATATAATACTTAAAAATTCAACAACAAGAAATGTCTAACAAGAAGTTCAAGAAATTAATGAAACCTGTCAACGTTCTTTTAATATTTAGCCAGGAATGCTGAAATAGAAAAGTGTGTCCCAGCAAAGGGTTTCCTTGACAATTTATCGACCAGCTTTTCTCTCTAAAGAATGATACAAAATGAATTGGTAAACTGGTAGTTCCACTCATTATAGCAGAGCTTGTATGTACTCGTACCATGGCTCGTATTTCGAGCGCGATCCTTCTGAATGGGATTTCAGAGGGATTGTTTGTCTGAGTCTCGTGATCTTTTTTTAGAATCTGTGCGCAGCGCTACTGTTGTATCAATTTTCGAGAGTGTTTTCAAAGTGATGCGGCTTCACTTATGACGCACAGCAAAAGTATGGGACAGAATGACCTTAAAGAGCCCGTGTCAGCCACTCCTTCGTTATTGTTTTCGTTCGATATTAGAAGACGAATTACGTGTAGAAATCTCTTAATAAACATTAAGAAACAAAGTTTCAGATTTGATTTACCAAATTCAATCGAGAACAATGCTCTATATTCTCTAAATCAGCCGATGGAAATGGATGCCTTCATCGACTTATCATGTTGCTGGTATGCTGTCAAAATGGCGGCTGACACAGGCTCTTCAACGCATCAAAATGTATTCGGTTTCACCTCCCTCATCGGTACTAGAAAATAACTTTTAAGAATTCAATCCAGCCCTTACTTTATTCACGTAGCAGACAATATATTATTTACAAGTGTTTCGTGATGTAATTCAGCTTTATTATTATTCATCCATGCCACTATCTACATGCCATTATCTACCATACTAGACCATAGACCATAGACCATAGACCATAGACCATAGACCATAGACCATAGACCATAGACCATAGACCATAGACCATAGACCATAGACCATAGACCATAGACCATAGACCATAGACCATAGACCATAGACCATAGACCATAGACCATAGACCATAGACCATAGACCATAGACCATAGACCATAGACCATAGACCATAGACCATAGACCATAGACCATAGACCATAGACCATAGACCATAGACCATAGACCATAGACCATAGACCATAGACCATAGACCATAGACCATAGACCATAGACCATAGACCATAGACCATAGACCATAGACCATAGACCATAGACCATAGACCATAGACCATAGACCATAGACCATAGACCATAGACCATAGACCATCATACATATAGTTTTATTTACCCACGCTAGCCACAAACAACAATATCACAAAACATGGACTCGCTGGTTTCCATGGTTTGCAAGCCAGAGATGAAAAGGCTATCTGTACAGTTAAATAAAAATATGTAATAACAATAATAAAAATTGTTATCATACTCAGAATGTTTAAGGCAAGGTTGTCGCAAAAATTGGTCGAAAAAATTTAGGGGGTGGTCTATATTCCAAGGTCTTAACAATATCATTGTAGAACAGACTTCAAGTTGTAGAGGTTCACAAAATTGATATATTTTCGGTAACGTTTCTATGGCAACATATAATGTGACCTTTGAACTCTGCATTTCAACGGTTTTTAAAAACTGCCTTTGTGGACAAGGAAAGGCTAAAATTGCTGAGAATTTTGAAACGTGAAGTGATTCAGGTTGTGGCAGGCATCATTGATCTAATTGGATATGTTGACTTTCTCAATAGGAACCCTATTTTAGGACAAGTGAAATTTGATATCCTTTTAATAACTTTGTAATTATAAATGCTGTGCACGATTTCCAATTAGCTTAATGAACCCTTAGGTAAGTCCCTTTATTCGCAACAGAGAACTGTTCACTAGCTATGCATTTTCCTTGTCTACAGTGGCAGTTTGTGAAAATGTTTAAACTGTGAGTTCAAAGGTCATATTTGACGTTGTCATAGAAACGTTAATGTAAATATGCTAATTTTGATATTCCCTACAAGCTGAAATATTAACCGTAATGATATCTTCAAACGTATCGAATATAGACCACCCCCTAAGTTTTGTGACCATCCTAGCGAGTGCCTTGCCTTAAACCTTCTGAGTAGACCATCGTCCATGCATATACCATAGACACCATATATTTTGACTGAATATAATTTATCTACACGGCCAAATGACACCTTTATTTGCCATCACCTTTGACCAAATGATCTTTAGAACCCTTCGCCTTAGTTAAGGTGGCCCAGGGCTAATGCACTCTAAATTAACAAAAATTACCCCATTATCGTAAAACGGTATCATTCTGAGAAATTAACTGACTATGTCCTGAGTACTTACACATCACCGCCAGAATAATTTAAAAACAATTAATTTTAGCTCAGGATTTCGTTGAGCCATTGTAAAGTAGAGCAATGGACCATTGCATTGATAACAAACAAATAAATTTATGTCGTGCTGTTTTCGAATGGGAAGGTATGTTCTATCAGGGACGTGTGAAATTTAAGTTCTATTTTTAGAACTTTGAGCAATTTTGCCAGAAAGCGGCAAAAAATCTTGTTACTCGAAATAAAATTGATAAGTTGTTGCTTTGAATTTAGTCTCATTTGAGAGGTCTTTATGGTAGTGTTCGTGTATTATCGTCCCGGTAAAAAATTCCCGAGGAAGCTGAGAAAATAAATTTTAGTTTTTACAGATTGATATTTTTCGCACCTAAAATGATGATGTCAATCACAGCCTAGTATATAGGTTCTATAGAATTTTTCCATTTTTGACCGCTTATTTCTGTGGCGGCGGGAACCCAGTCCTTTGTCTTTTGTCATTTCGAAATGTGGACTACAAATCTACACATTAGGATAGAAATCATTGAGTAACACTATTTTGGCCAAACATTGCTCTAAGTTGTAAAATAACCTGTCTGAAACACCTTGATGAAACTGCGTTTGAAAATGAAACTGCTGCAACTTCCTTAACATCTATAACATAAATATTTTACGCTAAAGCCCTTCATTGCACCTTAGCATGAAAATATGTGACATTTTGCCGTCTTGTACTGCCATATTCTCATTACACTGCGTCCCCAAACATTCAGAAACGCGTTTTAAATAATCCGTCTCACTCTGCCCATAATGCACCGCTTCGCCGCCATTTTCGATATCAGAGACTCGACAAAAAGTGTTCATGTTAGAGCATTTTACTGTACAAGCGCAAAGAAACTCGTAATAGTAGAATTCCTTTGCATTAAGTCAGAGTTGATGCAATGAATCATGTAAACAAAAACGGAGCAATGCATTATGGGCAGGGTGAAACGGATCCTTTAATGGACGCCAATCAAACTGTGGCCATGACGACTTCACTTCGCGGAACGTGTGAGCGTCAAGCGAGCGCGCGCTGCCGCCATCTTGTGTAGAAGTGAGTTCCCTCAAGACAAGATAAGTCGTCATAGAAACAGTTTGATTGACGTCTAGTAAAACACGTTTTTCAAGTCGGTCTTTTTGAAAAAGAGCCTGTGTCAGCCGCCATTTTGGCAACCAAGCAACATACCGAGTTTGACAAAGCATCCAGTTCCATCGGCTGATTTAGGGAATATAGTGCGATATTTTCGGTTCAATTTGGTAAATGAAGAATAAAACCTTATTTATAGATGGTTATTTCAAAATTTCTACACGTAATTCGTCTTCTAATACCGAATGAAAACAATAACAAAGGAGTGGCTGACACAGGCGCGAGACCCCGTCCACACTACACCGTTTTCAAACGAAGACGGATAATTGTTGCTCCGTTTTCAAAAAGATTTGCGTCCACACTTTCAGCGTTGTAGTGTGGACGATAGCCGTATCCGGAGCAAAACGTATCCGTTTTTGTAAAAACGGTGTAGTGTGGACGGGGTCACAGGTTCTTTAAAGACCCATCACCATCCGGGAGCCTTTGCGCCCCGATCCATTGTTTTCGGGTGCCCTAAGGGTCCGCAAAGGCTCTCGGTTTGTGATGGGCCTTTAAGGTCGAGGGTCACAGTGTAATGAGAATGGCAATAAGACAAAAGGAAATTTTCTTTGTTGTATTTTGGATAATAATACGGCTGTTTAGCCTTTTCAAGCTCCGACGAAACAACTCAAAAACATTCGTAACTTTATAACTGAAACGAAACTCAGTTTGGGCAATGCGTCTTGTTTTACTTTGGTGAGATTCTTAGGGCCTGTTTACATGGGGAAAACTTGGCCAGCCCTGGGCGAGGCAGGCTATCATACATTTCCTTATAAAACGCGACAAACTGTTTACATGAGAAAAACAAAAGTTGACTGGGTCATCCGCCTTCCCGGGCCACTCGGTCGAGACAGGAGGATGACCCTTCTAGCCGAGCCAACTTTTTCCCATGTAAACAGTTTGCCTCGGCTACCCGAGTGAACTCTCAATCAAAGGATACCACAAAGCATGCGCGCCCTTCTGTTCCAGTCTCACAATTAAAATATCTTCGCACGGTCAGTATATTGAGTACGTTTGTCAGGAGTGCATTTTGCCATATAAACGCTCGCCAAAGTGGCTCGCCTAGGCGGGTGACCCGGCTGCCTGGGGCCAAGTTTTCCCCCGTCTAGACAGGTCCTTATTTGAACTAGCGGGCGCCGCCATATTGGATACGAGACTTCAGTCTTGCGCTTGTTGTTAATGAAGGCGGCGTACGTAAACAGCTTATTCTAAATCTTTGTTTACAATCTGAACATAGAAATTGTTTTCTTGGTGCTCTTATTCTGGTTATATGTGTAGCGAGCAAAGCCTCTTCCAGCGCATTTATGGAAATTCATACCTTCTAGCGCAAGAGTGACTTCAAATTTCCAAGATGGCGGCGAAATTCAAATTAGAATCTCGTCAAAGCGAAATGCGTCGCGTCGGTCTCATTTGGTTTCTTTTCGATTCTAAAGCTTCGTGGATTATCTATGAGTTGATAAAGTGTCGCTTGAGTCTAAAAATGCTAAACAGTCAGGGTTCCCTTTAAAGTACTTATTCATGCTTTTTTGGTCCCACATCTAGCGGTTATCCTCTCAAACGCCGTTGACCTTGTGAAGCAATACGCGCTGTTCTCAGCTATAGAAATACAGTGAGCCCGCAATTGAGGCTCAACAATAAGTCCTACTAGACCAGCAGTTAGCGTCCCGCTTCCCATAGCAACCACGGCGTATCCCATGACGAACTCTCGGTAGCGTTCTTCGAAACTCTCGCTGAATAACGCGAGGGCCGTGCTAAAGAGGCCACCGATGGTTATTCCTCCAGTCAAACACAAGAACAGCACAACGCCGACTCCTGGGGACAGTAGAAGGGATCGCTGTGTCACGGTTGTAAAAATAAATTCTTCTGGACTGAGACCTCAAGTGTAACGTGCTCATGGCGTCAGAGATCACAGTTCATAGCGGAGCTCTTGCGCGGGCCGAAGGCCCGCGCAAGCGGAGCACCATACCTAAGAAAATAACGTCTCGCATAACTATGGAGTTGATTTTCAAACGTCACGGGCTTTCTTGCTCATTTTGCTTACGTTATTGACGGCGCCAAGTCAAATGATTAGGGCGTTGAAATGGTATCGCCCAAAAGATGAATGTGTCCAAGTTTGATTGCCACAGGTAATTGTTTCCTTCTTGAGATATGATTTTTTTTGTTTCTTCCTGGTATTAAAGGTATAGCGTACGTCCGTCCGTCCGTCCGCCGTACGCGGAAACTCATGGGAACCCTGTGGTATACTAAGAAAAAAAAAATTCTCTTCAAGGGAACATGCTAAGACAACCAAACTTGGGATATTTTCTCTGTGCTACCAGGGGGGTGTTGTAACATGATCACGTGACGTGACGTCATCGATGACGTCATCAAATAGAAAAATAGTATATCCCTGGAAGGGATGAACCTCAGACAACCAAACTTGGGTGAAGTTATCTAAGTGGCAAGGGGGTGCAGCTGTATGGTCACGTGGTATGACGTCATCGATGACGTCATCACAGGAGAAGAAGAACATATCTCAGGAAGGGATAAACCTCAGACAACCAAACTTGGGTGAAGTTATCTTAGTGGCAAGGGGATGCTACTGTATGGTCATATGGTATGACGTCATCGATGACGTCATCACAGGAGAAAAAGAACATATCTCGGGAAAGGATGAACTTCAGACAACCAAACTTGGGTGAAGTTATCTACGTGGCAAGGGGGGTGCAACTGCATGGTCACGTGGTATTACGTCATCGATGACGTCATCACAAGAGAAAAAGAACATATCTCAGGAAGGGATACACCTCAGACAACCAGACTTGTGTGGTGGAAGTGGCAAAAGGGTGCAAGTGGCACCGCGGAAATACGTTTTTGTGCGCCCGGTCACACTTTTTAGCTGGTCAGCAGCAACGCCCCAAAAATTACAAAAGGCCGGCAACTTTGAATTGTTTTCCCCGATACGCCAGACGGGTCAACAAAAGTCCAAAACTTAGTGTGGAAACGTAAAACTTAGTTTTAATATTCTGGCGAAAGTTGTAGCACTAAATTTTACAACACATATATTGTGCACAGCTTAAACAAAGTTTGCACACGGGGCGAACTTTAGGAGACAAACTCGGAAGTCGGACTTTCCCGCACGGTATTCGTGATTTTGTTGAAGCTCATTACAGAAGATTTCATGCAGCACGTTGGGAGGACGCAAAAGTACATAATTCGAGTAAAATATTTGATACAGTAATGTGATAATCAATTAGTAATGTGATAACCACTTAGTAATGTGATAATAACCACTTAGGTTTTTGTTTATTCCCCTTGAAATATCAATCACGTGCTCTCTCATTGCAACTCACATGTTCTTGCATTCCAATTTGCTCCCTGTATTTGGTATTTATTTGCTTTTGTTTTGGCTCACGAAACCCCAAGGGTCAGATACTCAGATTTAGTTATTTAATACGTTGTATTTGGTCACACAAAATGACTTGCTAGAAAACAAAAATAAATATAAAAGCTTGCACTGATTAGTATTCAAATCTGGTGAGCAATCAATGTCACAAATTTTGCTGTTTTTGTTTGCAAAACTTCAATAGTTATTCTTTTCTCAAAAAAGGATAAGAAAATTACTGCATCAACAAAATGAAGGCCATATTGATGTAGATTTCATTCTCTAGCTTCACTTTGAAGCATGGTTGAACAATCTTCAAATTATGCCATTTTCATGATTGCAAGATTTTCTCACTTGTGTGATGGATTGTTGGTGAGGAAAATGGTCAAAGGCACCGAGTGTCTCGGTGAAATCGCGGATACTGTTTATCCAAGTTTTGGACTTTTGGTCCTGTTCCCTTCCCAAGATATCAATTTTCTAGTTGTGATGATGTCATTGATGACGTTATACCACATGACCTTGGTACTGGACGCCCGTTGTCACTCAGATAACTTTGTCCAAGTTTGGCCATTTAGCGATGTTCCGTTCTCAAGATATTAATTTTTCTAGTTTTGATGACGTCATTGGTGACGTAATGTCATGGACCCCCTTTGTCACTCAGATAACTTTGTCCATTTTTGGTCACCTAGCGACGTTTTGTTCTCAAGACATTATTTTTTCCTCGTTTTGATGACGTCATCGATGACGTAATGTCATGTGACTTTGTTGCTGGACCCCCTTTGTCACTCAGATAACTTTTTCCAAGTTTGGTCACCTAGCGATGTATCGTTCTCGAGATATTAATTTGTTTAGTTTAGATGATGTCATGAGCTAACACTTGAGTTATGAGTGAGCAAGTGACATCTGGCCCACTACAATAACTCGTGAATAAGCTACGCGTATCCACGATTTAAAAATGGCTTACCGGTACCCTCTCCCCCATGCATATAGAATTCCATCAAGGTTCAACTAGCTTCCTGCCCCCCCCCCCCATGCAAGCAGAATCAGAATTTCCAAATGCTGCCCATCCCAGGGGTACATAAATGTCCTGGAATTGCCCGTTAGGTGGGTGTCACAAGCCTCTCACATGCATAATGATTGCAAAAATGTTCATACATTTCACCTGCATGGACATAAACATATTTTATTGGCACTGTGTAGCCCAAGTGGTTATATGGACTTGTTTGCCAATAAGAATAGCATTGTGCGGAAGGCCATTGGAAATTCCGTAGAGGTGGGGGGTCAATTTACCTTATCATTTCCATACAAATACTGTATTTTTCCTTGGAAATTCCATAGGACTTTAATGTTCTCATAACCTTAAAATGTATTGAATGAGTCAGTAAAATTCATGCAAGGAATTCCAGGGATAATTTCTGGTTTCACAATTTGACTCTGCATATTTGTTGTCTTCTGCTTCCTCTCCAAAGCAGTAGAGAACTAAAGATGATAATTCCAATAGGCATATGTCAAAAAGTTTGATATCTATTGCCTTTACTTTGGTGTGATTTTGAATAGGTTCTCATGAAAGAAAGTGGTAGCGGTGAAGTTCAACCAAAAAAAGCAGTGGTAGTCATGTAAAAAAATATCACTGAGACCAGAGATAATGAATGTCAAAGCTTTCTGAAATAATACAGGAAAGTATATAGGATTGCCATTGGACCATCACAGCTATAATCACTTTTATTATTCAGCACATCGATGCACTGCCCAAATATGGTCATTGGAACCCCAATAGCTGTCTTCTGTACATGACAGATATCCTGCGATATCCGTCTCTGAGGGAAATGTGATGTGTTGAGCTCGTAAATAATACACAAAAGTAATGTTTTTCAGGGGGGTTTTGTGCTATCGATGTGCTGAATAATAAAACCATTATCCTGCTCGATTTTGCAGAATATCGTCTGATTTAGCCAACTCGGGACTGCGCCCCTCGTCGGCTAAGTATCAGACAATATTCTGTGCAATCTCGCAAGATAATGGTTAAATATTTATTATAGTCCATTATATGAATTACACCCCCATCCCCTCAGGGGTGGGAATCAAAGCCAGTCTTTGCAATTCAATCATGCACAAGTCAATTAAAACTCCCACCTCCCCATGGTCACAGGGAAGAGATTATTTAGGAAAGTAATGTTAGCACTTTTGAATGACAATATGTCTGTATTTGAAAAGTACCCGTTAAACCCTCTAGAAAATCAGGCAAAATTACATAATTTTAAAGAATGAAAATCCCCTTTTATACTCAGGCAAAGCAATTCACTCCCTTGTCAACATTCTTCTCTATTCTTTGCAATCTCAGAAATAATTTGCAACCTTGGCTGTTCTTCAATGGTTCAAGTCTGTAGCATGATTATTGCAAATCCCTTCTTGTAAATAATGACACTTGTCCTGTAAAGGAAACGAAAATGGATCCATTGCATGACTTTTGTACTCCATGGGAAAAATTTACCATTCATGTGGTAATCCAGGCACAAGTCACTATAAAATATGCGTGGGTTTGGGGGATTTTTTTCTGTAAAAATGAGCTGCCATTTCTTCCAATAATGCATGACGATGTTTGATACAAGTATCTTTATAAAAACAACAACAAACACTATTCTAGATAGGAACGATAGGAACTGTAAACTGGGACGAAAACTATTCTCCAAAAGGACAAAGGGAAAAACTCACCTTGGATCGCATGCTATGATTGATTACTAAAGTCGCCAAGTCAATCCTCTAATCAACAGAGCAATAGATAAGCCATGAAACTCTTGCCTTGCATGTTTTGAAGAAATATAAAGTGAAAAAAGTTGCTTCGAAGTCTTGAGATAGGTGGCCACACCTCGCCTGTTGGGCGCCCGAAAATTCCACGAATTCAAACCACTCACTTACTAAACATTCCTCTTTAGCATGATTTTCTGCTAAAGCAACTCCTTCAAGTGAAGAATAACCGTAAATAGAAACAAAATCCTTTATATTGGCGAAATATTCGAGCTACACATTCGTCTCCCTTCTTTTCATTTCTTTGCAACCTGAGAAAGGAAAAAGCCTAATGGGTTTAGCCGCTGGCCACGGGATGTGACGTCAGAAAATCGTATTTCCGCGGTGCCGGTGCAAGTGCTTAGTCGAGTGGTATGATGGTGCAAGACTACGCCTATGTACAATGGCAACCTTTTTGCCTCGTTAACAGAAAAATATGTAACCGGGAGCTCCGCTCTTAGCCAGTGGCTAAATCTATATATTGTGTCCAAGTTTGGTTGCCATAGGTTGTTCTCTTCTTGAGATATGAATTTTTTTGTTTCTTCCTGGTATTAAAGGTATAGCGTACGTCCGTCCGTCCGTCCGCCGTACGCGGAAACTCATGGGAACCCTGTGGTATACTAAGAAAATTATAAAATCTCGGGAAGGGATGGACCTTAGACAACCAAACTTGGATGAAGTTATCTAAGTGGCAAGGGGGGTGCAACTGCATGGTCACGTGGTATGACGTCATTGATGACGTCATCATAGGAGAAAAATGATATATCTCAAGAAGGGATGAACCTCAGACAACCAAACTTGGATGAAGTTATCTAAGTGGCAAGGGGGTGCAACTGCATGGTCACGTGGTATGACGTCATTGATGACGTCATCATAGGAGAAAAATGATATATCTCAAGAAGGGATGAACCTCAGACAACCAAACTTGGATGAAGTTATCTAAGTGGCAAGGAGGGTGCAACTGCGTGGTCACGTGGTATGACGTCATTGATGACGTCATCATAGGAGAAAAATGATATGTCTCAAGAAGGGATGAACCTCAGACAACCAAACTTGGGTGAAGTTATCTAAGTGGCAAGGAGGGTGCAACTGCATGGTCACGTGGTATGACGTCATTGATGACGTCATCATAGGAGAAAAATGATATATCTCAAGAAGGGATGAACCTCAGACAACCAAACTTGGATGAAGTTATCTAAGTGGCAAGGAGGGTGCAACTGCATGGTCACGTGGTATGACGTCATTGATGACGTCATCATAGGAGAAAAATGATATATCTCAAGAAGGGATGAACCTCAGACAACCAAACTTGGGTGAAGTTATCTAAGTGGCAAGGGGGGTGCAACTGCATGGTCACGTGGTATGACGTCATTGATGACGTCATCATAGGAGAAAAATGATATATCTCAAGAAGGGATGAACCTCAGACAACCAAACTTGGATGAAGTTATCTAAGTGGCAAGGAGGGTGCAACTGCGTGGTCACGTGGTATGACGTCATTGATGACGTCATCATAGGAGAAAATGATATATCTCAAGAAGGGATGAACCTCAGACAACCAAACTTGGGTGAAGTTATCTAAGTGGCAAGGGGGGTGCAACTGCGTGGTCACGTGGTATGACGTCATTGATGACGTCATCATAGGAGAAAAATGATATGTCTCAAGAAGGGATGAACCTCAGACAACCAAACTTGGGTGAAGTTATCTAAGTGGCAAGGGGGTGCAACTGCATGGTCACGTGGTATGACGTCATTGATGACGTCATCATAGGAGAAAAATGATATATCTCAAGAAGGGATGAGCCCCAGACAACCAAACTTGGGTGAAGTTATCTAAGTGGCAAGGGGGGTGCAACAGCATGGTCACGAGGTATGACGTCATTGATGGCGTCATCATAGGAGAAAAATGATATATCTCAAGAAGGGATGAACTTCAGACAACCAAACTTGGGTGAAGTTATCTAAGTGGCAAGGAGGGTGCAACTGCATGGTCACGTGGTATGACGTCATTGATGACGTCATCATAGGAGAAAAATGATATATCTCAAGAAGGGATGAACCTCAGACAACCAAACTTGGATGAAGTTATCTAAGTGGCAAGGAGGGTGCAACTGCATGGTCACGTGGTATGACGTCATTGATGACGTCATCATAGGAGAAAAATGATATATCTCAAGAAGGGATGAACCTCAGACAACCAAACTTGGGTGAAGTTATCTAAGTGGCAAGGGGGGTGCAACTGCATGGTCACGTGGTATGACGTCATTGATGACGTCATCATAGGAGAAAAATGATATATCTCAAGAAGGGATGAACCTCAGACAACCAAACTTGGATGAAGTTATCTAAGTGGCAAGGAGGGTGCAACTGCGTGGTCACGTGGTATGACGTCATTGATGACGTCATCATAGGAGAAAAATGATATATCTCAAGAAGGGATGAACCTCAGACAACCAAACTTGGGTGAAGTTATCTAAGTGGCAAGGGGGGTGCAACTGCGTGGTCACGTGGTATGACGTCATTGATGACGTCATCATAGGAGAAAAATGATATGTCTCAAGAAGGGATGAACCTCAGACAACCAAACTTGGGTGAAGTTATCTAAGTGGCAAGGGGGTGCAACTGCATGGTCACGTGGTATGACGTCATTGATGACGTCATCATAGGAGAAAAATGATATATCTCAAGAAGGGATGAGCCCCAGACAACCAAACTTGGGTGAAGTTATCTAAGTGGCAAGGGGGGTGCAACAGCATGGTCACGAGGTATGACGTCATTGATGGCGTCATCATAGGAGAAAAATGATATATCTCAAGAAGGGATGAACTTCAGACAACCAAACTTGGGTGAAGTTATCTAAGTGGCAAGGTGGGTGTAACTGCATGGTTACGTGGTATGACTTAATTGATGACGTCATCAAACGTGAAAAGGTTTACATCGTTTAAGGGATGAACCTTAGATAACCACACTAGGGTGAACAAGTGCTTAGTAACGTGGTATAACGGTGCAAGGCTATCTATTCACGTACAATGGCAACCTTTTTGTCTTGTTAAAAAATTTGTAACCGGGAGCTCCGCTTTTAGCCAGTGGCTAAATCTATATATTAGATCATACGTTATACATCATAAACCATAGATCACAGAAGAGGAATCACAGATCGAAGTACACATATCACGGATTGCAGATCACAGAAGTCACAGATCACAGATCATAGAAGTCACAGAAGTCACAGATCACGGAACACAGATCACAGATCACAGATCACGGATCACAGATCACAGATCACGGATCACAGATCACGGATCATTGAACAACAGAACACAAAAACACAGATCGCAGATCATTATCAGAGATCTCACAGGATTGCATCATAGATCATATTGTTGGCCCGCCTTACAGGAATTACAGGAACTACATTTTTCGTGATGCAATACAACCGTTTAAACCTTTTTTGAAGTTGTTTAAGTGACCACGCTTGCGTTCTTGGCCACTCTCACGGCTGCTAAGATTCAGCATCATAAAGCCCTGTGTAGTTCTACGCATAGACTATATCAAATGGCAAATACTCATATCAGCTTACCTGGCAAGAAGCGGTACCAGGACACAAACACGAAGAACGCCAAGTGTAACATCTCTATAACAGAGAGGATCCACAAATGAGCAAACTTAGGTTGGTACAGCCAATCCGACTTGACGTACGTTATAACCACGCGATACGAGCGCCCTATAACCTCGCCAAGCAGAAACACAAAGACGTAGTACTGGTAATGGTCTCTAGGCCTGAAGGGAGCGTTCTTGAATGAGATGGTAGTGATGACAGCTTGAATGATGAGGTATTCAGCGAACCAAGCCAGGAAGAGGGGAAGAGCGAACGGCAGCATTGCTTTCATCGTGGTTACTTTCTCCTGCCAAGTCAGTTCGGACGCACTGGTGTGGTGGGGCGTACTACTGGTATTTTCGTCCTTAGTTGATGGGCTTGTATCCTAGTTGGGGTAGAAGAGGTGGATTGAGCACGAACTGAGTGTTATGATATATCATAGTTTATAGAGGGGAATGGTTAGGAAGCCCGGCAAACTTCAAAGGAACAACACAATAGCGTGGGCTGGATGTTCAGGGCTATCACGTGACATTGAGAGTGCACAATCTTTTGTTTCAAGCTTATATAATGTGTGTATGTAAAAGTACACTTGCATCTTATTGGCTGGATTTTGGTACTTATGTACCGTGACCCAGCACAGACAAAAGGATTCCACAGAAAAACTAACAAAGAGATAGTACAATAACAGGGTGTCAGGATTCCTAACCATTCCACGCGATTAACTTTGAGATATATCTATACCATTAATTTTCTTTGTGTCTGTGTAAGAAAAATTTCTGATTGGTCAACTTTCCTGCATAATAAATTCCCGCCATTTCTTGCGCGCGCGCACTTGTAGCACAGGTAGCCCGTAAACATATTTTGATGAGCTGTTGTGCTAAGACTTGTACAAGGTGTATAGAACAGATTTCGTAGGACTGTGAAAAGTGCCGCGAAAGAGTTGTTCCGCGCCGCGACCGTGACCGTGACCATATAGCGACTACGCGGTTTCATTTAGTATCTACGGCAGGCCAGGTTCGGTTCCGCCACCGCGACCGTATCGGCCGTGTACTTTACACAGTCATACGAAATCTGCTCTAAAGTAGGAAATTAGGGTTATTATATCATATCAATGAGGAATGTTTCTGATTGGCTGACGTTCCTGGCTAAATTCGCGCCATTTCTGGAAACCGCGCGCTTGCGGCACAGGGAGCCCACAGGGAGCCCACAACAAATATTTTGTTGAGCTACAAATTTGGAGATAACACTAGTCTCCTTTCCATGTCTGTGAGGGAAAATGTGAGAAATTAAGCATATCAAGAAAGTGCTGTCGCTTTTATGGCAAGTCCGCGCGGGTTGCCTGTGTTGTTCAAACGTGACTCAGGCCCCTCGGCGGGGGCAAAAACAAAATGGCGACCAAGAGAAGGATGTTTCTCGAGTATCTGCAAGTTTTGGTCAATTTTCCTGACTTTTTCGCTAAGATATGAGGAAAAGTACTTACAGACCTTCCAAATAAGGTAAGGGGGGATTTACTAATAAGGAAGTTTTGCAACGAAATTTTCTTGATATGTATTGGTCCGTATAAGAACTAGGAAAGCCAACGGCAAAGCATGCTGGGAGGCAATTAATTTCTATTGAAAATAGGCAATTCCATTGGCTTAGACATCAAAATCAGTAAAATCACTATGCTAGAAAAACTTGTCTGAGGAATTTTAGGGATTACATAAGTACATGTGGTACTCACAAACAGGATATGAAATCTTTAAAGACTTCGTATGTGGGGAACCTTGCGTAAATGCTGATTCTCCCTCCTTTGTTCTTTTTTAATCTGATTGGTAGAGACAGATTGTTGCCATATTTTCTCAAAGCAAGTAGAAATCTATCAATTTTTCAACCTCGATCCCAGGGCCTTTCCCTTCGCTTGTCGAAGGGAAAGGCCCTGGGATCGAGGTTGTCAATTTTTCACTTTTTTATGCTTATCATGATAACTTCCTGTGGTAAAAAATAGGACATATCCTACGTGGGGAACCTTCAAAGCCGTAGAACAATGGAGGTTTGCCTAGTTCTTGCATGGACGATTACTTAAAAGGATTCAGCCCTATGCAATTCATATCATTTAAAGGGGCTTCACTATCACGGTTGTTTCAACAAAATATTATAAAATAAGACCCGTGATCTAACATAAAGAACTCAGAATTCTATGTATACAGTTATTATGTCCTAGAAAGAAAAAAGAACTGAAACTTGCATTATATCAGCATTCTTACGTAAGATTTAATAGCTTTCGCTATCTAATTTCCAAGTTTGAAAACTGTTCAGCCTGATACGAAATCACGCCGGGCCTATAAGGATAAAAAATCGCCGGGTTTGTTGTAACTTTGTGAGTTTTAATCCAATCACTACCAAATTTCACATGTAAATAATACTCATGAACTTAACAAACATAGTCGTTTTGGAATTTTCAAATTAACGAATTTTGTCGGGAAAACGACGTCATCAATCTTACACAAAAATTTCAAATCGATCATATGAACTTTTTATGACTTGGATATGAAAGAGCTCATTGAGATAGCCACAAAACCGAAAAGATTATTGAAATATCTCTTTCCCTTGAGAAGTTATGAGTATTTTAAGTTTGCAATGTCCGCCATTTTGTTTTGGTCAGCGTTCCGTGGAAATACAAACTTAAAATATCCATAACTTCTTAACTCACCAAGTTAGAACAAGCCCTGCAATTGTGTACCGGCTGCCAATGGTTGCCATTTTGTCTAAAAAACAAAATGGCGGCCATTGCAAACTTAAAATATTCATAACTTCTCAAAGGAATGAGATATTTCAAAAATCTTTTCGGTTTTGTGGTTATCTCAATGATTTCTTTCATATCCAAGTCATAAAAAATTCATATATTCGATTTGAAATTTTGGTGTAAGATTGATGACGTCATTTTTCCGCCAAAATTCGTTTTTGAAAATTCCAAAATTACTATGTTTGTTAATTTCATGAGTACTATTTACATGTGAAATTTGGTAGTGATTGGGTTAAAACTCACAAAGTTACAACCAACCCCGGCGATTTTTGATCCTTAGGGACGGACCATTTGATACTTGATGGGGAGGGTGGCTGATTCCCCCAAAAAAAATTCGAGCAAGCCTCTGACCTAGAAAAAAAATATCGCGCAAGCAAAGCTGGTGGCGAAAAAAAATCGAGCAAACTCACTTTAAATCTCTCTTTTGATTTACCGTTTTTAGGGATCCTGATGTCTTTATAAATAGAGGGATTTTTGGTCGGCTCCCGCTGCGCGCTCGCCATCTACAACAATTAAAACGCTTAGATATTCGTTTTAAAATCTAATGGTTTAACTTACTTTCAACTGAAATGTCCAAAATTGCAGCAGCGTCGCGCTCATAAAAAGCGCTATGCTGTGGTGTGGTGTTTACAAATTATAACATCGTATTAGGCATGATTAATTTTTGAAAAATATGTTTGATGTTTTTATTCAGTGACTCCATTTCTTCAGCGTGATTCTCATCTCCCAGAAATAAGAATATCATTAGACCTCGTAGATTTTAGCATTTAGAAACATACAAGCAAACTTCTCAGTTGTCAGCCCTCGTTCGTGAACCCGAACTGATCCAGATGCATAAGCATACCGATTTCGCGAAATGCTAACATAACAGGAGAGCATGAAATCAAACTTTATTGAAGTGATCACTATCGCCGTTTTGAGGGCGAAATAATTTAAATGTCTCGAACCAAAAAAAAAAAAAGAAATATCAGGAAAAAAAATATCGAGCACAGTCACGTTCTAGGGAAAAAATTCGAGCAGCAAAACTGGACGCGAAAAAAATATCGAGCCCAAAAAATTAGCCACTCCCCCCATCAAATATTAAATGGTCCGTCCCTTATAGGCCCGGCGTGAATAAAAAATGTCATTTTACAATCCAATTCCATCCGCTCGATAACACACGGAAATACTCCAAATGTGTACTCATCTTGTAGCTGAAAGGTTATTTAACAAACCTAGGAGACAATTTTGTTCATTTCTTGTGAATCTGACTACATTTAAGCTACCTAAATTAACCCTAAAATCATGTAAAATCGTAACAGTGCCCCGTTAATTGGTCATTTCTAAAATGTGAAGAGCAAGCTACTGGGCTTTTCTGAACTGCTGACAAAAATGTAAATATTCTTTTTTGTGTGAGAAGGTAGAATTCTTGTATATCTGACTGCATTTAAGCGACCTATTAACCCTAGTATCGCGATTCACCCTGCCACTCTGTGTTGTTGTGAGCCGTCAATATTTTGTGGTATTGACGGCTCAAAAAGAGCTAGCAAAATTCAACTTTTTTCACACGAATTTATGTTTCATTTCATTGTCAATAGTTAGAAATAACGTTTAGCTATATTTCTAGCAATATCTTATGGCAGAAAGAGATTGTTTTCGCCGAAAAAGATGGAAAAATGTAAACAGAAAATGCTCGAGCTCGTGCGAAAAGCCCATGTGATTGCGTGAGATCGTGCGTAAATGTAATGAGAATTGAAATTTCAATCGACAATAAATAGCACTATTTCTTGCCATTTCCTCCAGAAAATCTTCAAGAATCGCGATACAATATTAATTACGATTTTGAGACGGCAATTCCACAAAATATTGACGGCGTTGGAAGAAAATATTTTCACGTATTGGGCTCCGTCGCTGCGCGACTCCGCCCAATACGTGAACATATTTTCTCCCAACTAGCCGTCAATATTTTGTGGAATTGCCGTCTCAAAATCGTAATTAGTATATAAAATCGTGTAAAAGACTCTACTCTCACATTTGCAAAGTTGATGGGCAGTTTCAAGATATTTCTGTCGCCGCGGCTCTAACTTCTTTGTCACAAGGCGACTGTTTAAAAACAGAAAGCATTATATATTTTCTTCGTTCTGTATTTACACTTGCTACGTAAGGAAATGAGCGATGGCATTCTCGTACCCAGAGCTCCCCAGCTCGTCTGCTCGCAGGGGAGGCTCTGGGGACATCCAATTGAGGGCCGTCGCTGATTGGCTAATTTTGAGCGTTGGAGCATGCGCTGAAAGGTCTTTCTCTCAACGGCTCTGTATTAAATCTCGCGCATGAGTCAGTGGCTGTCACCAGAACCTCCCCCGCGAGGTTAGAGTCGGGGAGCTCTGGGTAAGAGAATGGCGAGCAGACGAGCTGGGGAGCTCTGGGTACGAGAATGGAGCCTCCACCGTGAGGTTACGAGCCGGGGAGCTCTGGGTTCGAGAATGGAGCGATGGAAGAAATTATGCGCAGGTGCGCATGTGCTGCGCTGTTTCGGTGAAGCGCAGTGTTTGTGCAGTTTGTGGCCTCGATCGTTATGGTAATTACCACTGATATACGAAGGTGCGTTTTTTTGTTTACGCGGTTCTATTTCTGTTTCTACGCGATAACCTTTCTTAATATAGCTGCATACCAACCTTCTCCTTCTCCTCCTCGCCGTTGGAGTTCAGCTTGGTATACTTGACCTCCTCGGCCCCCGTCCCCACCCCTGGTGGTGGTGTGTTGTCTCCCAAGTGTTTTTTGTCCATGATATAGTAGCAAAGGAACAGCAAGAGCAGCATTCCGGCCATCACCAGGATAGCAGTGTTGGGGCTCACGCAGAACCAGGTTGTCATGGCTACGGATAGTAAACAAACGATGATATAATAGCAAAGGAACAATAAGAGTAGCATTCCGGCCATCACCAGGATAGCAGTGTTAGGGCTCACACAGAACCAGGTTGTCATGGCTACGGATAGTAAACAAACGATGATATAATAGCAAAGGAACAATAAGAGTGGCATTCCGGCCATCACCAAGATAGCAGTGTTGGGGCTAACACAGAACCAGGTTGTCATGGCTACGGATAGTAAACAAACAATGATATAATAGCAAAGGAACAATAGGAGTAGCATTCCGGCCATCACCAGGCGCAGAAAGACAGCGGGCGTGAGTATGCGCGATTTGATAACATTTTATCTCTGGCCCATTCTCGTACCCAGAGACCGGCTCGTCACTTCGCAAGGAAGACCCTGGTGGCCATTTGAGGGCCTTCGCTGATTGGCTGATTTTGAACGTTGTAGCCAAAATCAGCCAATCAACAAAGACCCTTAACAAAAAGAACGGCGCGCGTTCCCGAGCTATTTTGGCGGGAAAACAGTGAACCACGGGCTCACACGCCGCAGTAAATTTAGCTGGACACAGCGAATGCCAAAAGGAAAATGCCATATAATAAAACGTTTATTAACCTCCTTGGTTCGGTCTGTACAGAGACATCTCAACCCTTGGTCTTTTTGCACAAACCTCGCCTAGCTGCGGCTCTGTCTGTACTGAATGAAAGACCGCGGGCTGAGATTTCTCTGTACAGACCTCGCAGTCGGTTAAATAAGCTTTTAATATCACTACAACGTGGCCACAGGGTCTCGATTTGAGGCTACCCGGTCATGTGTGTTGTAGCGCAATTCAGAAATACAATATGTATTTTCGAGGGTATAGATTGAAGCTGATGGGTTTAACAACTGATGCGGAAAATTGCAGAATTTATTTTCTCGCGCGAAATCAGGAACAAGAGAGGTGGATCAAAGCGCCAAAGTCATTTCATGGGCTGCTTGTTTTTTAAGAGTCGATTAATAACAGCTAAAAATTGTTCAGACAGTAAATCTTATAGCTTAATTTAATTTAAACGTTTTCGGAGCTGGCTCCTTCCTTAGATTAATGACAATAAGATCAAATTTGCTAGACTGCTCTCAGTCCCATATTTGGTAAAACGCCCGTACAGAAACCGTCGTCTTTGCCATGCGCAATAGACCTCCTCGGCTTGCCCGTTTGTTTTGCCCATTTCAGATCGCGTGGCATTCCCATGAGTATTCTCTCTTTCTTTTTCTGCTACGCACCAAAGGATGTATGAATAATGGAATCATTCCAAACAAAGAGAGAATACTCATGGGAATGACACGTGATCTGAAATGGGCAAAACATTACGCCCAAGCCGAGGAGGTCTATTTTATATTCACCTATGCGGCTTGCATGTTTTGGTACTCGGTCACGCTCAGCGCACCTTCGGGATAAAAGCGCGCTCAGAAGACTTTTCTTTAACCATTAACGGACGTTCGCCAAATAAGGCACTGCAAACAAATTTCCATAGGCCGAAGGCAAATAATACAATTTCAGAAATCATTTAGTTCCTCTGACGCATATCTGTTAGGGGTTATCGGTTTGGGATTCGATTTCGCATTGATTGTCCTTTAATTGTTGATATTAGTCCATCGAGAATTGATGAACCTTAATTACGGGAAAATAAACGAGGGATTGGCGGAGTATAATTGTTGTCTTTTAATGGTTTCCTGCTAATCTACAGGGTGACCATGAACTCAGTTAAGAAGTTTAGCACGTAATGACACATACAAGATTTAATAATTGTCCCTTCCCCTTAGTTTTCTATCATTCTCGCTTATGGTTGTCACAGAAGCAAACAATTTCTTGGTTCAGGGAAAATCCTTGTTTACCGTCAAGCCATTTTGCTGTTTTATAAAAGGCCAAACATCCGCTTTTTTGTCACAAAATGCTTTTTGTTTTAGGTAACCGAGAAAGAAAAGCATTTGCAAGAATAAATAAACTGAATAGGTCGGATTTCCGCAATTAAGAGTAAATTATTGAAGGGGGAAAAAGTGGAAATGAAGTAAAGAAAGGAACTTAAGAAAAATACAGTTTGTAGCAAAATAAATGAATAAGATACCTGTGTAATAAAGAGGCGCCAGAACGAACCCCATACCAGTTCCCGCAGAGTAGGCCGACAGTGCAACAGGATGGAAATATGTTGTAAGGGCGAGAAAACTGACTTCACCAATACCATAACCAAACGAAGCAACTCCAACGCCGACCAGTTTCCAACGCACTTGCTTCGAAAATACAACCATGATGAAGCCAACCACGCCGGTCAAAAACACGGTCGATATTCGCACGAAGTAGGAAATTTTCTGTATGAAGTAAGGCGCTATCAAAGTCACTACGAAATAAGGACCTATATTCGCCACCAAAACCATGGACGTTTGGATGTAAGTTCCCGCCAAAATGTCCTGAGCGCCAGCGATTATGAGAGAAAACGTGGCATAAATCAAAGAGCCGAATACAAAGAAAGCCAGCACAGTTCGTAGGCGTTCTTTCTCATTTTGGCAACGCGCTGTTGTGCCTTCTTTTGCAGTTAACAAAGCGCTCTTGCTTGCATCTTCGTCCTCCATGGCACCGCCGCCAATTTGAGTTTTTTCTTCTACTCCTTGAAGCGTGAAGTCTGTCTTAAAATCCCGCTGGCTTTTATGGCTTGTGTTTGCGGCGAAATTTTCCACTTTAAATGAGCGTTGCTCATTCAGTTTAATTTAATCGTCGATGCCTAACGTTGAAGCTCTTTTTTAGTTTAATCAAACAGCTTAATGAATCAGATATTTCAATCCCATTATTTTGTTATCTATTTGCTTCTATTATTGTTGCAGTATTTTTTAGTGATCACAGAAGCTTGTCCTGTAGTATTTTACCATTTACCGCCGCGCCGTTTTGGATTTCTAGTGTTTCGATGTCCTCTTTCCTGAATGCTTGTGTCGACTTGTTGGGCTTCACTATGGCTTTCCCAGGCACTCTTTGCTGCTTCGCACACCGACAGATGCAAGATTATATTTTAATTACGACTTATGGCCATAACTTTAATGACGTATGCAAATAGAGGCAGAATGGAAAAAGCCAGTCAAAGCTGTCGATGTATAATTTCGATCTAAAATAAATGTTTTTTATCACAACTTACTGATAAAAAATATCAGAGAAAATTTGCTTGGTAGGCATTGCCTTTGTAAAGCAAGCTACTGGTTTCGTTGGGCTTACAGATAAAATATGTTTAATGTAGACGTCAGCTCTCAGTGTTAGAAATATTCACTTACAAAATGAAATGAAAAACTAGGTTTGTCTTTTCCTTTCTTTGTGTCACACAATCCGTGGATTGTTCGTGTTTTACTTTTTATGAGACTTTTGGAGCAATTTCAAATAAGCAAACGAAAACATGGTCATATTGTGTTATATTTCTTTTTGCCTTGGTCTAAACAAATTGGAATTGCCTCCCTTATTACTGTACTTGTAGATGATTTTCACACTGGAGTTTCTTATCTCAATTTTTAATTTAGTGTAAATTTATGAAAACAAATATTAGTAGCTTGACTTCTCGATCACATTAGTACATAAATAATATATACTAAGAATATTTGATATTTGTGATATTTGCTATGCGGTTAGAATTCAAACATTTGCGGTTTTTCCCCAAGGAAAACTTGTTATGCTAATCATGATTCAATGCAGCTTTTTGCCAGTCAATGATGTATAATTTCTCATCTTCAGCCCAAAACTGTATCTCTAGCTAGAGACCCCTTAACACACCGCTATTTCGGCTTGTTGTAGAGTCCTGATGTACTGAAAAATAACCCTTTATAATATCTAGTCAATTCACCGCGGGATGTTTATTATCACAGAGAAATCAGTGTTTTATTTTTTTTTTCATGTATTGTGTTGGAGCACTGTTTGGGGTAATCAAAGGGTGTCTTCTTGTTGAGATTCTAATTGAAGCTGGGATTAATTTTACTAGAAATTCCTGGCGCCTTTCGTAACATCTGTGTGTTTC
The DNA here is from genome assembly GCA_033964015.1 of Scolanthus callimorphus. Lineage (NCBI taxonomy): Eukaryota > Metazoa > Cnidaria > Anthozoa > Actiniaria > Edwardsiidae > Scolanthus > Scolanthus callimorphus. The sequence goes on from CM066924.1 coordinate 5,541,016, forward strand.
ACACATTTAGTGTTTGAGTTCAAAAATCGAGTACATGAAATAAGAATTATTTGAAAGATTTCCAAGCGTTCACAGAGCCTTGTTTTGATGCCACGAAGCTTTATTTACTAAAAACAAACAGAATAACGTGGGGCTAGCTTGAACGAAATTTAAAATGAATTGCTGGGATTTCTTTTAGCACTGCCGCCGCATGACTCCTTGCAGAATTAATAATGTAACGGGATTTATGAGTATCATAAACAACATGGTTTGGGGAGTGCAAAGACTCTAAGACGCAGCTAACCTCACCCCCCCCCCCCCCCATATTTTTGGTCGGGGATGATCGTCGCATCTTTTAGGGGTTTATTCTCTTTTTGGGGTGACTCGTGATCTGCAATAAAATTTGAGGGAGACTGGTATCTTTTAGGGCCGAAAGATGACAGTGTCAAATTGCTTTGTCTCATGATGCAGAGAGAAAGAAATTACTTGATGAGAAGACGATAAATTAGACAACATTAAAGGCAGGTTTTTTTTAGAGTCAAACACGGGAATTTCTTGATGCGTATCACGGGTACGCCATGTTTGGTATCTTTTAGGGGTGAAACTGAAAATACCCGACGATCATCCCCGACCAAAAATATTGGAGCAATCGCCATCAGAGTAATCAGAGCCGCAAACTAGGGCCAGTAGCGGTGGTCTCGGAAAATATCGAAACCTTGTGAAATTCGGGATCTCGGAATCTCGGAGCTCTCGATCCAAATCTCGTTTTCTTGGACGAGCTACAAAGGAACAATCCTTGACCGTCGCGATCTAATTTTAAAGCCTTGATTTCTTGTTTCGGAACTCGCATTGACCATTGTATTGCTACGCGACCTCAAAATTCAATGTTGCGATAGGCGATTTTCAGCTGTCAATCAAACCAAAACGCTTGATTCGGCCACTTCAGCGGGCTGACATTGATTGCAAAATCAACCAGAATGATTTTAAGCTATCCTTTGGCTTCCTTGACTCGAATGTTTAACTTTCTGGTTCAAGAAAAATTGACTAACAACAGGGTCCTGAAGGGGTAAAACGGGAGCCGGGATTCGCCTTTTTTTAGGCCGGGACGGGATTTGGGTTACCGGGAACGGGATTTGTCTACCGGGAATGGGAATCAAGATGCTTCAACCGGGAACGAGATTTTTCAAATCTTTCCTTGTATATCCTGTGTGTATCCTAATAAAAAGTCGTCAATTTATACCATTTTTCGCATTTTAAGACTGTTATCCTAACTGCAGGCTACCTGAAAATAGAATTTCACTTCTCGCCCCTTCTAGATTAAGGCTTGTTTTGGTCCCTCGAGGTCAACACTACTATGTTGGAGGCAATTGCGGCCCATTTTCAAAAACCCCCCTCAAATCCCCCTTGAAAAGCCCCATTTGAAAAATGCGCGCGATTTCCAGTCAATTCCTGTTCAACCCCCTTTAAAAAGTCCCCCTTTAAAAAACTTTGTGCACACTCTGTCAATTCCTGTCAAACCCCCTTTAAAAAGTTTCCCTTTAAAAAAAGCCTCAAAAAAGTCTCCCTAACACACATCTCTGAGACTTGTCTGACAGTTGTGTAACAAGGTGACTGAAATACCCTCTCTTTCGAGAAATTTAAGAATTGAAAAACGGTTTAAAGACATAGATTTTATAATAAATTAAATGGACAAACAAACAGTGAAAGAGTTGAGAGCCCTCGCCAAAGAGCGGGGTATCCCAAGATATTCTCGGATGCGAAAAGCCGAACTCATCGAAGCTTTGGGAAAACTCGAAGCGGTGGCACCAACCCCACCCCCACAGACTAAGATTCCTCACCAACCCACACCAACCCCAGTTTCTAAAAAAGCTGAACCTCTCGAAGCACCAGCACCACCCCCCAAACTGCGGCCCCCAACAGTCCTTATAGTCAGACCCCTCAAAGCATTAGGTTCTACCCCTGGAAAAAATATCCCCGACCAGCCGCAAAAACCAATCCCAGCCCCTGGAAGAAATATCGTATCTAGTTTCATAGATAGTGGCAATCGGTTAGTGAAAGCTATCCCACAAACAACGAATAACGTGTTCAGTTGGATAAAAAATAAGACAGCGGAATTAGTAGCCCGAGTTAAGTCTGTTGGTGTTGGTGAAGTTCTTGAGGATCTCATCAATAAAAATATCCTCGAACTTACTAATAACAAGCCACCCCAACCTAGAAGACAGGTTAGTATATCTGAGAGTGTGAGAGCTGAATTAGGGGAAGCACAGAGCAACACGGCTCAAACCCAACCAAACCCCAATCGCAACGAGATTTATGCTAATCTGAATAATGACTTATCAAACATGATTTTTAACAAACTCAAACCAGACATAGAGATGCGTTCAAGGATTGTTTACGGTTTTACGGCTAGAATTTATCGGGGGAGTGGAGAAATAGTCGATTATGAGAAAACCCTTCGTGGGGAGGGCACCTTTACAAGCTTATCTGAAATCGAGGGGTATATCAAAAGGTGCGAGACCAAAAGGCTAGATTTGGAAGGGGAGGCGTGGAGTAAGACGTACCTACCAGCAACAGAGGTTGTTGACACCCCCGGCATCTACCAAGGCAAGGTTGAGTTTACTAAGATAACGGTAAAAGTCATTCACAGCAACGAGCCTTTAATGGGGTGTGGGCCCTTACCTGAGTGGCTACGTAATAAACCGTGTATCCACGCAATTGATAGTAAGGATGACAATCTCTGTGTTTGGAGATGTCTTGCCATTTACTTTGGTTATCGTGATAAGACCCATAGACCCGCCAAACGCACTACCAGAAAAGCGCTATCCCTAGCCCGAACTTTTTACAACAATCAAAAGATGAAAGTTGCAGACGTGAGGGCTACGAAACTTGTTGATTTTGAAGGTATCGCTAAGAGATTTTCCGTCAACATCCGTCTGTACAAACCAAAAGACCCAGAGGTTTGGAAACTGGTGTTCGGTAAAGACCAGTTCAAAACGAATTTACCATGTGTAGACATTGGACTCTATAAAGGCCACTGTTTCTACATCAAGGATATAGAAGCTCTAACAGGACTCTGGGAATGTTCTGGGTGTGAGCAAAGATTTAACAGACATGATAGTTACAATAGACACGTCACAGAAAAAAGATGTTCAGGGGGAAAGACACAATTGATATGCAAAGGGCGAAAGTTTAAACACATCATGAACAGTTCAGAAAAGGTGTTTTATGGCGGTAATACCCAATTTAGTTATGTTGGGTGCGACTGGATCGAAGCGCAGTCTAAGCATATAGGCAAACACATTCATCACGCTCTCTGCGGGCATGGAGGCGAGCGGTTTGTTTGGTATGGAAACAAGGAGATTTTGGTTGATGGATTCGAGCCCGAGTCGGAGACCGTTTTTCAATTCTATGGGTGTAAATGGCACAGCTGCCCCTGTTCAAGTGACGATGAAAAGAGATACAAAGAAACTCTTAAAATGGAAAAGAAGATTAGAGACTTGGGATACGAGGTCGTCTCGGTTTGGGAGTGTGAAGAACCTGAATTAAGTGATATAGTTCTTGAAAAGAAATTTACCCCATACCCATATTTTATTGTTTACGATTTTGAAGCCTTGCTCGGCAAACTCTCCCAAAATGTGACTGACGACCTGACTTTCAACACCAAACATATTCCAGTTAGTGTTGCTATCAACGATAATTTTACAAACAAACCCACCTTTCTTGTTAACTCAAACCCCGAAGAGCTTATCAAAGACTTTATTACAGATTTAGAACACCGCCACAAAGTCATCGTCAAAAAAGTTGTAAGAGAATACCCGCTGCCTGATCACCGTTCTATTCCCGATAACGTATATAAACAATACCAGAAGTGGTGTAGACAAGTACCAGTTTTAGGTTTTAATAGCGGGAAGTACGATATAAATTTGATTAAAGAATATTTTGTAAAGCACATGACCGAGCAAGATGAAGATGAAGATGAAGATGAAGAGATTTTTGTGGCGAAGAAAGAGAATAGCTATATGTTCCTGACAACTGAGTATTATAAATTTTTAGATGTGATGTCCTACTTAGCCCCTGGACTCTCTTTTGATAAGTGGTGTAAAGCAAACAACTGTGAAGCACAAAAACTTGTCTTTCCTTACGAATGGTTGGATAGTTATGAGAAGCTTTCTCACGTGGGCCCTGTGGAATATGAAGACTTTTACTCAAGCCTCCAGCAGAAAATCACAGTGTCCCCTCAAGAATATGAAGAATTTAAGATCGAATTCCATAAGCGTGGTTGTGTTACCATGATGGATTGGTTGCGGGAGTATAACATAGCCGACGTTGTACCTTTCGTAGAAGCTTTGGAGAAAACTCGCCAGCAATATTACCGGGATGAGATTGATATGCTAAAAGACGCCGTGTCGATCCCGGGTATCTCAATGACGTATGTTCTGAACAAAGCCGTAAAAATGAAGAAGAGATACGAGCCTGCCTTATATGCTCCCGGGCAACCTTGCACTCACAAGTGTTCTGATAACTGTCATAAAAAGGGGTGTAAAAAATGCACCAAGGTAAGAAAAGAGTGCTCTGAATGCCCCAAAAACAAAGCTTATGAATTACTAAAAACAGGAATGGTTGGGGGGCCCAGTATTGTGTTTTGTCGGTATTCTGAAAAGGATGTGTCAAAGATTCGGCCACATAAATACAAAGATCCAAAAACCTGCAAGTCTGTCGTTGGTTTGGATGCTAACAGTTTGTATCTATACTGCTCCGGTCAAGAAATACCCTGCGGTAAAGAGGAATTCATTGAACCATCAAAGCCAACAGATTCTGAATATGTTAACAACGTTTGTGAAGACATTCTTACCGACGACTTTTTCGGTTTTTGCCAAGTGGATATCCATGTCCCTGAAAATCTCAGAGAAAAATTCGAAGAGTTTTCACCGTTGTTCATTGTAGATAGCATTCCTCAAGAGTTAATCCCTGAACATATGAAACAATACCAACAAGACACTGGCAGAAAAACTCTAAAAGGTACTAAAAAATTGCTTGGGGTGACCAAGGCAAAGAAGATCTTGCTATATACACCCCTACTGAAATGGTATCTTAACCAGGGTTTAGTAGTGACCGCTGTATATAAGTGTCTGGAATATAAATCGGGTAGACCCTTCAAATGGTTTCCTAAAGAGGTAAGTTCTGCAAGAAGAGATGGGGATTCAAACCCTGCATTAAAACAACTAGGAGATACTTACAAACTAAAAGGAAATTCCTTCTACGGAAAAATGATCGAAGATCTCGAAAACACACAAAACAAGATACACTCAAAGCGAAAAAGAAGTTGACAAAGCTTTCAGAAGCCCCTTCTTTGAGGATTTAGAAGTCATCAATGATACTTATGAAGTAAAAGAACGAAAACGGCAGGTAACTATAAATCGCCCTTATCAGTGCGGTATAGCTGTATATCAATTGGCCAAACTACGAATGTTACAGTTTTACTATGACTTTCTTGACAAATATGTTGATCGAAGGGATTTTGAACTTATTCAAATGGACACCGATAGCCTGTACATGGCACTGTCGGATGAAGCCCTTGATGATGTCATCAAACCCGAACTACAAGATGAATATTTTCAAAATGGGAAAGCAAAATTCCTGTCAACCTCGAAATATCACGACAGGACCCCCGGGCTCTTCAAACTCGAGTTTAAGGCCGCGCGAATGATTGCTCTTACCTCAAAATGCTATTATGCCGAAAGCGCAGACATGGTAAAGTTTAGTTGCAAGGGCACCTCCCATAGACAAAATACTATGACCTGGAATCGATACTACGAAGCTTTGAACGGCGCCCTTGACAAAGCCCAAAGCACCGGCTTCAGGGTTCACAATAATCAAATTGTGACATACACGCAAAATAAATTAGGATTGAGCGCTTACTACGACAAACGCATTGTGGCAGCCGACGGAATTCATACAGAGCCTTTGTATTAGCTCATTTCAATACAAAATTAGGCGGCAGCTCAGTATCTTCTGGTACAACCTGTAGTTCTTCCCTAACAAACGATCTCTTTGGTCCATCTTCTAGATAATACAACACAGGCTGATTTGGTGACACCATACTCCTAGAAAGATTGTAAACCTGAATACTCCAGATAGGATCCGTAGCACGTCTACGTTCACCACCCTCAAGTTCGCCTGGAGCATATAAATATCTTACCCTGACCCCCAGTGGAAATCTCACCTCATCAAGTCCAACAACTCGCTTATACCTTCGAGGCTCAATATCAACCTCGTTCAATCGAATAGCCTTCACTGGCTCTTTGCCAGTGATTCTAATCGGTTGACTATTTAGAACTTTCAGAATATTAGGTAGCCTTTTGACCCACACTCTAGACCTATCATCACTAATCATTTCCTGTGCATATTGATGACTAAACAATTCCTCACCCAAAGTCCGATTCGCCCGCTCCACGAAAGCCTGAGCTCGATGGTTCCCTGCCTCACTTCGCTGGATGGCCACTTGATGCTTGTTCATAAGTTTAGTAACTTCTCCATGAATTCTTTACCAGGGTCAACAATTAATGTCTTTGGCCACCTTAATTTTCGAGAATAAATCTTACTAAACGCCCTTGCCACTTCACCGCTTTCTTTTGACGTTAATGCTTCGGCATCCTTGTATCTCGAGGCGATATCAATCACCACCAACGCGTACTTATACGTTTTCCTACCAACTTTATCATGAGGTAGAAATAATAGATCAGCTTGATGAATCTGATTTGGTTTATCCACAGTCCAATGTGGCCTGGGAACATACTTTGGAGCTGGTAAATAAATTTGCCACAATGCTTGTTTCTCAAGCCACCGTTTAGCCTCAGCTTCACTAACTTTGGCTGCGCTTGCCAATTTTGGAATGGCTGAATAACCTTTCCAGTAACCTTCTGTAGAATAGTATATTTTTGATAACATTCTTTCGTGATTCATTTAAAGAATTGCTTTTTTCTCTTAAATAAAAGATGTCACAAGCTATATCCGAAAACATTAACCCAAACAGGGTCCTACGAGAGCCTTTCGGCTTGAAGGCTGAATCGTCACTGAATCGAATTACATTTAATCCCTCTTCAGCTAGTCCTGGAGAGAGACTCTATATTAATATTCCGAAACTTGCAGAGAATGTGGTGATTGTTCCAAAGACCCTAGCGCTAACGTTTAACATTGCTTTAACTGGTACGGATAAGCATGCGAATAATAGATTTGTTAACAATTTGACAGCATGCTTGAAATCAAGATATAAGATACATTTTGGTGGAGAGACAGTGCAGGATACTAATAGGTATGATTTATATAAGCTATATAGTGATCTTCATCTTTCTAAAAAGGAACGAGAAACTAGGCTCAAAGAAGGAATTTCCAGTCTCAACATGCGTAAACTGAGGGCTGGTGCAGGTGATAAAGTGTCTACAGATGCAGCAGAAGTAGCATTAGCAGCTGTATATAACACAAAATATAGACTCCCTCTTGAGCATCCAATTATAGACAATCATGGAGTATTTTATCCAATGGCACTTGCTCAAGGGTTTATGTTTGAGGTTACTCTTCCAGAATCAAAAGATCTCACAATAACAAGCGACAAAACAAAACCATTTACATATGCTATTTCCAATCTTGAGCTAGAATACCAAAGCATTTCAAGTGACTTCCTAGCAAAAGAGGCAAAGAGCACTTATCAAATTGGGAAGGGATTCTATTATGAAAATATTCACCTTCATAAGACGTTCACAATTACCAAAGGGACGGATAGCATATTAAATGAGAATATTAACATCCCTCGTAGAAGTATGACAGGCATCCTAATGTTGTTTACAACACCACATGCAGATGGGGCACGTGATAGTGAAAGTTTTGTGAATCCAAGTATTACAAGTGTTAAAATTAACATCGATGGCATACCAAACCGGTTATATAGCAAAGGTATGGAAACCTCAGACTTTTATGATGCAGCTGTCAAACGGTTTGGATCGAGTGATAATATATCAATCAAGGATTTTTATAATGATAAATTTGCAATATGGATAGACTTACGAACATATCATGACGACTCTATACATGGTAATGGCTTACACATCAGTAATACAAGAGATGGAGTTCATCTAGAGATGAAACGAACAGCTTCAGGGTCTGGTACCATTACCTGCTATATGTTCGTGGTAGCCGACGCGTTGATGACGGTCATGAATTCCAACTTGCATTCAATCGTGTATTAAAAAGAACAACTGTTATAATACAAAAGTATGGAAGAATTACGAGAAAAAGTCCCTTTTCATTGTATTATAACTGGACCGACAAATTGCGGAAAAACAAAATACCTCACGGAACAGCTCCGAGGACCGTTCCGCAATGTGTTTGAATATATTGTTCTCATATGTCCGACTTATGCAAAAAATAAGACCTATCATAGATTTGCTCACGGAGATAAACGTTTCTTGGTATTATCACCAGATGCTAGTAACGTTGCTGAGATTAACGAGTTATTGAAGGATTGCTCACAACTTTTTTCTGGTACAAATACGTTACTTATTTTGGATGACTGTGCTGTATCGAAAGATCTAAAGCAACGCTCGAACAAGTTTATAGATTTAGCCTTCTCAGGGAGACACGATGGATTATCAGTGTGGGTATTGACGCAACAATTAACATCTATAGCAAAGCCCTTTCGTGACAACGTTGCCTGTGTGGTTACATTCCATAATCCGTCTCAAGTCGGCACAAAAACACTGTTTGAAGATTACGGAGGAGATTTAGACGTTGAGACTCGTAAAAAGTTTGCGGAACTGCTTAAAACTGAAAAATATTCCAGACTCTGTTTCTGTTTACGATATCCATTCCAAAGTTATTTAGAGATTCCTACTACGCAGTGATTTAAAAACATCTATGTTTTATTATAAAATAAGATATGGCAAGCATTGAAGATTATATCGAAGAAAAAGAGGTCGCTGAACCAAAAGAAAATGATATTGAAGTCAAACGAGAATCACTGGCTATTCTCGCATCTCTTGGGACTACAAAGGAATTTCTAGGTGTTGAGATGAATCTTGGTGATATCAAGAAACTCTCATCAAAAGACGTTGAAAAATATTATAATCGTTACCAGACAGTCTTAGGTAAGAAGGTAACAGGTGGATTAGTAGAATCTGCACTTCAAGCAGTGTCTCACATCATCTCCTACGTGGTTCCTGTAGATGACGCTGAAGCGCTTTGCAAAGACTTGCAGAACGATGAGTTGGTAAAACGTGAACTTTCAAACTTTGCAGGTCTCTTGGTATTGAAGGGTGGAAGATTGGTAGCACTTGCTAGCGGTCTCTTTCAGGTTGCTAAGCATGTTAAACTAACACCTTCACAGGAGACTTCCAACAAAATTCAAGAACTTCCTAGCACAACTGAGCAGACAACTGAGCACACTCTTGAGCATAACTGAGCAAACTACTAAGCATGATATGATTTAAAGATACTTTATTATTGAAAATAAAGAATCATGTCTGAAGAAGTTGTTGAACAAATTACAAAGGATCCTCTTCCTGAAAAGAAGAGTGCCGCTAAAGGGAAAGACCCTAAAAAGGTTGCCGCTGGTAGGAAACTCGCAGAATATAATAAGAAGGCGAAAGAAGCACTTGCTAGGGAAATGAAGCGTGAAGCGGAGACGAGTCCAGAAGAAGCTACGGCGGAAGAATCTGGATCACAAGCTTGGATTCCAGAGCTATCTTTTACAACTGTACTGTCTATAGTTGGCATAGGGTTTACGGCATTTGATATGTTTATGCGGTACTACAAAAACAGAGTAGTTGATTTATCGAAAGTTCCGACTCATGTACCAGAATCATTCAAAGAACCACCACCCTCAAAAATTCCTATCCCAAAAATTCCTATCCCAACGGGGAGCTCGAGGGGCTTGCCTCTCGAACCGAGAATAGGCATGTTGTAAGTAATTTAAAGATTTTATTTGCGTATAAATAAAATCATGTCAACTGAAAACAAACTTGTGAAAACGGTTACCGATTCAGCCGTCATTATCGGATTAGCCGCTGGAGTCGGATACCTTGGTAAAAAGGCTATGAAAGAATCATTTATCAACGATCCCTCATCGAGTGTTACAAACTATGCAAAATGGGTCGCTGTCCTGTCCGGTAGTATGTACTTGAAAGATTATCTGGAAACACAAAAGATTTTGCCAAAACCACTTTAAAGATTTTATATATTGATTAATAAATGGCAACAATAGCAATGATGATTGGTGGAGCTGTATTGAATGCGACAACGTTCGTTGGTGGCTCATATCTCGCAAAATATCTTTCTGGAGGTAATACAGATGCTGAGAGAGTAAGACACGACAAGGCTATAGAAAAATATCAAAAAGATTATGCCTCGTACCAGGAAAAGAGGCAGAAACTCATTGATTGGTACTCGCAACAGCAGGATGCTGAACACCGGGCTTCACAGGATTTGTCGAACACCGATGAAGCTTTGAAATTGTATAGGCAAACGCATCATGATTCGAGAGGCAAGCCCCTCGAGCTCCCCTTAGGAGATGAACCAAAATTCTCTGATTATTATAGACCTAGTAGCAACCAAAAGATGGGGGAGATGGCATATGTAGGTGGTGGTATGTTGGCAATGGGTTATATGGCTAGTAAATTCTTTTAGAGGTACTAATTTAAAGATTCTTTATTCTAAAAATAAAGAATTATGGAAATTGCCCCAGAAATACCGGATAAAGAAAATCCTTTTGATCGAGTCGATCCAGGGGATCCAGGTGAAGGGGAATGGATTCCTATGCCCTCCACTTCAACTTCAACTCACGATCATCACACCACAGACGAAACTTCATTCATACACGGTGTGGATGAACATACTCATTTGATTCCTCGAGAGGAAAGACTTAAAGCAAGAGAAGACAGAGTTGGAGAGGCGTGGAAAAGAATTAGCGAAAAATTTCGTAACGTAGGCAACCCTAAAGATTATCCCTTCACAGCTGATATAGATGAATTTGATCAGGTGGTTGTCAAGCTCGGTAGAAGTAATGCTAAGAGCTGGACCTTGTTCGAAGGTGATAAACTTAATGCTAAATTACCGCCAACGGTAACTAAGAGTCTTGGTCCTCTTAAGGCAGATGTTGTTATAGCTAATTTAGGAGCTATTTCAGAACATCGAAGGGAAGTAAAAGATTTGGAACCTGAACGTGAAACAGTTCCTGAGAATCAGAGGGGTACTATAAATCATCAGATTGAAGAACGAAATGAGGAGATTGCGCGATTGGAAAGAGAAAATGAAGAAATAGAGGAAGGAATGTCTCTTAGAGATAGAGTCAAGCTCGTATTTAAAAAGTACGGCTTTACAGTTTTTGCTGTCGTTTCAGCAGTAGGTGTTGTTATTGGTGTGATTGTATCTAATCTAAAAAAGGGTTTGACCAGTGTTGCAAAGGGTGTTGGCAACGGCTTGAAAGCAATTGGTAAAAAGATTGGAGAGTTATTACCTGGAATGGTAGGTGCTATTGCTAGTTTTATCTTCAAAACAGCGGGGGAGGTTATTGGATTTTTAGGCAAAAATGCTTGGCTGCTGATAGTGGCCATGGTTCTCTACCTTGTTGAACAATTTAAAAAGAAGAGACGCTAAGTAAAAAAACATGTCAACGTTTCTATCTATCACGATGCTAACTCCGGAAACGAGAGTTTATCTGGAGCCACCGTTGGAGCGAATAAAAGAGATACAACTTTTAGATTGTCACATTCCTAAACCGTGGATAAAGTTCAAGGACCCGCAAAAAGTTTATAAGTATTCATCTCAAGAAAATGTGTCGGAAAAGGTATTTTTTACTATTCCACCAGGGAATTACACATTGAAAACACTTCAACAAATCTTCCTCAGAGATGAAGAAAGCTCCAAGCTTACAATTCTAATGGCACAAAAAGGATATTATCTATATTCCAATAAGATCATTAATCTTAGGCTTTCTGAAAAACTCTCAAAAAAGCTTGGTGTACCTGAAAAGATATTACCCAATCGATATTATCCAATAACATGGATACCTGACAAGCCTTTGAGTTTGTTTTGTGATCTCATAGAGTCAAAGTCTTCATATTCTAACAGGATTCCTGGTGATGAAAATGTAGAAGTTACCCCCTCAAATTTACTTGCTGTTATTCCATCTCAAAGTCATCCTTGCATAAAAGTCCAGCAAACCATTAATCCAGTCAACTACTTTACTTTGTTGCTTTTAGATGAAAAGGGAAGAAAGCCCAACTTTAATAACGAACCTATTCGAATTCATTTAAAGATTTCATACTAGAATAAAAAATTATGGAAGACTACAATAGTATTTATCCACAAGTGCCTCAAAATGGGGAAAATTTCAGACTTCAAAAGTCGTGTGAGGTTCTACAAGGTCTTGAAAGAGAGGTTACGCATTATGAGCGTGTACGTAAGAAATACGCAAGATTGAGGAAACTGATCGTATGGTCAACAGGTGGAATCTCTGTCATATTATCCGGTAGTGGATTAGCCCTCAGTTTGACTGGCTTTGGAGCCGCAGTAGGTGCTCCTATTGGCGGAGTTGGTGCTCTGTTCGGTATTGTTTCTACCACTGTTGGAGTCAAATTATCACGAAAGATATCTAAGCATGAAAAAACATCACAATTAGCAAGAGCAAAGGTGAACACCATACAGGATCTCGTCTCAAAGGCTCTTCGGGACAACACAATTTCTGACCAAGAGTTTTCGCTAATCCTAGCAGAAATGGATAAGTTTGAAAAACTAAAGGTTGATATTCGTCAAAAAGCTCGGAAGGAGGAGGGAAAAAAAGTAGATATGACTCAGATACGAACAGAGGTTCGTGCGGAAATTTTAAAGAACTCACCGTTCCCGCACGTTAAAACTATCATTTGAGAGGACACCGGTAGGGTGGATTTATGAGATTGGTTGCTTCAAGGATCGGTGGTGATTTAAAAACATCTTATTCTACTTACAAAATAAGATGTCGTTACTCGATGAATTTAAAAAGGTATATCCAAATGCGGATTTATCAAAATTTCATGAAGATAAAGACTGGTATGCGGAAGGCTTATTTGACCCTAGGTATATCGGGTGGTACAATAAAAACCATTTCTGGTATGGAATTTGGGCAAAGGATCCTAATGCTGCTGCTGTGACTAAGTTTACAGATATTCCCATAGAGGATCGTAAAGATTTATTCCAAGATTTGGGTATAGCGGCTCCTAAATTACAATTCCCTGACAGTTTGAAATTAACAACTAAAAAATATCCTATTCCAGCGATAGACTTTGATACCGCCGCTTCAGATATCACGTCCTTGTTAACAGATCTGGATATTTATGTATCACCTAAGCAAAAATTCTCAGCAAAGATGAGAGACATTTTCAAAGAGACTACTATAACTTTCAAGTCTGCAAAACAGTCGAGACGGTGGCTAAATGGTCCTAATTTTAGTTATTGGCCGCAACAACTCAACTTTGCAATCTGGTGTGCAACATCTGGTTGTGGGGTTAGCCTACATGAGGCTGAGGGCTATCCACCTGTTGTGTGCAGTTTTTTTAAATTTCATGTCTATTTCACAGTGAGGAGGATATTATACGAGTTAGGTGTTCCTCTACCAGACGACCGTGTTTTTAATCAAACAGACAATCCGTACAACAAGGTGGTGTATCAGAGGTTGTGTAATGAGTTTGGCCTAACAAACCCTGATTTTAGATGGAAGGGAGGGAGAAATTTTGGACTTGGTGATTTATTCTTAGATTATGGTTCTGGATTTCATGGTAAAGGTGGAGGCTTCCAAAATGTACATGTTATAAGGGGTTATGACAAAGAAGCTGATAAATGGCCTGATAAATTGAATCTTTTCTCTGATGAAGGTGGAACTTACAATAACGGTAAATTAGTGTCTTTTATAAGAAATGATGATCACGGTGGAAGGCAGTACAATTGGTTCGTCCCTGTGAATGGTCATGGTTTGACAAGAGCCGGTTTAGGCAGGTTAAACCGTTCACTGGAAGCGTTTGTTTACAGTGTATTAGGCGCTCAAGTAAATGTTAGGTCTAGTATTGTAGGCAATAGCGGTTCAGCGGTTGAAGCACAGCAGGAGTTTTTGACCTTATTTGAAAGTGCCGTCATTGAAGAAAATATATCCAAAAGCGTGCAACGCTATCAGCTCGCTGTCCAAGAGGCGAAGTTACGATTGAATTTGGCTATTGGACCGGGAATTTGGCTCATGCCGGCTAACTTGTTAATCAATACTGAAAGTGTGACTGGTTATAATAACAAGTTGTTGAAAGCTACAAGTGATATGAGTTTTGGAGTGAATGACTTGCTAAATGAAGAATCAAAACATGTTGGAATTAAACATAACTTGGGCTCTTCAAAGGTAAAGTTACCGCACGCGTACGCGCCTGTAACGCATACTGAGACGAAGCCAGACGTGACTAAGCCAAAAACAAAACCCTTGACCTCGCAGCATGAAACTAATCTATTGGCGTTGACAGTTGTCGCGGGTGGATTAGCATGGTTTCTATTTCGGTAGTCACGAGAGCACAGTCTGATGCAACTGGCTATTTCACGTGGGCACAAATTTACATACAATCAAAATCACGTGGAGAACAATAGATTGCATACTTTTACGACATAGCAACAAGCAAGTTGAAAAGTGGATTTGATGTTTACTTTTTAGAGGCCTGTATCTAACGTCGCTCAGGAATGTGATTACGTCATAAAGTGTCTTATGACCGGAAAACAATTCCAACTAGATGAGTCACTAGGTAAATTTCGTTATGTAACACAAGTCAGCGTTACATAACCTAATCTAACATGTCTCTTACCGTGTCTCATGTGTTGTGTGACACGCTTTACATCGAGCCTTCTGTCTGTTGTGTTCACATATTTGAGACCCTCCGCATAATTTACAAAAGAATTTCTGGATTCCATGAATACATATTCCTTTCCCGTTGCAGTCTTTGCAGATATATCTCGCTCGTTTATGTTCACAGAAGCTACCGCCGTTACATTCCTTACAGCGTGACTTACGACGGTCGTGAGGGCAAATTTGTGATCCATGACAATCTCTACAGATATATTTAACTTTACCATGTAGACATTTGTAATCATTCTTACGAGTTATATTTGAGGATTTATTAGAAACTGGATTTTGTGGCATCAACTCTTTCACTGTTCGAGAGGCAAGCCCCTCGAGCTCCCCTTCTACTGTTTGTTTCTTCATTTTTATTATAAATTCTATGTCTTTAAACCATTTTTCAATTTTTAATGTAATTGAAAATATGAATTTGTAAATCTCTTTCATACCACATCAGGCGTATCCAGAACATAACGAGCCAGAGCTCTCTGGAAATCCGAATTTCTGCAATATTGGTTCTTAAGAGGAGGTGTCATAATCCCCTTTCATCGACTCATAGGAGGCGACAACAAGATTTGCGTTCACGATATGTATTTGGGGGTCTGTTTTATGCAGAGGGTTGGACTTCGGAAATAAAATGACAAAATGCGCTAAATAAGGCCCGCCATTCTAGTGCACGTTCTCGTCTTTGTTGCCTGTATTCATAATGGGCTTCGATGTTTGATGTGGAGTGTGTATGTATTGGGTCTGAAAAGCTAGAAAATTGCCGCAAGCAGTTTCGTGGTCAAGTCTCGTGAGGTTAAAGTTGATGAACTGATCCTGCCCGCCGGCGGGACAAGAGGAGCTTTGAAAACGACAAGCCGGCCTTTGTTGCATCGACGTTTGGGATAATTGCTGCCTTCTTGAGGCAATGTAATACTGCATTCTGCAAGAACGACTTTATATCTGTGCTGATAAAAAGGCTAGAAGGGTTCGATATTCGAGAACGATGACCTTCAGCGAAGACAAGATGGAGGCCATTAGCAAGACAAGATGGCGGTCGCCAACAACAACAAGGCCGAAGGCAGGGACTGATACACCGAAAATAGATTCGAAGACGCGGGAGATGACAAAATCAAGCTGTAAAACTGTACAAGTCTCACCTAGAAGTAATGGTCCAGGTATACAGCCGAATCAGACGTCAGGCCATATCTTAGCTGGTTTAGTGTCCAGGTGGAAGTTATTGCACGATCGCGTACGGGATACTGAACTCGACAAATTATTTTTATGCGTTCGGGATCCAATCGAATTGACGGCCTTTTTCTGTATCTTTAGCTGGTTTATCCAGGTAGAAGCTCTCGCATGCTTGCGCGCCTGAATGCTTCGGGATACTGAACTCGACAAATTAGTTTTTATGCGTTCGGGATCCAATCGAATTGACGGCCTTTTTATGTATCTTAGCTGGTTTATCCAGGTAGAAGCTCTCGCATGCTTGCGTGCCTGAATGCTTCGGGATACTGAACTCGACAAATTATTTTTTATGCGTTCGGGATCCAATCGTTTTGACGGCCTTTTTATGTATCTTAGCTGGTTTATCCAGGTAGAAGCTCTCGCATGCTTGCGTGCCTGAATGCTTCGGGATACTGAACTCGACAAATTATTTTTATGCGTTCGGGATCCAATCGAATTGACGGCCTTTTTCTGTATCTTAGCTGGTTTATCCCGGTAGAAGCTCTCGTATGCTTGCGTGCCTGAATGCTTCGGGATACTGAACTCGACAAATTATTTTTATGCGTTCGGGATCCAATCGAATTGACGGCCTTTTTCTGTATCTTAGCTGGTTTATCCAGGTAGAAGCTCTCGCATGCTTGCGTGCCTGAATGCTTCGGGATACTGAACTCGACAAATTATTTTTATGCGTTCGGGATCCAATCGAATTGACGGCCTTTTTCTGTATCTTAGCTGGTTTATCCAGGTAGAAGCTCTCGCATGCTTGCGTGCCTGAATGCTTCGGGATACAGAACACGAGAAATTCGTTTTCATGCGTTCGGGATCCAATCGAATTGACGGCCTTTTTCTGTATCTTAGCTGGTTTATCCAGGTAGAAGCTCTCGCATGCTTGCGTGCCTGAATGCTTCGGGATACTGAACTCGAGAAATTATTTTTCATGCGTTCGGGATCCAATCGAATTGACGGCCTTTTTCTGTATCTTAGCTGGTTTATCCAGGTAGAAGCTCTCGCATGCTTGCGTGCCTGAATGCTTCGGGATACTGAACTCGAGAAATTATTTTTCATGCGTTCGGGATCCAATCGAATTGACGGCCTTTTTCTGTATCTTTAGCTGGGTTATCCAGGTAGAAGCTCTCGCATGCTTGCGTGCCTGAATGCTTCGGGATACTGAACTCGAGAAATTCTTTTTCATGCGTTCGGGATCAAATCGAATTGACGGCCTTTTTCTGTATCTTAGCTGGTTTATCCAGGTAGAAGCTCTCGCATGCTTGCGTGCCTGAATGCTTCGGGATACTGAACTCGACAAATTATTTTTCATGCGTTCGGGATCCAATCGAATTGACGGCCTTTTTCTGTATCTTAGCTGGTTTATCCAGGTAGAAGCTCTCGCATGCTTGCGTGCCTGAATGCTTCGGGATACTGAACTCGAGAAATTCTTTTTCATGCGTTCGGGATCCAATCGAATTGACGGCCTTTTTCTGTATCTTTAGCTGGGTTATCCAGGTAGAAGCTCTCGCATGCTTGCGTGCCTGAATGCTTCGGGATACTGAACTCGAGAAATTCTTTTTCATGCGTTCGGGATCAAATCGAATTGACGGCCTTTTTCTGTATCTTAGCTGGTTTATCCAGGTAGAAGCTCTCGCATGCTTGCGTGCCTGAATGCTTCGGGATACTGAACTCGACAAATTATTTTTCATGCGTTCTTGATCCAATCGAATTACGGCCTTTTCCTGTATCTTAGCTGGTTTATCCAGGTAGAAGCTCTCGTATGCTTGCGTGCCTGAATGCTTCGGGATAGTGAACTCGAGAAATTATTTTTCATGTAATTAAAAACAATACAGGCACCTAGAAAATAATAACGTAAACTTGCCTGTTCCCTCACACATTTCCGCGTAATTGTGGATAACAGAGCCACGAAGTTTGGTAAGTTCGGACGGAGCGCATCGGTATAGAAAAAAATACAGTTTTACATTCAAGTTCGCAGACGTGCTTCAGTTCGGCACTTTAGTAGATTTTTAGTTCAGTGCAGCAGCTGTAACGGAACCGCTGTTTTTATCCCGCCGATACTTGAGTAATCACACCGGACTACTGTAAAACGTTTGCCTTGTGTGCTAAATGATTTAGGGGTTTGAAGAATTCGATGTTTCAGTGTTTCATCAAAGCAATGGGAACTGCTCGGTAAGTGTCTATTAACCATGAGTGTTAGGTTTCAGGCGTTGAAAGAGGAACCCCATTTTGTTTGACCAAAGGCTCGGAGATAAGCGCCAACTTTGACGCTTAGGGCTTTGATCCATCTCTGGCTACGTGTGGCACCCAACCGAGATAGGGGAACAATCTTCCCCTATCTCTGCGGGATCCAGCGTTTTAATTCCGGATTCGAAGAAGCTCTGGCTCGTTATGAATGCAACTTCTTTTGCATGTTGTTTGATGGTCGACTCGGAAATGTCTGTCTTGGGGGCAAATTTCTTAAGACTAATATTCGAGAGGCAAGCCTCTCGAGCTCCCCCTCTACTATCCATTTTCTTTTTACATATCCAGTAATATATCAGAGCTGCTGCAACGGATTGAGGACGGGCACGGTTCAACTTGGAAGAGCGGTTTTTTGCCAAAGTGTAAAGGCGAATTACTTCTTGCTTCTGTGTGGGAGAAGCTGAGAATTTATCCATCACGTCATGAATGTAATGTACGGCGGTAAGAGAAGTTGTGTGTATTGGAGAATCTTTAGGTGAATTGACATTCACAATTTTCAAGCCTTTATGACTAAACTTCTTGTTCAACCCAAAGATTTCCATCAAGTTCTTTGATGTTTGATATTTGCCAGTCATCTTATAGGAGTGATAAATACATGCGAACACGATCCCCTTACGTGTGTTTCCGCGGTAAATCCGACCTTTTGTTACCTGAGTGTAAATCTCGTTAGCTTTGGACACGATTGTTTCACTGAAACCCATATTCTCAACATCCTTGTAAATATTCCTATCCTCGGACTTGCGCATTTGAACCCGGTTTGGATCCGAATTGTGTTTGGTATCGGAATGACCATAAAAACGCCATTCCCTCTCATGCATAATTATACGTTGTATTTGTTCTCCGCATTCCAGGCAACTAGTGATTTCGTTTTCTGTAACGAGGTCACTGTGATTACAAGGAATGTCACTGTCCTCCCCCAACGAAACCTCATCTGAGGTTCTCGTAGTCTCATATTCAGCGAGAGCTTGTTCAAAAAGTGCAAATTCTGCCATGTTTAGAATTATAATTCCATATCTTTAAACCATTTTCAATTCTTGATGTAATTGAAAATATTATAGTCTTATTAGGTTTAGAAGTGCTCGAAGTAGATATTGCAGTTATTAGCATTGGAACTAATTGATTCATAACGCCATACGCATCTGGAAGCAAATTCATATAATATCTCCTCAATCCGCTCATACAATTTATATAAATCCCTTGATTCAGTTACTATATCTTCAAATGCATCGGAGAATATGGCTTTTGTTTTACTAGTATCAGATGGTATATCCACTTCTATGAATGTATAATGCATTTCTAAAAACAATTTGATTGGTTTCTTTTGCTGCTTCATAATATCAACAATTTCATTGAGATCATCGATTTTGGTTTCCACTTTTGTTTCCACTTTGGTTTCGACTTTTGTTTCGATTTTGGTTTCGATATTATTGGTAGTTATCATATAATCAGACTTCCAATCGTCACCTATACTAAAAATTCTATTATTCCTTTCATCGATGTTTCAGAAATTATTGTAGATTCGATATATGTCGGCATATTAATCTTGGGTATCTGTGAATCCATTATTTGTCTCTCCATTTTATTATAATATTCATCTCTTTAAACCGTTTTTCAATTCTTAAATTTCTCGAAAGAGAGGGTATTTCAGTCACCTTGTTACACAACTGTCAGACAAGTCTCAGAGATGTGTGTTAGGGAGACTTTTTTGAGGCTTTTTTTAAAGGGAAACTTTTTAAAGGGGGTTTGACAGGAATTGACAGAGTGTGCACAAAGTTTTTTAAAGGGGGACTTTTTAAAGGGGGTTGAACAGGAATTGACTGGAAATCGCGCGCATTTTTCAAATGGGGCTTTTCAAGGGGGATTTGAGGGGGGTTTTTGAAAATGGGCCGCAATTGCCTCCAACATAGTAGTTCAACGGTTTGATAACTTGGCATATGCATTTTCAAAACGGCGGAACCACTTTTTGAATAGAATCGTATGATATATCTTTTGTATCAAAATTGAGGACGAGATATCATACGGGCAGAGGATCATTTCATTTTGGGGTGGGCGAAAGGGGGGAACTCTCGAAACAAGCCCTGGAAGGGAGGATCACAAGAAATTTTCTGCGGATTTATTCCAGCAATTTCTATATCATTTGCATTTTTGTAGTTCTCTTCTTTCAATACGTTGAACATTTCGCATAAGGAAGAAACATGTAATATTGCGTTTGAGATCTCCCGCAAACAAAAGACAATATGCTCGTGCCGTTTAAATGGAATGCCCGTTACAAGAACATTTGTATCTTAGCGAGGAAAAACAAACTCCCCGCGAAAAGCCCTCCAGTGATAGGCCTGACAGGCAGTTACTATGTTCGAAAGAAGCCCGTAAGCGTGAGATCGACGTTACAAACGTTGGGCCGCAAATATGACGATTTCGTCATTTGCGTCGTGCACGAAGAATATAAACTACAGTACAGGCTTTATTTGCTATACACAAAAAATTCAATGTTCATCTACTTTTTTTCTGAGGCTTGATGAAATTCGTTTATCAATTAAAACAGGGCGCGCTTCACGCGCAACAGAAGAACTCGTTTTTGAAATATAACGTAAAATATATCCCATGTTCAAATAGGGGGATCACGAAAAGCCTTTATAGTGATAGGCCTGGCGGACAATCACTATGTTGTAAAGAAATCGACATTACAAGCATAGCATTCGTCATTTTGTTGCAATAATAACAATTTCGTCATTTGCGGCGTGCATGAACAATAAAACCTACACGACCAAGAGATAGTACCGTTAAAAGCAAGAATCTCAATTTTAACATCACAGTTTTCGTGCGCCGGGATTTTACCGACTGGTCCTACCGGGTACGGGATTTTACCTACTGAGAACGGGATTTTGCGAAAAAGCGGCCGGGAAACGGGATTGGGACCCCCCCTTCAGGACCCTGTAACAATTTTCTTGCGTAAAATCGCCAATCGCCCAACAGTGAAATTTGAGGTCGCGTAGCAATTCATACGGTGGCAATATCACTATACTCATTTGTAGCATTCTCGTACCCAGAGCTCCCCGGCTCGTCTCCTCGCGGGGGAGGCTCTGGTGACAGCCACTGACGCATGCGCGAGATTTGATACAGAGCCGTTGAGAGAAAGATCTTTCTGCGCGTGCACCAACGTTCAAAACCAGCCAATCAGCAAAGGTCCTCAAATGGATGTCACCAGAGCCTTCCCTGCGAGGAGACGAGTCGGGGAGCTCTGGGTACGAGAATGCATTTGTAGAATTTATATTATAATATCGGGATTTGTGAATATCATATCAAGACGATTTTTGGGGAGTGTTGGACTCCCTGTGTTACATAAATGAACAAACCCGGCCATTCTCGTATCCAAAGCTCTGGGGATATCCATTTGAAGGCCGTCGCTGATTTGTTGACTTTAAGCGTTGGAGCATGCGCTGAAAATGTCTTTCTCTCAGCGGCTCTGTAATAAATCTCGCGCATCGGCTTCAGTGGCTGTCACCAGACATTGGGGAATTTTCAAGATGGCGGTTGGTCGAGCACAAGACCCTGGGGGGGGGGGGGGGGGGGGCTGAGTCACATGACCGTTTCGAAGCAAAGGACAACCTCGTCGTTCCCATGTCCTCAAACAGTGGTCATGTGACTGAGCCTCCCCCAGGGTTGTGCCTAAATCCTACCCCCTAGCCGTACACCCGAACATGACCCGAAGTCGGAAGATTTCCGAATTTACCCGAACATCGGAAATCCAAGATGGCGGCTATTGGAAGGCAAAAACCCGCGAATGGTACAAAACGAACAGTTAGAGATCGTTTTAGGCCGCTACTGTAAATATAAACGATAAAGGAGAGCAAGATGGAATTGTGCTGGCTCGTACAACACCACGAGGATATCAAATCTAGTGATATTGAGGCTTTAATGTTGCTCAAACGGCTCGAAGCAAAACTCGCAAAAATAACACCCAAATACTGCATGAACTGCTGGTTGTATGAACTGTACGGCTGACGACAACAGTGATTTCCTGACACTGCGTTATCAAGTTTTGTACTTCAATATTGCTGCAACCATAAAAGATGAGAAAAATCCTCAAGATAATTCGAGAGGCAAGTTAAGTTTATTTACGGCTAGAGGGTAGGATTTGTACGGCTAGGGGGTAGGATCCTACAGAAATCAACATTTGTACGGCTAGGGGGTAGGATATGTACAGCTAGGGGGTAGGATCCTACAGAAGTCAACATTTGTATGGCTAGGGGGTAGGATATGTAGGGCTAGGGGGTAGGATCCTACAGAAATCAACATTTGTACGGCTAGGGGTAGGATATGTACAGCTAGGGGGTAGGATCCTACAGAAATCAACATTTGTACGGCTAGAGGGTAGGATATGTACGGCTAAGGGGTAGGATCCTACAGAAATCAACATTTGTATGGCTAGGGGGTAGGATATGTACAGCTAGGGGGTAGGATCCTACAGAAATCAACATTTGTACGACTAGAGGGTATGATATGTACGGCTAGGGGGTAGGATTCTACAGAAATCAACATTTGTACGGCTAGAGGGTAGGATATGTACAGCTAGGGGTAGGATCCTACAGAAATCAACATTTGTACGGCTAGGGGGTAGGATATGTACGGCTAGGGGGTAGGATTCTACAGAAATCAACATTTGTACGGCTAGAGGGTAGGATATGTACGGCTAGGGGGTAGGATCCTACAGAAATCAACATTTGTACGGCTAGGGGGTAGGATATGTACAGCTAGGGGGTAGGATCCTACAGAAATCAACATTTGTACGGCTAGAGGGTAGGATATGTACGGCTAGGGGGTAGGATTCTACAGAAATCAACATTTGTACGGCTAGAGGCTAGGATATGTACGGCTAGGGGGTAGGATCCTACTGAAATCAACATTTGTATGGCTAGAGGGTAGGATAATATGTACAGCTAGGGAGCTCCTACAGAAATCAACATTTGTGAGGCTAGAGGGTAGGATTCCAAAGAAATCAACATTTGTACGGCTAGAGGGTAGGATATGTACAACTAGTGGGTAGGATCCTACAGAAATCAACATTTGTACGGCTAGGGGGTAGGATATGTATGGCTAGACGGTAGGATTCCAAAGAAATCAACATTTGTACGGCTAGAGGGTAGGATATGTACAACTAGTGGGTAGGATCCTACAGAAATCAACATTTGTACGGCTAGCGGGGTAGAATATGTACGGCTAGGGGGTGGGATCCTACTGAAATCAACATGTATGGCTAGAGGGTAGGATAATATGTACGGCTAGGGGGCTCCTACAGAAATCAACATTCGTGAGACTAGAGGGAAGGATTCCAAAGAAATCAACATTTGTACGGCTAGGGTTAGGATGCTAGGGGGTAGGATTCTACAGAAATCAACAACGCTAGAGGGTAGGATGTATTGTCTAGAGGGTATTATCTACAAGTAAAGTTGTTCATAATAAAATGACAGGCTGCTCTAATAGCAACCTCTAGTTTGTTGGGACCAGAAACGGGTATGGATAATTTCTGAAACCACACAATGCAGTATAATGTTTGTCAAATCAGGAATGAACTTATTTATTCATAAGTTATTTCTTTTATAAAATTTGTAGAGAGATATCCTAATGCTGAAGACAATATATGAGGCAAGCCATAAAATGAAAAAAGGTGTAACATTATTTATAGCCTGTACGAGCCATAAGCAGGGCCCGTGGTTTGATTCGGGATTTTTCTGAAATTATGCGCGATTTTTTTCTGAAATTATGCGCTAAAAATACGAAATTATGCGCTAAAAATACGAAATTATGCGGGATTGCGCAATATTTTTTTCCTAGTGCTGTAACATATTTTGCTCTTTTCAACTGTTTTGTTACATGAATATAGCTGCTATTTGACTTCAACAACTCTTGTTTGTTTATAAAATGCTTTGTGATGAGTTCCAATTGCTACGCTTTACTAACGTATCGCTACGTTTCTTTCAGGTAGACATATGTTTTCACTTTGTAATAAAGCTTTTCACTTTCTTACAAAATAGCGTTACCTTTTCCATACCACAAGGATCGTAACAACGCACTCCTATTAAGAAATGAACTGAACGGTCACGAGAGCTACACACACACTATCAGAGCTATCGTTACTATCTCTCATGATAACAAAAAATCGTCGCACTTGTTTGCCGTCGTTCTGTGCGTAATGCTCAAAATTACCCCCCTTCGCGAGAGCGATCTGCAATCGTCGGAAGTAGCCACGTTTCTGTCGTGTAAATGATCCATGAAAAAGCGTAATGTGATGTGATTATGATCAATGTTAACTGCATAAAGTCGACTGTGTTTATCGCGGTTAGCGTCCTCTCCCGCTTTTTTCTTTACTTTGCAAGACGCAAACATGTGTTTTATTTCTTGTTGACATCAGTTCCCAGCGCGACGCGTTATAGAACGCTTTGTTTTTTTTTCATTTCTGTCGAGTTGTTATGACGTTTTGAACAAATGATTTCAGAATAAATGTATCACTTCTGTGAGAAACACCAAGTAATGATACCGTTTTTAATGATTTTCACAAAATTTTGGGAAATTATGCGCGATTGTGCGGGATTCGGCGGATTATGCGCATTATGCGGAAAAAGCCAAATTATGCGTTTCCGCACCAGCGCATCAAACCACGGGCCCTGCATAAGTTAAAATCCACAAGGCTTTGGATTTAATACTTATGTTGTGTTTACACTTGGCGATTTACTTAGGCAAATATTTACTGAGGTCGAGTTAACCTAACCGCAGTAAATGTTGTTAGGCAGGGTTTATGAACACGGACACATGAATTTGAACGGTGTTTACACTTGTGAAAATTTTACTGAAGTAAATTCCTGTATTTACTTAAGTAAAAATTCCGAGTGATAACACAACATTAGAATAATAATAACTGGAGTTGCAATATCTCCTGAAACCTATAAGTAGGTGCAATGTTATCAGTGGTAAACCTAGTAATTTGTAGTAAACAAGAAAACGTATATTTCATGACATCACCTAGTACAAAGAAGCTGTACAGTAGGTGAAATTCAATAATATATAGATTCAACCACTGGCTAAAAGCCTACCCTAAAGGCCTCCCTGTGTTAATGAGACAAAAGGTTGCATACCCTGTCACCATTGTACCACGTTACCAAACACTTGCACCCTCCTCCTTGCCACTTTAATTTCACCCAAGTTTGGTTGTCTGAGGTTTGATGATGTCATTGATGATAATGTCATTGATGATATCATACTACCTTACTACGCAGTTGCACCCCCCTTGCCACTTAGATATTTTGACCCAAGTTTGGTTGTCTGAGGTCCACCCCTTCCTAAGATATAAGCCTTTCCTTGTTTGATGACATCATCAATTACGTCATACCACATGACTAGACAGTTGCACCCTGCTTGCCACTTAGATATTTTCGCCCAAGTTTGGTTGTCTGAGGTTCACCCCTTCCTAAGAGATAAGCCTTTCCTTGTTTGAAGATGCCATCGATTATGTCATACCATGTGACTATGCAGTTGGACCCCCTTGCTACTTAGGCAACTTTCCCCAAGTTTGGCTGTCTGAGTGTCTGAGGTTCATTCCTTCCTAAGATATAAACCTTTTCTTGTTTGATGACATTTGGGTTGCCTGTGGATGGACACACGGATGGAAGTCCACCACAAAACAGGTTGATGCATATACACTTTTGTGTTGTTTCCTTTCCTCCTGCATGTAGCTACGTGGGCGCCTTCGGCATTTGATTGTTTTTTGTTTATATATTTTTTATTAAGTTTTGCAATTTTACACTTGATTGTTAATAATAATAAACATACTAACACAAATAAAAATTGTGTCAATTAAGTGCAAAGGACCTCTGGAATTCCAGGGTGGTTGTCAAAATGGAGAGCTTCACATCGAGGTTAGGGGCGGGGAGGTGCAGCTCTTTTTGACCTGCCTATCATCTGTAATGTGAAAAAGCCTTCATGGACTGTGTTATAGAGACTAATAAGAAAATGGTCCTTTCCTCCAGCTGTACAAATCTGGTGTTTTGGGGGTTCCTGCAAATGTTGAGTTCTACACGATCCTTCCCCCCTACCGGTAAATACATAATCCTACCATGAGCAAATAAAGTGGTTCTCTGGGATCGTATCCACTAACAGTACATAAGCTCCTGCCCTCTAGTTGTACATATCCTAGCTGTTCACAAGCCATTCAAATGTTGATTTCTCTGGGATTCTACCCAAGGGGTTTAATACATTTTTTGAAGTAGTAGACTACACTTTGTAAGTAGGTGCGGCTGCATTTGGGGGTCCCATACTAAGGCCCATGGCCTGAGCCTTCTAAGGAAGGGAAATTGCTCCCCTTGGAAATTTTGAAATTTCGGTAGCAGAAAAGGTGTTTCCTGCGTTTTGAGAGCAAATTAGTTTACAGGGTTTTCAAAAGCTTCAGTGAAGTTGCCAGCAGTGAAGAAAACAGCAGTTCATGCTGGTTGCCGCCTTCTATAGAAACCCCTGCTACCCTCTAGCCATACATTTCCTACCTGCTAGCTGTACAAATGTTGATTTCTGTAGGATCCTACCCCCTAGAGGTACATATCCTACCCTCTCGCCATACAAATGTTGATTTCCGTAGGATCCTACCCCCTAGCTAGCCATACAAATATTGATTTCTGTAGGATCCTACCCCCTAGCCGTACATATCCTACCCTCTAGCCATACAAACGTAGATTTCTGTAGGATCCTACCCCTAGCCGTACATATCCTACCCTCTAGCAGTACAAATGTTGATTTCTGTAGGATCCTACCCCCTAGCCATACATGTCCTACCCTCTAGCCATACAAATATTGATTTCTGTAGGATCCTACCCCCTAGCCGTACATATCCTACCCTCTAGCAGTACAAATGTTGATTTCTGTAGGATCCTACCCCTAGCTGTACAAATCCTACCCTCTAGCCGTTCAAATGTTGATTTCTGTAGGATCCTACCCCCTAGCTGTACATATCCTACCCCTAGCTGTACACATGTTGATTTCTGTAGGATTCTCACCCCCTAGCTGTACATATCCTACCCTCTCGCAGTACAAAGGTTGATTTCTGTAGGATCCTACCCCTAGCTGTACATATCCTACCCTCTAGCCGTACAAATGTTGATTACTGTAGGATCCTACCCACTAGTTGTACATATCCTACCCTCTAGCCGTACAAATGTTGATTTCTTTGGAATCCTACCCTCTAGCCTCACAAATGTTGATTTCTGTAGGAGCCCCCTAGCCGTACATATTATCCTACCCTCTAGCCGTACAAATGTTGATTTCTGTAGGATCCTACCCCCTAGCTGTACATATCCTACCCTCTGGCCGTACAAATGTTGATTTCTGTAGAATCCTACCCCCTAGCCATACATATCCTACCCTCTAGCCGTACAAATGTTGATTTCTGTAGGATCCTACCCCCTAGCTGTACATATCCTACCCCCTAGCCATACAAATGTTGATTTCTGTAGGATCCTACCCCCTAGCCCTACATATCCTACCCCCTAGCCATACAAATGTTGACTTCTGTAGGATCCTACCCCCTAGCTGTACATATCCTACCCCCTAGCCGTACAAATGTTGATTTCTGTAGGATCCTACCCCCTAGCCATACATATCCTACCCTCTTCTGCACAAATGTTGATTACTGTAGGATCCTACCCCCTAGCTGTACATATCCTACCCTCTAGCCGTAGAAATGTTGATTTCTGTAGGATCCTACCCCTAGCCATACAAATCCTACCCTCTAGCCGTAAATAAACTTGCCTCTCGAATTATCTTGAGGATTTTTCTCATCTTTTATGGTTGCAGCAATATTGAAGTACAAAACTTGATAACGCAGTGTCAGGAAATCACTGTCGTCAGCCGTACAGTTCATACAACCAGCAGTTCATGCAGTATTTGGGTGTTATTTTTGCGAGTTTTGCTTCGAGCCGTTTGAGCAACATTGAAGCCCCAATATCAGTAGATTTGATATCCTCGTGGTGTTGTACGAGCCAGCACAATTCCATCTTGCTCTCCTTTATCGTTTATCTTTGGGATCTTTACAGTAGCGGCCTAAAACGATCTCTAACTGTTCGTTTTGTACCATTCGCGGGTTTCTGCCTTCCAATAGCCGCCATCTTGGATTTCCGATGTTCGGGTAAATTCGGAAATCTTCCGACTTCGGGTCATGTTCGGGCGTACGGCTAGGAGGGGGTAGGATTTAGGCACAACCCTAGGCTGAGTCACATGACCATCTCGAAACAAAGAACAAACCTCGTTCCAATGTTTTCAAACAGTGGTCATGTGACTCCCCCAGGGTCTTCTCCCGAGTCAACCGCCATTTTGAAAAACGACCGAGAAGACCCTGGGGTCGAGGTTGGTCCAGAGCTCCCCCGCGAGGTTACGGAGCTCTGGGTTCGAGAATGCCTCCTCGGCAACACCGTATTTGCCATGCGCTTAAAATTAACTTACTGTGAAATGAAAACAAAAGAACAGACACAAAACGTAAGACAAAAAATCGCTGAGCAGCTAGAATGATCATATCTTTCTCTGAACTTTTGCACCTTGCACCTCGCTGTGTGTAAATTTTTAATTAATTGTCTCATTTCACAGGTCAGTGAATCTTTCAATATTTTTTTGAACTGCCTTGTGTCAAAAAATAAGGGACCGGTCATTATTTATCGCCTGGGGGGGGGGGGGGGGGGGGGGGGGGGGGGGTAATACAAAGTCAAAATGCAATGATCCTCCCTCTATAAGTACAGTGATTAACGTGATCCCATCTCAGAGCAGTTAAACGTTAAAGCGCGCCCGAATTTTGATAAACGCATTTCATCAAGCCTCAGAGAAAGGGTAGATGAACATTGCGTTTTTTTATGTATAGTAAACAAATTTTTTATTATTTCATGCGCGCAATTGCGCGCCGAAATGACGAAATTATTATTATTCATTTGCGTGAAGCGCGGCCCAAATGACGAATTTCTATGCCTGTAACGTCGAATTTACGCTTACTCTTCTTTCGAAAATAGTGACTGCCCGCCAGGCCTGTCACTGCAGGGCATTTTTGGTAGAGTTTGTTTTTCCTCGCCAAGATACACTTGTTCTTGTGAACGGTGTGAAGTAGTGTCTTCCTTACGCAAGTTGGCAAAGACCATAATTGATGATATTCTTTATGCGCGCGAAGCGCGCCGAAATTTTTATTATGTATCGAGTGAAGTGAAGTAGAAAATGCAATTGAAAGAGAAGTTGCTGGAATAGTTACTTAAAAAAATTCTTGTGGTCCCCTCTTTCAGGGTTTCAAGTTTTGAGAGATCCCCCTTTCGCTCCTCCCAAAATGATCCCCCCAAAAATCCTCTGCCCCCTCCAGGCGATAAATAATGACCGGTCCCTTAGGCCTTCCGCCGTCCAGACCAACTGATCGTTTTCATCGAATCCGTATAAGTTTGAAAAAACGGGAAAACACGGGAAAACACTCTCGAATGTGAATAAAAACGAATCCGCATACATATCGTTTTAGTGTGGACGGTCGAATCCATATATGACGTCAACTGTACCACTTAATTTGACTATCCTTTGCACGCGCCAACATAAAAACTGATAGCTAAATCTCCCGTCCACGCTAACACGCTAATCGTTTTCATCGAATCCGTAGAAGTTTGAAAACGAATACTCTTGAAAGCGCGTTAGTGTGGACAGGGCCTTCGAATTTCTCGGGGATTCTGAATTTTCCGAACGACCCACGATTTTGATTTCTCAAAAGACTATAAATAGAAATGTAAACACTCGCCTTGCAGACTTGACATATTCAGATCAAAAACACCTGCTAGTTCCAAATACATCACAATATTCTCTCACGTTTTATATATCAGATCAAATCGTCTTTGCCATCAAAAACTAAAAGCTTTTATATATCAATTTGTTTAATTTGTACTCTATTTCATTTTGTTTATTTTACATTCGAGCGATAGTTAAATTATCGTTTTCTGAGCCAATGAGATTGCGTGAAATCAACAGGTAACAATACCATGTAGGGAAATGTCGTGGTGGTGGTATCACTGTTTTCTACCGTTTTCGCAAATTGTACGTCCTAAAGATAAACTAACCTGACTTAAACATATAACATTTTCCCCTCCTTTTGGAATATCTCTCCGCGCCATACCATTATGAGAAAGCTTTCTACTGGAACGGCATATTAATTAAGTGCTGTGGGATTAAATACTTGGTTCATTGTTTACAGTTGGGAAATTCACGTGGAATTTGGTTTCTAACTCATCTCTGGTTAGAATTCTGTTACTGGAGATTACAAGACTTCGCAACGATCGAGGCGTTCAACATTTTTGGGGACAAACAGACGCCAATTGGATCGATCAAGCTCTGACAGGCTGCCCGAAGCAGGATGTCCAATTCTCGCAATCACCGGGGTGTTTAATATTCTAATCGAGATAGTGTAGCCTTACAAGACCTGAATAATTGTCATTGACAGGATTCATCAATTCTTTGGCAATTAACCTCTGGTGTTATTTCGAGTTGTTAAAAGTATATCATCGACAAGGGAGTTTTTCCTTGGAACGTCGATCACCAATGGGAGATGTGCAACGAAAATGCAAATACGTAATGCTTTTCAATGCAGAAGAGAAAGAAATTTGCATATGTTATCGAAGCCTGTAACATCTGTCCATTCAAGAGTGACTGAGTGGGTTGGTTTGTTCTTTACAGGCAAAACCTACGCGTTTTTCACTTCTAAAGGATTTGATCTGTGCTGAATTTGATCTTAAAACAGTATGGAAGCCGGTGGTTTTGTAAGTGTAACTGAATTTTAATAACCCCGGCACAATCCAGCAACAACAGCAAGGAATCTCTCATTTACTTTTGCTGAAAATGAGTGACTATGGAATTGCCACACAAGATTCAGCCTCAGCTGAGAAGCTCTTTTCCTCTGAAGCGAAGGAGGTCGATGGTGTCGAAGAAAATGAAGACGATGACCGCCCCGAGGAAAGAGGAAGAACCGTACTGGCATTCTTTATGTTCGGCTTCTTGATTTATGCTACATATTCACTTATCATCGCTGGGGCTCAAGACATTCTTCAAGGAACATTGGTACCAACATCCGCTGTGCTAGTAGCGAATATCGGTCCTTATTTCATGGTCACCCTTATCTCGCCTTACTTTATACAAAAAATCCCGTACTTCCCTCGAGTCTTGGCCATATTTATTTTCGAAGTAAGCGGGCTTATCTTGGTGGTACTTGGTAAGCAGGTAGGATGGAAGTTATTTGGAGTTTCGCTATCGTCGCTTGGTTTTGGTCTTGGAGAGTTGTCCTTCATTGCAATGACATCTCACTACCATCAAGCGGCGGTCAGGAGTTTTTCGGCAGGAACGGGTACTGGAATAGCCTTGGCGCCTCTCTATTACACAGGTGAGTTGTTAAACGCATAGTATTATAATACTATTGTGTACACATTTGCTGGTGCGAATAATATTAACAAATGCTATTTGAGAAATGAAGTGCACTGTTGTTTTGTCATTGCTTCTTGAATTCCTGAAAGATGTCCCTGTCTGTAAGTAGAGAGTAACATTGTATTGTGTTCTTATGACAACATTTATCTAACATACGGGGACGTTATGTCTACTATTTCCGTAAATAAATTCTACGTTCAAGTACTTTGCTGCGATTTTGATAATTGTGCGAATTTGGCACCGACTTATTTTAAAAGATGACGGACGGCGACCGGGCTCAGTTTTTATCAACGTCGTACGCAGAGAGAGTTTCCCAAAACTGATCGTGTAACTGAGAGAGCCTCAAATGATGAATCGGTAAACAACAGGACGTTTGTCAGATCAGTCAGGTGAATAAAATTTACATATCTCGATGCGAACCTCGACAGACTATAGGACTGCATGTATCAGCCTTGTTAGAGTAAACGACGAGAGTGACTTTTTGCTGAGTAGTCAATCAGCTTGCATTTTGTTATACAGCTTATTTCAAGAAACGTGAAGAAATGTTGTCGGGAGAGGAGAGCGCTCAAGCGTACTCACCCAGAACGCCAAGGAACACGGGCGAAGACATATAGTGAATCAATAAGTACAGAGAGATAGTTACGGCAAGAGCGTGAGCCCTTAAACAAGTTCGATGAGATTTCGGAAGTTTCGCGCGTAAGCAAGACCCAAAGACATGGAAAGAAATACTCCATATTTTTTGGTTGGGGATGATCGTCGGAAGTTTTCAGTTTTCACCCCTCTAAAGCCTAGTTTCCATAGAGTCTTATCTGTCGTATCAGTCAACTGTGAAACAAAAGAATAATTCCAATTGTCATTGTTTCACGGTCGAATGATGAGACAGATACGACAGATAAGACTATATGGAAACCAGCCCTTACCTAAACTAGGCTTAAATGATACCAAAGATGGCGTGGCTCAAATAAATTGTTACCCCAAAATATAGGCACAAAGGAACAGGTTACAGGGTAAAGGATACCCATCAAGCATTTTCCGTGTTTGACTAAAATTCTGCCTTTGATGTTGTCGAATTTATCGTCTTCTCACCGAGTATCTTTCTTTCTTACACGGTTATTTAGAAGCACCATCATGAGACAAAACAATTTAGACACATTGTCACATATTTCGGCCCTAAAAGATACCAATATCTCCTTAAAATTTATTGTAGATCAAGATCACCCCATCACTTCTAAAGAGACCAAACCCCGTGATTTTTAAAAACCTGTAAAAGATACGATAGATAGATAGACCCCAAACCTATTTATGCTTATATTTTATTTCACTTTTTCAGACCAGTATTCTTTTTTAGGCATATTTTTTACAGTCATTATAAAATGTTGTAAATGAATCTTGCGAGTGCATCGCTGTTTCAATAACTTTTCGTCCAGTTTTTAAACTGCAATCTGTTTTTAAGGGATATCTTCCCAGTTCCCCTCTGCAAGCATTTCATATTTCGCTTCCGTAAAGCAATATGGGTTTTATAAGAGTATCAAAAAGATTAATATCTGATTTTTGAAGTGCGCGCCGAGATCTCTTTTGAGTTTGAATAGCGCCAGTGCATCCCCGACCAAAAGATATGGGACTCCCCCCCCCCCCCCCGCCCCCATTTATTATGAGGCAGCTTCTATAACACCTTCCTGCAATCGGTGTATTTTCCCGATGTTCCGTGCCAAGAAACATTTTAAGCAATTGATGAATTCCGCTGAGTATCATATGGATAATTATTCAGATCGAGGGGGTGTTATCCATCGAGGCCGAAGGTGGATAACACCCCCGAGATCTGAATAATTATCATATCATATGAAGCTGAATTTTGTTATTTGTTTTATTAGGCCTAGGACATAAGCCGGTCTAATCATGAACCGTGAGAAAACTCTATTGTCTAAGTTCGTTTGCATTAGGAACGGCTCATGATAAGGCTGGCGTATGTCTTATGCTTTTTAGTTAGCTTTACTTAATTAACGATTTCCTTCCGTCTATAGCTATGACAACGTGGGCGTGTATCCCACCGAACGCCGCCATATCGCTTATGGCCCTCTGTATGGTACTACTACTTGTATTCT
Source organism: Scolanthus callimorphus (assembly GCA_033964015.1). Classification (NCBI taxonomy): domain Eukaryota; kingdom Metazoa; phylum Cnidaria; class Anthozoa; order Actiniaria; family Edwardsiidae; genus Scolanthus; species Scolanthus callimorphus. The sequence continues at coordinate 5,574,907 of CM066924.1, forward strand.
ATGGAGTAATGGACCGGCGACATTCTGATGCTAGTACCACCCCCACGAGTTATCTTGGAGTGCCTTACACCCCCCTGGGTGATGACTCAAGTGATGATAAGAAGACGACGGCACTCACATGGAGAGAGAAGGTAAGCAGTGCGCATGCGCAGCCGGTCAGCAAATCAAACTCATGGCCATTCTCGAACCCAGGCCCCGGCTCGTCACGTCGCAGGGGAGGCTCTGATGACTTCATTTGAGGACCTTCGCTGATTGGCTGATTTTGAACGTTCGAGTATGCACGTGAAGCTCTTTCTTTCAACATTCTCGAACCCAGAGCTCCCCGGCTCGTCACCTCATCGCGGGGGAGGCTCTGGTGACAGCCACTGACGCTTGCGTGAGATTTAATACAGAGCCGTTTGAGAGAAAGAAAAGATTGTGTCGGCCACTGAGGAAGACGTAGTATCGAAAAGCCTTTGGCTGTTTCCAATAAACTAATAATCGTGGAGCTGTATGGCGGTGTTTCTATTTGTCTATTTACATAGTTGAGAGAAAGACCTTCTAGCGCATGCTCCAGCGTTCAAAATGAGCCAATCAGCGAAGGCCCTCAAATGGATGTCCCAGAGCCTCCCCTGCGAAGTGACGAGCCGGGGAACTCTGGGTACGAAAATGTCTTTCAACGGCTCTGAATCAAATCTCGCGCATGCGTCAGTGGCTGTCACAAGAGCCTCCACCACGTGGTGACGAGACGAGAGAGGTCTGGGTTCGAGAATGATTCATGGCGCGCTTGCGGTGAGCAGCACCGTACTTGGGGACGAGGCCAAATGTAAATATCATATTCTCTGGTCCATTAACAACAGACCTGCTCCTCTGGACACCTGGTACACGCTCCTTTTTCCTGCTGTCTGAGAAATGATTGTTTCTCGAAAAGGAAACGATTTCTCACAGAACACACTTAGTACCTATTATTGATTCTCTTATTTCTGTAGACATTGCTCCTGCAAAAAAGTGTATTCTATAGGATTATTCAAAGCTTCAGGAGGCTAGATTCCGCTAAGAAAATAGCACGAAAAAAGCGATATCGCACGAGTCGCGCAGCGATATCGATACTCCTTCTTAGCCAATCAGCGCGCGCGATAGAATAGAGGTATGGTATTCTATACTAAGTTATGTATTGTAACAGGTGTATATAGTTAGAAACGCATTAAAATACTTCCGCTTGTTGCTGTTTTCCTAACAGGCGTCAGCCGTTAAAGGAATCCTTCCAGTGATGCTCTCCGTCATCTTCGCGTGGATCGCGGAATATCTGATCATCCAAGCCGTCATCACCACCATCGCATTCGTCGACGCTCCCTTCCCCCCACGGGATCACTATCAGTACTATGTGTTCGTGTTCTTGGCAGGAGAATTGTTTGGCAGGTGAGAAATTGCCCTATCTCGCAGCAGTCCTCGGATATTTTATTGAGAGCAACAGGCAAACAGTCAAGCGGCACGCAGAATTAACACTTTTTCAACCACAGACATCGTTTGCAAAAGCTCCCGGTTAACTTGGATGCTTGATTCAGGGAACGCTTGATTGATGTACTGCCAGTGGCTAGTCGAGTGAAGGCAAATAAAGAATTACAGTCAAAAAATATGAAGCGTGCCCCCTAAAGTTGAATATTCAATTCATTATTCTATTATTGATTTCAATATTCATTCCACAAATGCATTTCAATTCAATATTAAAACTGTCAAAATGTCAAATTTTGATTTTCGAATATGTAATTGTTCACCCATAGATTACTTAATTAAATTACAAAATTTTCAATGTTGAATTGAAAATTGCATTTTTGGATTGAATAATGAAATCAATAATGGAATAATGAATTGAATATTCAACACTGAGGAGGGGAGGGGGGGCACGCCCATGTCTTTTGACTGTAAGCCTTTGACTGAATACTGAATACATTTTTCGCCTCAAGAAAACAATTCAAAGGTCCCTGGAGTAGAAGCTAAACTAACGTGTCATTTTTATTCATTTTGCTCCTTAAATTTGATCGTACATTATTACTTCTTAGCCCCATATTTTACAGCTGTTTTGAGTATTCTGCGAACTCTCGAGATCGATTTCCAACCGTCAAACCGCTTTCTGGCTTCCGTCAATCAAACTTTGAAACCCTTTCAATTGCATAGAATTCAGTTATTCGCCATCCTAGTGACATGCCCCAACACACAGCATCTTTTACTTTCTTTTTCTAAACAAAGACCTAACGTACGGTCGGCTAAGACTCAAATTAGACCCGAGAGTTCGATTGACGGAAGCCAAAACGCCATTGGAAGTCGAACGCGAGAGTTCGCAGAATACTCAAAACAGCTGTAAGTCCGCTCTGCGGTTCCTAATAACCAGTTTAACGGTTTATGCATCATATTTCAACCTGTTTTTCAGGTCCTACCTTATTTTCTTCTCGTACATCAAGCCTGATTGGGTCCCTAAGCTCGTCATTCGCCGCCTGTGGATCCCTGCCCTACTAGAGATCGCGCACTTGGTGTTCTTCGTGTTCGCGGCCTGGTATAGATTCCTCCCAGACGTCTCTATACCTCTTATACTCGCATTCATCGCTGGGATTATTATAGGTAAGCCGTGTTATCAAACCAGGACTCGAAATCAGTGCGCCCGATAAAGGCAAATTTTCCTAATGGATTAAGCAGGAATCAAACGGTGATGAGAGTTGATGATAGCTAATGAGAGGTGATCAGAGTTCATATCAAAAAAGTGCTGTCGTTTTTATGCCAAAACAGCGCGGGTTGCCTGTGGTGCTCAAAACGTGACTCAGGCCCCTCGGCGGGGGTATAAACAAAATGGCGATCAAGAGAAGGATGTTTCTCGAGTATCTGCAAGTTTTGGTCAATTTTCCTGTTGTTTTTTTTCGCTAAGATATGAGGAAAAGTACTTACAGACCTTCCAAATAATAAGGTAAGGGGGGATTTCTAATAAGGAAGTTTTGCAACGTCTGCAAAACGACAGCTTTTGGCGAAGTTTTCTTGATATGTTCCCGTTGGCGTTTGATCGCGAACTTTCATCGACTCTCATTCACTCTCATCCGCTCTCATGCACTTTGAACACTTTGAGTTGTTGACCGTTTGATCGCGCGGATGAGAGTTTTTCAATCAGCAGCTGCCGCTAAAAGAACTGCAGGTTCATTCCTGAACTGCAGGCTTTCCTCCGCGGACAGGAACTGGGTGCTACTGCTCACGCTGACTCTCATCAACTCTCATCACCGTTTGATCGCTTCTCGTGAAAGTAGATGAGAGTGGATGATAGTTGGAACTCTCATTAGCTCTCATCAACTCTCATCAGCGTTTGATCGATTCTCGTGAGAGTAGATAAGAGCACGGATGATAGTTGGAACTCTCATTAGCGCTCATCAACTCCACCGTTTGATCGATTCTCCTGAGAGTAGATGAGAGTGGATGACAGTTGGAACTCTCATTAGCTCTCATCAACTCTCATCACCGTTTGATCAATTCTCGTGAGAGTAGATAAGAGTGGATGATAGTTGGAACTCTCATTAGCTCTCATCAACTCTCATCACCGTTTGATCAATTCTCGTGAGAGTAGATAAGAGTGGATGATAGTTGGAACTCTCATTAGCTCTCATCAACTCTCATCACTGTTTGATCAATTCTCGTGAGAGTAGATAAGAGAGGATGATAGTTGGAACTCTCATTAGCTCTCATCAACTCTTATCACCGTTTGATCGCTTCTCGTGAAAGTAGATGAGAGTGGATGATAGTTGGAACTCTCATTAGCTCTCATCAACTCTCATCAGCGTTTGATCGATTCTCGTCAGAGTAGATAAGAGCACGGATGTTAGTTGGAACTCTCATTAGCGCTCATCAACTCCACCGTTTGATCGATTCTCCTGAGAGTAGATGAGAGTGGATGATAGTTGGAACTCTCATTAGCTCTCATCAACTCTCATCACCGTTTGATCGCTGCTCGATCGCGAGAGAGAGTAGATGAGAGTGGATGATAGTTGGAACTCTCATTAGCTCTCGTCAACTCTTATCACCGTTTGATCGCTTCTCGTGAAAGTAGATGAGAGTGGATGATAGTTGGAACTCTCATTAGCTCTCATCACCGTTTGATCCCTGCGTTATATATCCTCGCCGTCTGTCAGGGAAACGCGTTTGTGATTGTCTGATTTTCCCTTCACTTTTGGCGCGCGCGCGTGCATCCCATATGGATTTTAAAATTTAGGATTTATTTCTCTCCAGTTCTTTCCAGTGAGAATTTGTAGGAAGCTAGTACATAATTTAAAACGTTTTCGTCACAAGGTGGCGGTTTATTTTGTGGTTTTTGAATGTTGAAGAATACAAATAGAGTGGTAGCTAGCGGCCACCTATTAAGCGGCCACTTTTCATAGTCCCAAAATATTTGTCACTCAAGTACTGTATTTAATACCTCTATTCAGCGGCCACCTCTATTAAGCGGCCGGCGCGGCCACTATTTTCGAGCCCCAATTGCTATTATTACCTCTATTAAGCGGCCACGAAATCCTAATGACTGAAAATACCATTTTGGTGACAGAAATTTAATAACAACAGGAAAGTCTTATTAAATCTTTGTTGTGACAGGCTTCACTAGCCGTTAGGGGTGGCCCACTTGAAATTGGGGGAGGGGGGGGGGGTGGCAATTCTTTTGCGCATGATTTTTTTTTTCAGGGATCAAGTCAAACCAACAGACCGCGTGGTTTTAGAACTTTGAAAAAAAAATATTGGGCGTCTTAAATACTTGTATTGAGCAGGCGTTCGGATTGCCCTTTAGGATCGAACTTTGGGGAGGGGGAAATACCTTTTCCTTTCAACCTCTGGCACAACAAATGGAATGGTGCTAAAGATTATGATCTAGTACTTCTGTGCCGAATTTTAGTGCGGTGAAAATTCACAGAAAGTGACAAGTTAGGTACTAGTGGCACTTTAAAAAATTATTCTTCCTTCCAAAGGTGTAATGTACGTGAATATGCTGGCCGTATACACAGAAGTACAGAATCCAATCCAGCGAGAGTTTGTTCTAGGCTATGCCTCGGCAGCCACGGGCTGTGGTGCGCTGACCGCGGGGCTACTGGGTCTAGTCGTCGAGCCATGGTTACGTCATCACTGTCTCAAGGTTGCCCTTTCAAGTGACTATTGCTTCACGCGCGCGGTACACGGCAATGTGTGTTTCAAAAATGACTAGGAGAAGTGAAAATAAGGACAAAAACAAATTAAGATATTGCCATTATTTCATCAGAGTTATGTTTCATTCCAAACAATGAAACGGCCAACAATAGCAGAAGTCAATGTATCTTTTTTCCAAAATGGCGACCGAAAATGTACCCTGGGTACCAGAGGCTCGAAGCTTCACCCGTTTACTGACACGCTAAGCCGAGACGCCGTGATACCGAAAAGGTCTATTACAAAATATCCTATAACAGGGGCGTAACCAGGATTTTTAATAGGAGGGGCCCAAGGAGCATTTTCTCCTGCATTTTAAATAATGTCCCATACATTTACTGTATTTTTTTTGTTGCTAGAAGGAAGGCACGGCCCCCATGGCCATCTTGGATACGCCCCGGTGTAAATATGCACCTAATTAATTTTTTCCCGGTGTTTTTTTCTTTTTTTACGATGACCTATGGCGAAAGCAAGATATAGTTGAGGTTGGTTATAAAATACCACAGAAAACCTTAATTTGTTTTGTCCTTCTTCTCACTTCTCATAAATTAATAATTCTCGAAAACGTTCGACCCTCTTAGTGCCGGTTTACAAATCACTTATTCGTGCTTCAAGAACCAAATCCAAAAGCAGGTTTATTGAATTAGGCGTATGAACAGTTGTAAAAGAAGTTCATATTTTTTAACGTCTCTTTGGGATTCTGTTTTTTTTTTTGTCTGTAATTGCTAATTTGGAAACCAATCACTTGCGCATTAATGCGGCCCTAAAACACAAAATGCGTTCTGTTGACGGATTGTTTTATTAAATAACTGGATTTTCTTGTTTTCTCTATATACATGGCGTCTTGATATGAAACTAACGATTGATTTGTAAATCGGCACAGCCCCCCCCCCCCCCCCCCCCCCCTTGACAGTTCAGTCTACAAGAGTAATGGCCGCTACATGACCTTAATAGCCCCCGAGATTCACCGTGGGAGGGTGCGCAGGGAATTGCTAAAACTGCATGGAATTCGGGAGATCCTAGAACGAGTGCCTATTTTTAAAATAGGCAAACGTTTTGATATTTCAGCTTGGTATTTTAGGGTTTATTTTCGATTTCCGATCGTCACCCAACCATATTGACCCTAAAAAAACCTCCCTCCCCGACATGCCTTCACCTCAACTGATTAAACCACCCTCGTCTTAATTCAAAGACTTAGTTTTTTCTCAGAACTAAACGTTTCGGAAACTTCTTAGGCCGAGCACATACGCCTTTCTTGTCATTTTCCGTCCCTTCTTTGAGTGAAAAATTTGAATGGCAGAATTTCTCAGGCAATAAATAGATCGAGTGTCCTCAGTCGCATTAAAAATGTCTTATGATAAGATCGGCGTTTCCTACTATACTTTCATTAAATTTCAGAAATTTTTGCGGTGGCCATGGAATGTCGCTAGAGTAAATCCGATGTTTCGCCACGGCGCACTTTCACTTCGCTTTGTTTGGGGTCTGGATTATTTCTGTTCCACCAGCCGAAAAAAATCTAAGCCACCGAGGATCTTGACCTATTTCTCGTTCTCCTTTAAATGCAGTCACATGGGTTTTCGTCGCGACGGAACGTTAACCGACTACGCTAGACGAAACGGGACAACAATCTGATTGGCTTAATTAACAGTTTGATACGGAACGCAAAAAAACACAACCCTAAGCGACATTAATTAAAAATGTGCCTTGCGAAGCGAAGAATTTAGCAACATTATGTGTATATATCAAAACATCAAATGGAAGATTCAAATTATTTATTTTGTTATTTATTAAGGGGAATAAAAGTCACGATTGCATGAAATGACACATGATCCAAATAGAGTGTGTAGGAATAGCATAGTAGACCGCTTAATTTTGCCGCATTTCAATTGGCAAGAGTGCAATCACGTGGTAAGGATAGCCAATGGTGCCCCTTCGCTCAATATGTAGCGTTGTACATTAAAACAACAGGTTCTTCTGTCTCAGGCACTATGTGGATAGTTTTTCCCACGGAAATTTGCTGTTCATACGTTCGTATAAACCCTCAAGCTACGCTATTGGGTTAAAATTCGCTGCGAACATCAAATTTCCTCGGCCGGGCCAACTATCCCAATTATACTGCCTTCTACAGAAGACCTGACTAGGGAAGGATCTCTATTTTGTTATATTAAGTTATATTTTTAGATCTAGTTTGTCTGAACAAGATGTTATTGTAGGAATCCATGATTCCTGGAGAATCGTTATTTTGATAGATCTTAATTTTCTTTGAGATGACGCATCATCTTTGTCTTGTGTTGTAAAAATAATCTAACTGCAAGGGAACCATATCGCCCTGTACGTCTTGACCTCCACGGCTTGGGGATATAATGCTTTCTCATTTTAGATCACTTGACATTCCTATTAGCCTACTGCGCAGCCGCAGCAAACGAGCGACACGCCAGCGCATGCGCAGGAAGCTACATTCCCATGAGCGCTTGTACGAAAGGACAGCCTTCTCAAGAAACGTTGTCGGTACTAAAGAGCAAAGACAAAAGCCTCTCAAAGTGCAAAGCATGGTCCGAAAAGTATAGGGTCTTGCTAACGTTCCAAAAAAGAACATTTTATCAAACCACAGGCCGAGTAAATGCTTCTATATATTTCATTCGATTTGCGTCTAATTTTGTTAGCCTTTACCATGAATTGCCCTTTCTTTCTCGATATCGCTCTCTACCCAGAATTTCGGGTACACTTTGCTCTTTCGGCACCGACAACGTTTCTTGAAAAGGATTCTTGAATGGCATGAGATATAAAATGGGGAAACATTACAGCTAAGCCGAGTAGGTCTAATAGGATACTTTAGGAATGGACTAATGGGTTATTTTAGGAAGCCAGAAAATAATTTCGCGGGGGGCATTATGTGCGCAGCGCAGCATTCATTAGTAGGACCTGACTAAACTAGGACACATGATGCGGGCAACATTTTAGCCGAGATGTTCGCAAGTATGACCAAAATGGCCGTCCCATCCTGATGGACAAATTGGCGAAAAGGCGGTATTTGGACCATGCGTATTAACAAGTTTTTGACAGATCTAGCGCATGCCAATTCCAAAGTTTCTGGACTTTCGCAACGTGATCTCGAAACTTAAAATGAGAATTATCATCAATTGTTAAATGGTCTTGAAATGAGGATTATCATCATTCTGGTGATATGGTTATTTGACATGCGCAAGTATCCCACATGGTTGTAGATTGAAGTAGTACACTTGTGGGCAGGAGCTTTGTTTTTTGGTTCGGACTATTTTGGATCATGTTTATTTATATACATTGCTTCGTTCTATTTATGTTTTTAATAGAACGAAGATAATAGTAATATAGTCATGTCCCCCAAATGACGATAATCCTTATTAATCCTCATTTTAAGTTCGAGGTCATGTTGCCTTTCGGCGACCACAGACAACAACGGAGCCGCGAAGGAGAGTTCAGGGACTGGGCTAGGGACGTACCAGTTCGATGTGTCCTTGTTTATCCAATGGTATGCTCGTCTGCCCTAGCTAAGTCGTGACTGAAATGCGCACCTAAAATAACGGCCGCGAACACTTTGTCTGGCTACTTTCTCTATGAATACGGGTCTAGGGCATAATATATAGATTTAACCACTGGCTAAAAGCGGAGCTCCGGTTACATATTTTTCTGTTAACGGACGCGCAGTATTTTCCCGCCGAAATGAAATACGGTTGTTGGGTTGCCTGTGGTAGGAGCGCGCAGACACGGACGCGCCCCCGATACCCAAATGGGAATACCGCTGAACCATGAAAAATGAAGTCGATAGTATACCGGAGTTCTATTGTATTCTTCCTGCGATACCTATGGTGCTCCGCTCTGCGGCCTTCGGCCGCCAAGGAGCTCTGCTAATACAATAATAACAGAAATCTGTACTTATTGAGGGTTATTCTAAATAAAATGTTTATTTTTGGTTGACAATGCGTATTCCATTAGTTTCACAGTGAATTTCAGCATATGCATGGGATGTGTTCGCAATTCACATGGATAGCCACGGGAAATCCGAGCACTTCACATTCTTCTACCATGGAAATTCAGCTTTTCCCATGGATGGGTTTCTGCCGAAATCCCCTGTGTTTAGAGGTTTAATTTAGTCCCAGAATAGGTCTACGAGCATAATCATGGAACATTTCTAAATTTTTACATCAACAATTATAAAAAATACAAACTTGTAAAGAATGCTTTCATCATAAGATGGTGAAAACGTGGTTCGTCGTTAGATGTAGGATTGCAAATGCTTACAGGAGAAAACGTGACTCTTTTGTAATCGGACTGGGAAAACGAAAGGCGCTTTTTCATTGGTCTGTTGGTCTGTGGAAAAACACGCAATACTTTTTTCTTTCAAGATTGAAATCAATCCATAGAGTTGCATGTGTACAGCAGTTTGATCGCTATTCAAATGCCATGAATGTGCATTCTCGAACCCAGAGCTCCCCGGCTCGTAACCTCGCGGGGGAGGCTCTGGTGACAGCCACTGACGCACTGCCTTGGTAGTCCTGGTAGTTGTGCAACATTCCAAAGGCACTTCTAAAGGCCCACACGTTCACACGGCGCGATCTTAGCTGCGATTTTTGCGGCGATCGTCGAAGTCATATCGCGCGGTGTGAACGGTGGGTGATGTGGCTCTGCGATATTATCAGTGTGTTGGCGATCTCAAGAAATCGCACCCGCATCGCAGTGGAATTTGACGCGGCGACATCGCAAGTGAAATCGCCATAACATCGTCGTTCGTTCACACCACGCGATATGACATCGCGATGAGATCGCCACAGAAATCGCACCTCAAATCGCAGCTGAAATCGCGCCGTGTGAACGGGCCCTAAGGTAATGAGAGTGCGCGCGCATATATGCTTGGAATCATCCTTCCCTTTCTGAACAGCGGCAAAATCAATAGTTATTCCATTGTGAATGGCTATCAATGTTGTTGTATAAAGAAACGTTCGTCAAGAGTTCTGTCCAAAAACTACGTTGTTATAAGCACTATGGGGCAAAAGAATCGAGTTGTTGTACAACAAATGCCTGGTCTTGTTCCCAGATGTGTTTCTCGGCTCTTATTTTGCGCGCGTATATGTAAAATGCGCGCGGTCATCTTAAAGCTGCACGCTATCTCAATTATATTCTAGGGCAACATTTAACCATTATCCTGCGAGATTGCGCAGAATAGCGTCTGACACTTAGCCGACGAAGGATGCAGCCCCAAGTTGGCTAAATCAGTCGATAGTCTGCAAAAATCGAGCAGGATAATGGTTTCATTATTCATCACATCGATAGCACAAAAACCCCTGAAAAACATTACTTTTGTGTATTTACGAGTTCAAAACATCATATTTCCTTCAGAGAAGGAAATATCGCAGGATATCGCAGGATATTTGTCATGTACAGAAGACAGCTATTGGGGTTCCAATGAACATATTTGGGCAGTGCATCGATGTGCTGAATAATAATGTAGTTTAGCCGCTCGGGCCGGGAAACACTGCCGCGCGCAATAAATTTTGTAGCTGGGAAACAAGGAAATGCTTTTTTTGCAATGAAAATTGTTTGGTCCCGTAAGTACATTTTGCTTTGATTTTTTAAAATTAATTAATAGTAAATAAACTGAATACCTAACAAGTCACAGAAGAATTCCAACCTCCAAAAGGTCTCGTAAAACAATAGTCTGGTGTATCGGTGACTTCTAAGCAGTGGTTTCGTATATAAGGCTCTGCTATGAGTCCTATAACTCCTGCTAGGAATGTTCCCGCGCCCATACCGACGGTGGCAAACCCCATGGCGAATTCCTTATAGCGCGGCTTAACACTTTCCGATACTATGACAAACGAGTTGGCGAACGCCGCACCCGCGAATAGTCCCGCGGTGAATATCAGAGCAAATACAATCCACACGCTGTTTATGAAGCGATACCACGAGGCTAAGAGGAAAAAAAACTAAATGCAGCACGAGAATGAATGAGAGTATCCAGATGCGATGGATGATGATCTTAGGAACTAAGTCTGCTTTTAGGGAAGACACAAGAGCTAGATATGACCGCGCTATGAACTCGCCGGCAAGGAATATAAAGATGTAGTACCTATAGTGGACCCGAGGGGGGAAGGGTGCGTCGGGGAACGCCATGGTTGTGATAACGGCCTGTATTGTTACATATTCGCAGACATACGCAATAAATAGCGAAATAACCAAAGGAAGGATTTTTGACGCGGTCGAGAATTTTTCTTTCAGTGTGATAGTCCCCTGCGCCTGGTTGTTGTCTTTTATTTGAGGGACCATTCGTGTGTGCGGTTTGTCCATTAAGATGTAGCAGATGACATAGAGTAAAGGAGACCCGGCCATTATGAGCATCGCACGGTTTGGCGTGACGCAGCTCCATGTGTCAATCCTGGTGAACAAGAGAGCGTAGGCGTTAGGAGGAAATGACACACTGGGAAAAGATTCGCTAACAGTGTTCCCTAACTTTTACTTCTCGGACGTTACACTAGAAATATTGATATTACTGCAATTTTCAAAACACGTTTTTACACTGCGTTTTGGCTTTCCTCAATCAATCCTTTTAAGACAGGCGTTTTATGGTGGAAAATATTGTTTTTAAGCCTAGCTAGTCCTTATGAGAATAAAAAATATCCCAAGGCCTGCGTAAAAGCACCCAGAGCTGTTCACTCGTTTGATTGACGGAAGCCAAACCGGGATAACACACAGTGCAGTCGCGCACAGTGACGTCATCAGCCGTCTCTAATCAAACTGTACCTGACCAATCCGATGCGCGAGTTAGCAAGTGTTGTTGTATCAGTGCTGATTATCGCTGGTGATGGAAGGGTGTTACTGTAACTCTATGCCAACCAACAAACTGCACAATCATTTTTCGAGCCCGAACTGGCTCTTAACGCCACGAGGGCGAGGAAATTAATTGTTTTAGTCAAATCGCGCTAGTAGGTCGATTTTTATAGCCAAAAACGCTTTCTGGTCTGGTCATGTGCCATTTTTTGGCTTTCAAAATTTACCAGCATGCACTGCGCGCTATTGCAGTTCAAAATAAAGCGCGCGTTGCGCGCGATCTGGTAATGTGGGAATGCGGCCTTGAATGGTCTAAGGACGACTCCAGTTATAATGAATGCACGCGCTGTAGTTGTGCTATATTTCACGAATCAAGCATAGCATGCGCGAGTTGCATTGCTACATTTGAAAGCCATTTCTGAAAAAAATGAGAGAGAGCGCGCACGCGCTTATAGCTGGAATCGTCCATTGATGCTTTTTTTGTCTTCGATGTGCCGAATTTCCCCACAAAGGCAATACAGGCTACAAAACGTTCATAGACAAGAAACGTTTTTGGCATGGGTGGATAGACCTCGCTTGAGTTGGGATCACATGGTTTGTTTCCCTCGCTGGCATTTATGCCAAACAATTTCTTTATTCGGTCCATGAAGGGAAAAACAAAAGATTTCGTTCGCTTAGTGACATTTGGGGGGAAAAACCACAGGATCCCCGCTAAAAAACAGAACAGGCCTATTCTTACCTGTGTAGTATAATGGTCCTAACACGAAGCCCGTCCGGTCCCCGCCGAGTATGCAGACACGGTTACTTGCTCATAATAGGCAGTAAGGGTAAAGAACGACACTTCGCCAGTTCCCGCGCCCAGTGACGTCATGCATATCCCTACCAACTTCATATACACCTCCTTGGCATAGACTATGGTGAATAGCCCAGCGGTGAATAACGTATAGATGAACACAATCCGAAACGAATAGGGTACATGGTGGATACAATAAGGTGCAATCATAGTCACCAGAAAATACGGCCCCACATTAGTAACCAACACAGCTGCTGTGGGAATAAAAGTCCCCGCTAGAATATCCTGCGCGCCGGCGATAATAACAGAGTACACCGTATATATCAAACTACCAAATGCATAGAAAGCTATAATGTTGACAATCTTCTCCTTCCGAGGTTTTGAAGATTCAGTAGGTGTTTCGCTATCGTTTTTTGATGGTTGACTTTCTTCACGATCTTCTGGATCATCCGTGGTGTTTTTTTCTAAAGTATCAATTTCAGATCTTGTTTCTTTAGGAGAAGAGTTTGCTTGATCTTCTTCCATTGGACTCTGTTTCTTGGTCCTTCAAGCTTTGTATCCGCCCACTGTTATTAGCTTATTGCTCTGCTAGTCTACAATTCGGGTTATTGCCTTGCCTAGAAAAAAACGGTCGAAACCTCAATAAACCGGAGAATTTAGTCTTGTTGGAATTTCCTTGAGCTTTTTCTGAGTGACCTGAATTCACCAAAGAATTCCATCTCGATGGTAACGTCATTGCTAGGCTGGGCGATGAAATTTTCATCCGATCCTGAGCGATGTCGTAATTTCTGAAAGTGAAAAATAGAATTAATTGAAACAACATAGTTTGAAAGCACTGTTTTGTTTTATTCACCCTCTTCAAATAACTTTAAATTTTATGGTAGAAACAAATTGATGGAGCGAGGAAAAGGCGTTGGAGTTTTTAAATTGAGATCGTTGGTGTTCCATATAGATTTGCAGGTGAGGAGAGAAAACACGCGGGTGGTAAGCAGGTGGCAGAACTATCAACATCTTGTCAGGAAATCAAGAGCTCACTGGTTTGGTTTCTAATAGCAACCCTCGCCATCTTAATAACCAGTCTTTCTCGGTGGCAACCTTTGTTGCTTAAAAAATATTAATCGAAATGTTTGGACAAGAACGACTGAATGAACAACAGTACAAGTTTAACTTATAACTTTCAAAAAGGTTCAATTTACTTAGCTTATTTGATAAATAACTTGGGCATACAACGTGCACCTCGTCCTGAAACGCGTTTTAACAGCTTATTTGCTGGCAAATTTTTTTTTCCTTTTTGCCAGATGGCACATTTTTAGTGATATTTTCCCAGGAAAGCCTCAGCTTCTATTCTTCCTGCAGGGGGGAGATAACGTCTTATTGCCAGCCAGCAGAAAAATGTTGATATTTTGATTGAACGTGATCGGATCTGGCTAAACGACATTCTTTTACTTTAAATAAATCTGTGTCCAGTGTGAGGGGCTGTAGTCTCCTCCCACGCGGCCCGTCCTTTGTGCAGGTGCGTGACCGACGTAGATGCGTGACCTACAGGAGCGTGACCGACACAACGCGACGAGCTGTGCGGGAGATTATAAAGGGATGAAGAGGGATGAAAAATCAAACCTTGGTCTCTTTTAAATGGTTTCCTTGATCAAGAAGCACGTTTATGTTTTTTTATTGTTGTTGTTCAGTGACTTGCAGGTTTGTTTGTTCTTTGCTTATTTGTTTACATGAGAATGAGGACGGGGGGGGGGGGGGGGGGGGGGTGATTATAAACCTAATTAAACAAAAGTTCATTTGATGTATGGCGTTTGGGCTCTCATTTCCCGATGAATTCTGGTTAGTTGAATTTTCCGTCGCGATAAGTTTCTCTTTCATCATTCCTCAAAATTCACACCGAGTTGAGTCACTTGTTATGAGAAAGTATTTTTTTTTCTATCATTTGGCCAATAATATTCTTATCTACTGAGTTTTAGGCTAAACGATTGACTCATTATTCCAAATTTTCTTCGGCGCCTGCAAATTAGTTGTCCAAGAATCAAATAAGAAATCCTTCCAAGATATCCCTAACCTTTTAGACCAACCTGTAAGTTTAAATGAATTTTTAAGATTATCAGCCTATCAGTTTTCCGGAAGGCTAAAGAAATAGTACAAGTCTTCCCCAGAATGCAATGGGAGGTAATGAAAGCCCAAACACCAAAGCATAAACGCCAATCACCAAAGCAAACTTTTTTCAACGGTGTATTTTCTCTTGAGTGTTGACCTTATCGTTATCCCAACAACGGAGCCTAAAACCAACAAACAACATGTCTCTTGTAAACAATAAAGCTCAAACGCTGCCAAAACATTCCAGCCAATCAGAGTTCGACTCTTTGTGAGCCCACTTAAGTCTGTAGGGACAGTCCTTTTCAATTTCTATTATTATATTATAATCAATAAGTGTTAATTACTCTGCGGCCTTTCGATTAGTGCGGTTCTGTAAACTAATTAACAACTCCATCAATTTCATATACCTCCATTTGATACTTACTTGTGTACTTAAGGATCACGAGAAAGTTATTGCATCGGTATAAGGCTCAAGCCATCAAAACAGCTGTCTTAAAGAAGCCTAAATGCCTGCTACTGTTAGAAGACACAGGTCGTGACTGACTAATGGCGGCTTCGTCCACACGATGTGCCACAATGGTGAGTAAGGCAAGGGAATGTGTTATCAGGACAGTACACAGAACTACGCTGTATGGTCTTAGCTAATACAATTAAGACATATTTTTTTACGTGTGGCCAAAACTCTGGTTTGACACTAGAACGAAACCTATTGAGCATCTTTTGCCGAAAGGTTTGCATGCAACTAGTAGCTCGTGTTAGTCCCGTTAAGAATATTTTCTTGATGGCAGCCCTACAAGGCCTACAATGAGAACTTATCTTGCCCTATCTCGCCTTATTTCGCCTTATATTTCCTTATCTCGCCTTATATTGCCTTATCTCGCCTTATAATTGCTGGCGATTTTTTCTTTCCCACCTTTTGCTGAAGTGATTCAGTTAGTACTGTAATCCAATTTACATAATTTACGAGTTGAAAAATAAACGTCACATCTAGTGGCCGAAAAATCCCAACCGAGCGAGTACAATGTTTGGTCTTCCTCCCTCCAGCAAAACGTAGCACGGCGCATAGCAGAGCTCGCACCTTCCGCTTTTAAATATCTTGCTGAGAGAAGTGCTGAGATAAAATTGCCTTATCTCGCCTTATATTGCCTTATCTGGCAGTTCCTAATTGGCACAATGTTTCCTTATCTCGCCTACCTCGCTTTATCTCGTCTTAGAGCAGATTTCGTATGATTGTGAAAAGTAACGTGACTGTGAAAAGTACCGTCATACGGCGCGGTTACTGTGGCGGTGGCGGTGGCGGTGGCGGTGGCGGTACCGAACCTGGCCTGCTGTAGATACTGAATGAAGCCGCGTAGTCGCGGTACGGTCAAGGTCGCGGCGCGGAACTCTTTCGTGGCACTTTTCACAGGCATACGAAATCTGCTCTATCTCGCATAAACTCGCGGCGAGATAAGGCCCCAGAGTAGAGACCAATAATCCCTACACCCCGAAAGGATCCCATAGCACTCGTCGTAATAGTATACTATGAGTCAATAGTCAACTCGGCGTTAACTATCTATTGACTCATAGAAACTCTATGTACTCTAATTCCATAATTCTGCTTCCCATTTGCAGCGATGAACGGTGAAGCTGAAATCGACGATACTGAGTCATATCGAAGCACCATTACATATGACGAGCCAGCTCAAGGCAAAGTGCTCTCCGTGTCTGTGACGTATGAAGCACAGGAACCAAATGAGCTGGGCCTTGAACCTGGGGGACACAATACTGATGGTGCTGGAGGACCAGAGGTCCCTGAAGAGAGCGAGGACAATTTCATTCCCAATCCCCCTGTGACGCCAAGCCCATCTGATGATCCAGTGGAGTTGAATGGAGTTCCTGTTACCAATGGCGACCAAAATCCGGTCTTACCGGTATGTAGCCTATTTGCAGATGGTACTGGGTGATTTATCGCGGAAACCCGGTCGTTTGCTGATCGGGCGTCATCTTGGATTTTGAAAAGCACGCCGTTCCGGGGGGCGAGCGCAAAAATAGAGCGAGGGGAGAGGGGCGAAGGTTTTTTTTTTTCTTTTTTTCTCTCCCTTTCACCCCTCCCCCCGACGCTAAAACTTTGACATATCAAGAAAATTTCGCCAAAAGCTGTCGTTTTCCCTTCCTTAGGAAATTTCCCCTTGGTCTGTAAGTACTTTTCCTCATATCTTAGCGAAAAAGGCAGGAAAATTGACCAAAACTTGCAGATACTCGAGAAATATCCTTCTCTTGGTCGCCATTTTGTTTTTACCCCCCTCCGAGGGGCCTGGGTCACGTTTTGAACACCACAGGCAACCCGCGCGGATTTGCCATAAAAACGACAGCACTTTCTTGATATGAACATTGTTCTTTGGATTGAAGATTGATGAGACAGTGACTTCATTCAGCCTTCTTTTCAGATCATATGATCGATTGCCAAAATCATCAAGTGTATCAAAGTGTACTCCTTGTTTGATAGTTTGTCTTTCCCGTAACAATGATAATGTCTCTTTGAATTCTAATATATATGAAATACTGCATCAGGAGCTCCGCTTTTAGGCAGTGCCAATGCAAAGCCTGCTCGATTTTTGTATTCATGCCCCTTACATGCGGCGGCCATGTTGGTGTATAGTCCAGTCCCTGAACTCTCCTTCGCGGCTCCTGTAGCCATGGGCTACAGGAGCCGCGAAGGAAGGGACTGGACTAGTTGGTGTACAGAACAAAAGGCAACAAATGAACTTTATTTTGTTCCTGTACACCAACATGGCTGCCAATGACGTCACGTGCAAACCAGCAATATCAATGCTTGAAATTAGACCACATAAACTAGAAACAGAATGCTTAATCGGGTTCAAGAAACAGCCATTCTAAAAGTCAAAAAGTTTACAAGATTTGTCTGAACCATAAAAATGCCGGCATTTTGGAAAGTACGTCATTGGGAATTTTCCCAATTCCCCCCTTGCACTCTCGGCTAGAAATAAGGCAATGGTTCGTCCCTAATTGTTTATTCTGCTCTAATAACTTCCCATGTGTTCTCAGGGCTGGAAGGGCTACACCAACAATATCTATATTCAGCCAATCATCGTTAAGAACGCTTGCACATGCGCAGTGCGTTCCAAAGATAAGCACTTCCGACACCAGAGAACCGACGAGCTCCGAGAACATATCCGAAGCCACGAAGCTACCGAGTGGATTAAAAGGCACAATCAGCGAAATAAATTCGTTGGCTCGCTGAAAACTGTTGACGGGTTTGAAATCTCAGATCGATGTTCTAGTAAACCTCAAGGTGGAACATCTAGTGTTGATAAGCATAGAAGCAACTCTGCACAGAAGCCAAATTCAGACATTAGAAATACCAGCAATGTGGAAAATGGAAGTTGCAGTCATTTGAAGGCTCGACTGTCCAAGGGATTCGTATGTCGACATTGGGCAAGAAAGTATTTACCACAGGAATACCAAGCCAAGGAAGACGGTGATTTTGTCCCTTTGATGGTGCGTAAATATGTCGAAAGTACAAAAGATTCGGATGTCAATAATAACATAGTCCAAATTGCTTCTGCCAATATGGGAGCGTATGCAGAGGGATTTAAGGACTTTGGGATATCAGAAGCGAGGGGCTGTGCCGCGATCACTGATCGTGACCCTAAGTTTTGTACATGCCGGAAAGAGGACGTTCGTCGTGCTTGTACTTCATCTGAAGAAGTACGATTGGCTAATGAGGAATCTACTTGTTTTCATCCACGTAGCGATGGACCTTGTACCAAATGCAGCTTAAAAACGGATAACGAGAAATGCAGTTGCCATGGCAACAGTTCCCATTTTCGACAAAGTCCTGGATATAAAGAATCAGAACACATTGACATCTCCAGAAAAATTAAGGTGGCTGTACAGGTTAAGCAGTTTCCATTGATAGATCCGTTGCATATTTCAAAGTCAGCCGCGAGTAATTCTCGTGTTACACGGCCGCATACCGTTTCTAGAGCTGCTTTTATGTCAAAGAGGCCGCCGGTAGTCCGCAGATCAAGAGCTCTTTGTCTGAAAACGAAGCAATGAATTCCCAGCCGTTACCTTCGAAGAAGGATTCAAATTTTGCAACAACTCGTGGAGGATCCCTTCATATGTCGACCACTCAAGGTCCGATTCAGAAATCCATCGCCAATAATAAGTACTACGACCTTGCTAACACGATCAGTAGAACCAGCAGAGCGGACGAGGCAGAGTATGTGAAAAGTCTGCGTTCACCTCTCAAGCAAGCATGGGACAATGAATCAGAGGGTAACTTAACGAAGAGGAATCGCCATGCTATAAGGCCATACAGCGAACCGTCTAGATTGTTGTCTCTGTTGCAGTGTAAAGGCGTCAATATAGGAAACAAAGGATACGGAAAGGCGAGATTTGACTTGCTCAGCCTGAACACTCCAGCCCAGTCCTTCGCGACACAAGCTGGCGGGGACACTGATTCGGAGATTTTGGGGCTTGGAAACGAAATTGCATACTCTAACGATAGGTCAGCAAAGCTGGATATTTTTCTAAACATGTGAATCGGCAATAGAAAAAAATAAATGTTATTACACAATTATATTCCACAAAGTGTATTTCAATCATGATTTTCTGTCTTGTAAAATTGGAATTATATTACCTTTGCTCTTAAATCGCATGCGCACTAAACACTAAATTTAAACCTCAACTAGTTCGATGGGTAATTTCATGTAAAGTTTAAAATGTCAACTTGAAATTACATTACACAGCACTAAGGTTGAACATATAAAGTGTGAGCGTTCCGCGTATTGTTCCGTCGGTTTCCGGTTCCGTGTTTAGCCCCTCAGTGTATATGGCATAACACATTGAACCTCTTAATTTTGCATTTTTACGTTGTTGTTCAGTTGCATTTTTCTATATCCTTGTTCTACACTGATGATAGAAAAACTCAGGTGTGTTAAGGCCTGACTTTAAAGGAAGTGGGGCTTATAAGCGGATTCTTAAGGCAAAAAGCAGTTTTTGCAAATAACTACATCAGCAAAATAGCTACCGAGATGGAACTTGGTATGAGTAAGACATCCCCCGACCTTAACTGTTCCATGCATTTAGTTGCTATGGAGACACAATTTTATAGTATCTGTAAGTACCGTTTAAAATTTACTTTCAATCAAAAACGGGGAAAACTTACTGCCAATTTTCCTACTTTATGACTCTAAATTTTGTAATCTTCATGAACTTCTGCAGTTGATAGCGTTTTTTAATCGTGTCCAGGGTCACGTGATCGTGAGAACTGTTGCCCTAGCAACCAAGTTTCTCTCATATCTCCGCTAATTTTCAAGGTGGTCTGCCTTAAAAGACGCTTTATTGAAGGAATCAATGCAGTAAAGGGAAATTTCATCAAATTTTCAGAATAGGATGTGATTTTCTGTTCCCGGGTACCTTAGCGGAATGATCGTGACACGGCGGACAAAAGTGCCAAAATTTGTATACGTGTTGGTTTGGGCTAGTTAATCAATCCTAGGATGGGTGCCCAGTTGGCACCCCCCTGCTTCTCATTTTACTAGAGATCAAAATCTGAGTGAAAAATTCGTGTGATGGGTTGCCTGTGGCGGATATCATAATTATCATATTTTTGCTTTAAAAGCCAAGACAAAGATGAATAAATACTTGTGAAGCTGTATTATGCATTCCGAAATATTTATCGTCCATAGAAAGAGCAATTCGAAAACGCTTAGCATGTTTGAAAAGGTTTAGGGTATTCCTCGTGCCCAGACTCCCTCGTCCATTCAGACCTTTTCAAAATGGCGGCCGCCATGAACAACTACTGAGCCTGTAAGTATTTTGGCGCAAAAATAACCCTTTTTGAACAATTTAGTTGTAAATACATGGAAAATAACACGGCTAATGAGTTTCTTTTTCCTTTTTCGGATGTTTAGTTTGAATAATTTTAATTTTCAAAACGAAAATCAAACGAGAAATTGGTACGATGATTCGAATGCAAATTCACAAAAACGCCAAATCATTGCAAATATGAAATAGCTATGGTCATAACGACGGATTCTTGCATTTCAACCTTGAGTTTCGGCTTTATAAACTTAAAGTCTGTAAAATAAGGTGCCTGATAAGTGGATTTCACATGACACATTGCGTTTACTCCTATACGTTTTGTTCACGGTTTTGTTGACGGTGTATTTACTTTGCGCTTTGTTTACCACAGTCATTTGAAGTCGGCTCTAAAACGCGAAGTGAGAATGTGCCGATGTGAATATAGTTAGTGTTCATTCTCACTTATTCTAAAACGCAGCTCATATGCGTTTATTCTGCAATGTGAACGACATATCTTGGAGTACGAGATACGACGCGAAACCATAAAAACAACCCCGCGCTCACAGACAAGTTTGGCTGAAACATAGAGGATGGTTCCCTGCTAGCGGAGGCCAGCTTCTGCACACAAATGTCACAACCTCGTCCACGATCGCGGACGTACTTGACTGGTTTGGCTGGTTTTACAAGAATGGCGTCAGTGTTTTGCTTCGAAAACATTGCGCGCTTTCACGAGTGATTCTTGTTCAATGACCAACGCACAACATTTTGATCAAATTTCTGTAGAAAATAAAACGATCTCCAGCGAATTCTCAAAAACAAACTTTAGAATGAGTATTAGAGCAAAGTTCAAGACCCTTTAAATTGAGTGAACGAGCCATTTAAAGGCAACAAAAAGTGATTTTGTGTAAGTTGTAGAGCAGATAAATTGATGTTTTCTTGCTCTCGCACACAAACTTGATCGACCAGTTTTTCCAAGCTCACGCCATTTTCTCGCACATGCGTGACAGAGAAATGACATTGGTGTGGAGAGGCTACTTTTAGTTTTGCGTAGTTGTAAAACACAAGAAAACATTAAAAGTAAAAGAAAATGCAGGGTGATAAAAAGTAGCCTCTGCTCGCAGGGAAAGAGGATGGCTGTTGGGTGCCCGAATGGCTTAAGCCGGGGAAATACGAGGCACAAAATTCCTCAACTTTGTCGCGCAACATTGCTGCGTTGCAAGTCTAATGTTTGTTGCTCGTTTTTCATCAAATTCACAACTTGTCGCGCCACATTTTGTTTTGATAATCACACATGCGAAACCAAGGCGAATTTGGCCCCTTAGTACTTCATTTCTATTGACCAACCAACTTGAATCGTAGGCAAAATGCTGCGAGACAAGTTGTGTGTTTCATGAAAACGAGCAACAAAGCCAGAATTTGTGTCTCAAAGTAGACCCGCGCTCTACTTCGCGCAACAAGTTTTCACAACCTGCAACAAATGTTTTTTGTTGCGCTACAAGTTGTGATGCGAGATGAAAAACGCGCAACATCGATCATCAACTTGCAACGCAACAATGTTGCGCGACAAGTTGAGAGATTGTGTGCCTCGTATTTCCCTGGCTTTACACTGCTCTGACCAGATCATGCCTCGAACGTGTCAAGTGCTCTTGTAATTTAATTCAATTTTATTAATTTAATTTGACTCGCATAAGTCAGGTGCGACCTTACAAGAGAGCCAAATAGTGTCTTCTGGATGCCTTTTGGGTAGTACCTGCGGAAGAAGCCGAGCATCTTTTCATGCCTTTTTGCTTTCGAGACACGAACGGACCTGAGCCTTCTAGCATTCTAGTAGCTCACCAATCCAGGGTGTAGTCCCTCAGGATGATGCGTTCTTTACCCCTGACGCCAAAGTTTTCACATTTGGTTGGCTAAACGAGAGCTCGTTGATCTGTCTGCAGTTTCTGAACGCCGTTTGGGGCATTTATGGCTCAAAAGCACTTGGTGTCGTCAGCAAACATGGCAATGTGAGAAACTACAGTTTCTCACACATTGCCATGAGAGACATCTCAATCTTGGACGTCATTCATATAAAGATCGAAGAGCATCGGGCATCAAGCACGGTGCGTTTGGGTACCTATGAGCCTATGAGGTTACTCCCTTACAAGAGCTATACGGGTATGTGCCGCCAAACGGCGTCCCGATTTCTTCCTCCAGCCGATAGAACGGGATATCGTTCAGGAACCGTCCTCTAGAACGGGGTATGATAATGAAGACCACCCAGACATCTTCAAGGAAGCGGTCACGTATTGTTTTATAAAATGTAAAGAATTCAGCAAGCTTTGACATACAATTACAGATAAAACCGTAACAATGTAAACAACGACAATTTTGATTTACAGGAAGGACATTAGAAAAACGTTTCTCAAAGATTAACACGAGATTAACCACTATCAACGTAATTTCAGTTTAGAACGGGGTCTCATTTTGGGGGTCTCATTTTGAACGGGGTAGCTTTTTTTTGAAAAAGTCGTTTTAGAACGGGGTCCGCATTTGAACTTTGCAGCCGCAAATACCCACCCTACATCAAGCAAGTACCCCCCTCCCCCCGGGCTATGAGCGGACCACCTCCAAGTGGCTGACGAAACAATTCACCGACATTCAATTCAATCTGACTTATGAAGGCTTCCCCTGAGGCTTCCTAAGATATTTGATAAATCTCAACATGCTACCCAAAAACAAGACTGTGTTTTCCGACCTCCTTCGCGCTTATGTTTTCCTTTGTTCGAGCTTCTGGTTGATGAATTATTAACGAGTTTGAAAAACTAAAAATGAATGAATAGCTGACATGTACATTTTTCTCAACATGGGCATATTGCGCAATCTTTAAGGTCACGTGACCAGCTGAAACTACAACGGAAACATCCTTATCACATATTTCTGGAATCTACTGGTAATAAGCTTTAATTTGATATATGATAACCTTTGTCCCTTCGAGTGGAACCAGTCCTCAATTTTTGGCAATCTGGCCAATGGACTATGGAATGCGACGACGAGCTTAGTAACCAGGTAATCTGATAAAGCCGTCACGTTTTCGAAGAAATATATCAGCAAACTAAATGACGACTGTTTGCATTTAAATTGTCTCGATTCGTCCTCTATTTGCCCACTTTTAACAGACCTAATGCTAAAATAGTAAAAAAGCCTGGTTACCAAGCACAGCATTGAAGTGCTAAAAAGAATTTCTTATTTTATTCCGCAACGTGAAATTTTTTTCTTGGGCACCCATCCCAGATTTGTTACTTATATCCCAAAGAAACTCTATAGAAAGTTTGGCGCTTTTGTCCGCCGTGTCACGATCCAGCCCAAATTTTGCGTTAAGGTACCCGACTTTCAAGTTATGTCCCAAAAAAGGAAAAATATGGTGCACATATTAATTTGGTTGTCATGGAAACATCAACTGTCACCATTTTGCTAGTACTAGAATTAACATTGATGCAAAGTTTCATTGCTGTAGCTATTTTCGTATTCGAGATATTGGCAAAGTTCTTTTCTGTCCGCGTATAAGCCCAAGTCAGGCCTTTTAAGTGCATTTCACGGTTGCATTCTCGTGTTTAAACACGAACACGAGAATGCAACCGTGAAATGCACTTTTCTATCATCAGTGCAGAACAAGGATGTTTTCTGCACTGATGAGCCCACACAAAGGGTGAAACAGTTTACTATCGAGCTTTTGCTGCTGGTCATATGTATACAAGGCTAGCTATATACACGTTCATTTTGATGTTGATTTTAACAAACGGAGTGAGGGAGTATCAAGGCGGAAAGAAACTGCAAGAAAATTTAAAGGTAAAAGTTGTCTTTGCATCTTTAATTGTGTCCTCTTGGGGGAAAGAGAGGAAAGCTCACAAACCTTCGTCCTAGACTAAGGGACGGAATAGGAATATGCTCTTATGGATTTTACTTTAATTGAGCAAGGAAAGTAAGAGAGACGCACAGATTGGTACTGCACAACTTTACCGACTATTACTGGCTGACTAGAAGTCAGACTGACCTGTTGGTCAGACCTCAGATTACAAGTTCAGGTGAGGGTTGTCCAATACACTGACAAATTTATGCAAGGCATTGTCTAAAACAATGGAGTGCAATGGAGTGTATTATAGAACGAGGCAATACAAAGGGGGAGAACAATATCATGCATAAATGTGTCAGAGTATTGGACTAGTATGTGGTAATGTGGAGTAAATATCCAGAAACACTCTCTCGCGAGCCGAATTATGCGGAGATGCAACAAAACGTTCTCCAGACATAAGAATTGCTGTTTTTGAAGCGCAAAACATTGGTCAGAAAACTTGAAATGATACATTTGGAACAGTTTTGGTCCATTTCCAATGAAAGTTTAAAAAATAAATCGAACAGCAAATATTTTTCAGTCAAAAAGTGCTCTCTGTTAACTGTACATGTTACCTATCCCTGTATTTTTATTAAATTGCGCTGCGACCGATTTCGAAATATGTACAATGCAGTGCAGTTAGAGTGCCTTACCTAGCATATTTGTCCAATTCTCTACAAGCTCAGTGCGAAAGGCTGGCAAACATTTCACAAAATCTAAATTTTTATGCAGACTAAGGGTTCCTATTACCGTGAGGCGTGGAGATATGCTAGCAGGTTAGGATGACATGTTTCCAGCTATACTTCTTGAAACCCCATAAAGTTGACACTTTAATTGAATGGTATCCCGCGCAGCCCGTCCTTTGTGTCGGTGATCACGCACTCCAAAGATAGCTCCGTGTGACCTAAACATCTGATGACATCATAATTCGTTACCATGGCTACACAATGACACCTAGTCACAGCCGAAAATCCAGTATAAAAGAAAGATCAAAATTTGAAGTCCTATTTCTCGAAACCGGAAAACCCCTTGCTTGTTCGAAGAGCAATCATGAGTGCAAATTCAAACACGTCAAACTATTGTAGTTTATGCTGCAAACGGTCTGCTGATAACTGACTGACAGTGAAGTTTTGATTTGTTATTGCAAAGAAATGAGCTTCTTGGAAACATTATAAATGATAAATGTTCCATATAGATTTTAATTTTTTTTTTCAGGATGTCTAGTGTTTTTATCACATGCATTTCATCACGGAGCTGGAGGGTCCAAAATAGTGACCACGGATTTCCAGTTCAGGAACAAAATGACCACCGATTACCTGTCCAGGAAAAAACAAATCATCGATTGCCAGTCCAGCAAGAAAATGAGCATCGATCGCCAGTTAACGAAAAGAATAGCCATCGATTGCCATTCCAGGAAGAAAATGACCATCGATTGCCATTCCAGCAAGAAAATGAACATCGATTGCCATTCCAGGAAGAAAATAACCATCGGTTGCCATTCCTGGAAGAAAATTACCATCGGTTGCCATTCCTGGAGGAAAATGGCCATCGATTGCCATTCCAGGAAGAAAATGACCATCGATTGCCATTCCAGCTAGAAAATGAACATCGATTGCCATTCCAGGAAGAAAATAACCATCGCTTGCCATTCCTGGAAGAAAATTACCATCGGTTGCCATTCCAGGAGGAAAATGGCAATCGATTGCCATTCCAGGAAGAAAATGACATCGATTGCCATTCCAGGAAGAAAATAACCATCGATTGCCATTCCAGGAAGAAAATTACCATCGGTTGCCATTCCAGGAGGAAAATGGCCATCGATTGCCATTCCAGGAAGAAAATGACCATCGATTGCCAGTCCAGGAACAAAATGACCATGGATTACCAGTCCTGTAGCAAAATGACTACGGATTGCCCGACGACCAAGAACAAAAGTCCCCACGGACAGGAACCCATCGCCTGGAGCCTCCATCACCTTTTGGTTGGCATCCGAAGCATAGGGAGCCCATCACCAGGAGCCTCCATCACTTTTTGGTTGGCATCCGAAGCGTAGGAGTAGATTAATTTTTGCTGTTCACCTCCGGAGACATTTGTTTTTAGCGAGTTATTTCGAACAAAAAGCGGCCACAGGCTTGCCTGAACATCTACATATAAATCTTTAATAGATTTGCTAAGTTTAAGATTGATATCTTATATTGCAAGCGAGATATAAGCGAACGAATAGTGCAAACTGTTTACTGTAAAATGTATGGCGCCACCATGTTGGAGTCCTTAGGAGGCCAAATTACCAAGAGTGTCGTAAGGCCACATTATTTTTTCAACGGTCCGGTATCCATCAAATCGCGCGCTCTGATTGGCTCGCGAGCGGGCCGGAATCCTACGATCCGGACCCCGGGTCCGGATGAATCGCGCGCGCGCTAATTTCTGTGAAGTTTTATGCTGTTTCAGTGAAAGCAAAAAAAATAAATATATTATTTACCGGCTTGGGGTCGGTCCAGATCGTGAAATACCGTGACCTCGGCCTTGAAAATACTGACCTCGACCTCCGGTCTCGGTCAGTACTTTCAAAACCTCGGTCACGGTATTTCACGATCCGGACCTCCCAGCCGGTAAATAACATATATATATGAGCTAGCACTGTCCAAAATGTGATTAATTTGCACAGTTTCATAGAGTCCATAGTTTAAAAGTTAGGATTTTGATAACGTCATGCGAACACCACTGAAGAATCTAGATTATAAATTTTAAATCCCGTGAGAATAAGATGTCAAAATGTCTTCTCTCTCAGAAGAACGATGGCTGAAATCTGCGCCGCCATCGGACTACCACGTTGAACGAAACCATTCTCATTCACAAAGTATCAATTTCTCTTTAAATAAGAAACATTAACTCTTTAGTCTAATCAGTCAGAAATTGACACAACTGTCTGGATGTTTTTGTACGGAGGACCATGTTGAGGCCAAATTTGTAAGGGACTACGCAATAATAATCAGGAGGGGGGGAAGGGTTGAGAATCCAGAGGGGGGGGGGAGGGGCAAAACCTTAAATTTTTGCCTTTGGGGAGACAACGTCTAAGATTACTCAGTGAAGAAGGGGGGGGGGGCAATGCAGTCTAATTTTAATATACCAATAACAATAAGATGCTCACTATTAAACCCAAATATAACCTCTAAAAATCTAAAAAAGTTTAACGAAGACTATTGAGCAGCACAAGGAGTGACACTTGAAGTTATAAAAGTAATGTGATTTATTTCCGACGCGTTTCGTCTCTTAGGGAGACTTCATTGTAATTGTTTTGTAATAGTTTTGGGAGCCATACGATTAGCCGTTTTTATTGGCAAGTACTTTAATAGAATGAAATGATTTCAGAGCTTGATTAAGTGTCGTGAAAGACATTAACAACTCACAAAGGGTTAGGCGACTACCAAAATTTTGGTTTTGGGGGGGGGGGAGGTCAAAGTCCGACATTCGTGAATTTAATGACTTAATAAACTATCTATCTATCTATCTGTCCAAATTGGGCTCGGGCAGGAAAAGAGATGCACTAAATCATCGTATAATATGGTTTCAAAATCGGCATAATTAATATGAGCTCATTGTTAGTTTCTGTCATCCAAAAAAGAGAGAATAAATATATACAGGTAACACAAATCTGGGAAAGGGATGAGGCCCCTGACTAGGCCCCTGTAATTGCGCTACAAATGTGACTCAATTTTATTATAAATGTGGCTGTGCAATGAAACGTGTATTTTCATTCACGCGTTAAACCTAATATCACAACCAAATTAGAATAAATCGCTGCTTTGGTGGCAGTTATCTCAAATGTGCCACAATGTTATTATAAATGTGGCACTACATTTGTGGCATCGGTTATTACAAATAATTGCTTCAAGTGACCACAGGGAGATCGAATAAAAAAAATATAAAAAAAAAATAATTAAATAACTAAATGTAATCTGAAATTAAAAGCAAATCGAAATAAAATGAAAAAGAATGGTGTAATAAAAAATGCATTTGTATGTTACATGTAAAATGTTGGAAGAGCTTCAATTAAAAAAACATGTGAAAAAAAGGGAATGTATTATATTTATTTTTAATTTTTGGTAAATAAACTTAATATCTAACACTTAACTAACAAACAACGTGGAAACTAAAACTCGAAGGACTTGTTATGCCGGGATGTTTTGATATTAAAACTGGCCATCGTGAAAAGTGCCTTGGATGCCTTGCTACATTTCAAAGATTGTCTAAAATTTCCTTCTGCATGCAAAATACGCCAGCGGTGATGTACTTCTTGTTTGCTGATTGCACGCTCTGGCAAGCAAAAAGAGACATCACGAAAATTACAATTATTACAAAAAAGTTACAGGAGATATAGGCTTGGCTTTGCCGTAGATAGTCATATATTAGCTGCGAAGAATACTGACTGGTCAAGTCTCTTGTCACCTCAAATGGAATTCCAGCTGTCAAATGATTATATTTAATTTACCGCACCCTTGTAATTTTCGTTCTTATTCTGTTAGTCATCATTCTGGATTGCACTACAGCACTCCACGTGGGTAAACTGAAGTCTTGTTATACTGCGGCAGTTTTACACAAAACACGTTTTAGCTGAGATAGTAAATTTAAGGCTCTGTTTTCAAGTAAATCCGCGACTATTGGTTGACAGCACTGCTGAGCAAACTAAATACGGACAAACGGGATTTCCCCCGTTCCGGCATAAACGCAATTGTCCAAATCAAGGTGAATACACTTGGTAGAAATCGACCAAAGAACGTGCACGAGAAAATCAAGGCTGAAAGAAACTGCAAGAAAATCCGAAGGTAAAAGGTTTCTCTGCAATATTTAAATCTCCTGCAAATATTTTCGAACATGCCACATTTTACAAAGACAAAATAAGAAATATTGGTCACCTAATAAATAAGCTCGAGCAAGAACTTTCTTGTTGGCTGCTGCAAGAGTTCTAAACCATGATGCAAACCCACAAACCCATGTGAACATAGCCTATACTACAAAGAAATTGAAGATAAAACTTACTCACACTATCACTAAAATTGTAATTTGCAATCCAAAGAAAAGAACTCAATTGAAAACAATATAATTTCCTCCCATACATTATAGCCGTTTCTTACAAATACTCAGTTTTATTTTCAGGATGTCTAGTGTTTTCTTCAGACTTGCCTCGCCGAGTATGCTGAGCTGGTCACTTTTATCGATATATGCCTTGTCAGAGGTATGTAGCATTTTTAGATTGTAAATAAAAATTTGCGTGGGATGCAAATTCTATCTACAGTTCATGGATGACTGAAAAGCTCAAACTAAACACTTGAACATTTTTTTCTACACAAAAAGGGACTTCACAGTTAGCTTTCTCATACAAAAGCTTTGCCAATGTAAATATCAGGATATTATTTTAGATAAAAGTTAACAAAATGTATAGCTATGATGCATAATTTCAAAGATTTATACGTTCGATTTGCTGTCACGTAAGTCGAACTGTTGTGTTACAGTTGGGGGAAACCCCCGGTTTGTCCACCCGCCGTCACATGATGAATTTATAAAATGTTAGTCTGTTCTTAAAAATAGAACGAAGAAAAGTAGTTTTTGTTTTCAATATGAAACTGTCTATTCAGCTGTCGAAGCCTCGTGTAGGTGATCAAACTCTAAAAGTGACGAAATGATTGTTTTTATTGCTCATAATCTACGGATTTTTTCGCTTTTATTCTTCGTTTTAGGTTGAGGTTGCGTGACAATCAACATGTGAATAGGCAGACATAGCTATCTGTTTCACTTTAGATAATGGGTTATTAAAACTTGCTAATTTGTAGTTTCTTTTTCGTTTTCATAGAACAATTCGAAAAGTTTAGATCCCATTCCATGCTCTGTTATAACTTGATAGCCCTTTTAAGGTACAATGTTTATCTCATTTCAAATTTGGCCGACGTTTTTCATCCTTTTGATGCTTTTGGTTTTTTCATTCGTTTGTAGTTTATTTATATATTTGGTATGTAAGTTTTCTTTTTGTTCGCTAGTTTGCTTAGTTAGTATTTGTTAAAATTTATCACTTAATTTATTGCAGTGAATCTTATTATTTAGTCACCTTCTGATTGAAGTCAGATTTCATCACTGACATGAATTTTGTCGAATGTTGATGCGTGAACAAATAGAAAGATCCACCACGGGAGACTACAACAGACAGTTTTGACGTTGCAACCTTTTCTGATTATAGGTGTATTTAAAAATTATTCCTCGAGTCCGAATGGGCTCTGAGTTAATTGAGGCCGAATATAGTCAAATCATACTTCCCCTTAGGTCAATATAGCCAAAACGTTTTCATGTCTGATCATTGCTATTTACTGGCATTTAAGTCCGACACTTCTCGCTACTAGTAGGCTATAACTTAATTATAGCCTGTTAAGTTCTCCAATCTGAACGCAGCATGATGATAGATCACTAGTGTGATATCTATATTTTTTCTCCAGGTTTGGTGTACTCCTCTCTGTGAGTGGAACCAGATCGCCATACTGACAAAAAACAAGACGCTATGCCGGGACTGCCCGAAATGCGCCATCGGTAAGGGTCTGAGCCCCCAGTGCGGGTCATACGTGAACGAGGGCACAAAAATCAAGTGTGTGTCCTGCGCAGCGGGGAAGACGTATTCTGACTCGCACGACGTCTCGTCCTGTCGCCCGTGTTCCATTTGTTATGCGAATGAGCAGACACTGAGAAAGTGCACTGCGAAGATGAACAGTGAATGCGGGATGTGTAAACAAGGGTGAGTGACAAGAAGGAAACAACGGATAGACAGACGGTCAAATCAACCAGAGAGACGGACGGACAGACACATATACACAGACGGACGGACAGACACATATACACAGACGGACGGACGGACGGACCAAACAGACAGATGGTCAGATCACACAGACAAAGCCAAACAGACGGACGGACGGACAGACAGGCGGTCAGACCAAACAGACAGATGGTCAGATCACACAGACAAAGCCAGACAGACGTACGGACGGACGGACAGAAAGGCGGTCAGACCAAACAGACAGATGGTCAGATCACACAGACAAAGCCAGACAGAAGCACGGACGGACGAACAGACAGACGGTCAAACCAAACAGACAGATGGTCAGATCACACAGACAAAGCCAGACAGACGGACAGACAGACAGATGGTCAGATCACACAGACAAAGCCAGAAAGATGGACGGATGGACAGACAGACAGGCGGCCAGACCAAACAGACAGATGGTCAGATCACACAGACAAAGCCAGACAGACGGACGGACGGACGGACGGACGGACAGGCGGTCAGACCAAACAGACAGATGGTCAGATCATACAGACAAAGCCAGACAGACGGACGGACGGACGGACCGACAGACAGACAGACGGTCGGACCAAACAGACAGATGGTCAGATCACACAGACAAAGCCAGACAGACGGACAGACAGACAGACAGACAGACAGACGGTCGGACCAAACAGGCAGATGCTCAGATCACACAGACAGACCAGACAGACGGACGGACGGACGGGACAGGCAGATAGACAGACAATCGGTCAGACGAAACAGACAGAGTAGACAGGCGGTGGCGGATCACACAGACAGACCAGACAGACTGACGGTCAGACAGATCACGCAGACAGACGGTCAGACATGCAGACAGACAAGCTGACATGGTGATGGTGATGGTTTATTTCTTCGTATCGCAGGTACTACAGGTCTATTGCACACGATTGCTGGCCATGCACGAAATGCTGTCCCAACAGCACTAACAACGAACTAGTGCAAGAGTGCCTCGACCAAGGGTTACCGCGCGATCACTCATGCCGCTTGGATACAAGGACTATGGATTGCACAACAACGAGACGACCAACGTCATCTAAACACGTGATCACTTCTGACCAATCAATGAACGGCACTGATCGACCGAGTGGGAGTGCGCACGTGCCGCGAGTATTTAGCGCACCTGTTAGTCATAAGACTGTACTGATACTGATTATTGTGATGTTAGCATTGATACTGTTACTTGCTGCTGGACTGTTAATGTTTTATGTGGGAAAAGGAACGAAGTGCATTAGTGTACCATCTACCAAATACTCTGGCCCTTTTCTAGGTAAGATTTAATTGCTAAATAAAGTCTTAATATTTTAGAAGACAAGACAGACAAGCTACTAAGGCCTATGGCAAACGTCGTACCAGAGTCGCGCCGTTCCAATACAAAATAATAGAAAGTTTTCTATTATAAAGTCTAATGAAGCAGCATCCTTTGAAAAAGGAAAGGTTCGACAGAAGAAGAGCGACTGCAGTTCGACGTTAAGTGATTTTGAAACTCGTCCTCCAGTTTTATGATCAAATACTAACATCATTCCAATAGCGGCTAAAGGCCATATCACACGAGGCAACTTTGTTGCGGCAATTTTGTTGCGTTGCGAATTGCAGTAAATATTGCGTATCTGACATACCGCGGCAACGCAACATTTTGTTGCGTTGCGAGTTACAGAAAAGTAGATATGATTTCTACTTTTCGCAACATTGCGTGTGACCTGTCTCTGCAACTCGCGAGGCAATGTTTACTTCTTATTAGCCAATCAACGCACGCCATTCATGTTTTTACTTGGATAAGCCGCTCTAATTTATAATTTTATCGTGTTCGTATTGCACGTTGCAAAAATATTGCGAGCGTGTAACATCCCGCGGCAACTCGCAATGTTTTTTTAATTCGTCATCGTTGCGTTGCGAGTTGCAAGAAAACTTGTCTCGTGTAACATGGCCTTAAGCCTTATTAATTCTGCAAATTGAACATGATCAATCTTGGAATTCTTAGCTCAGCAAACTATATGCTGCGGGCTTTCTGTGTCACAAGAACGCGCGCCTCAATGGCGGGAATTTATGCGCACGCCCGCCTCGTCCCTAGGCGGTTCTATTTAGTAGTAACAGAGAGAGGTCAGCGCTACAGCAAAATCTAGCGAGGTACAGTCCAGATAGCAAGTGCGCAATGAATCTCGGGAACGGTTCGTTGACGTAAGGATCAAGGGAAGACTCAAGCAAGTCAAAATCTATCAATTTTTCACATTATTCTGTTACTGATCATGGCAACTTTCTGTTCTGCTATTAAAAAGTATAGGGCATATCCCGCGTGGGAAATCCTCAATGCCGTAGAACAATGGAATTTGAACTGGAATTTGAAATGGATTTGCATGAATGACTATACTTAATCTTTTTGAATTTTCGTTTCAGTGCGAGTGACAGACCATGAGACCTCCCCTACACCGTCACATCCGGTGGTTTATTATCAGAAACATTACCTGGATACGAGCACGTGCTCAGAGGTGTAGATCACTATAGAGACAAGTCCTTACAGTTAGTCGGACTGGTGGTGGATCACATTGCATAACAAGTCCAAATATGGAAGCAGGACAATAATCCAGTAATGGGGAACTCCAACAAGCGGTGGCCTTAACGTAAAGAGCACTTATCAGCTATTTATTTGTTATTGTTTACATTCGATATTAGAAGACAAATTACGTGTAGGAATCTCGATACAACTATCTATAAAGAACGTTTTATTCTTCGATTACATACCAATCTAATCGAATATATTGCTCGCTCATGTAAGGGTATCCAAGAATTCGGATTCTGGATTCCAACTTCTGCTCTGGATTCAGGACTTCAGCCCCTAGATTCCAGTTTCAATCCCTCTGGATTCCGGATTCCAATCTGTGTTGGCTTCCAGACTTTCCAATAAAATAGAAACAGTTGGATTTGGATTCTCAATTCAAGAGGCTGGATTCCATTTTCCAAAGCTCACAAAATGTCGGAATTCCCTGACATGGCCATACTGCAGTACACTTCCCTAAATCAGCCGATGGAGATTATTTCTCTGGCTTGGAATGTTGCTAGACATACAAAATGGAGACTGACTAGCACAGGGAATTTCTGCAGAAACCCATCAATGGGATCAAAAGCTGAATTTCCCAAGGCACACGCATGGGAAGTGTTTGGAATTCACATGGATAGCCATCGGGAAATTCAAACACTTCCATTCTTTTCTACGATGGGAAATTCAGTTTTTCCCATGAATGGGTTTTTGCAGAAATTCCCTGTGTAGACTCTCGTTAAATACGGACAAACGAGGAGCAATATTTAAAACAGCCACACAATTAGTGGATAGTCCAAGATGCTTCTAGTTACTTACGATATGGATGCTCGAGTCAATAGATTTGAGACTTTAGAATAGTTTTGACTTGTGCAATCAGTTTTTCAGTCCATATTATCGCAAACAGTACTAAGGCAGAAGACAGAAGTTTGTTGTTGACATTGTTGTTAATAAGTAATTAATAAAGAGAATTACTTACATTGCGGGCAAATCAGTTATCTCCGTTGTCTGTCCCTCTGTCTGTTTTTTTTTCTGTTCTGTTCTCAACTCTGATCTGGCCTATTTCGTTTAATTATATGTTTTGCACGTTTGTTCGTTCGTCTGTCCATCCGTCAGACTGTCAGAGTCAGTTTGCCTGCCTCTGTACTATTTTTTCTGTTCTGTTTCTTTTTATTGTTATTCTGATTCTGTTTTGTTCCGCTCTGTTCTGCGTTGACTGTCCAGCTTTGTATTCTGTTCTATTCTGTTCTGTTCCGTTTCCTTGTGCAAACCGTACTCTAGTAAACCGATAGGCGGTAATTAAAGCACATCCTAGATGAAACCCTTTTGTTTCACCATGCATTTTATAAGGTGGACCCATGCCAACCAATTTTGAAGCTCTCTATAATAAAAACAAACAGGTTGATTTTTATCACGCAGCGAATATAAAAACCTACTACCCATAGACTGAAATACATGTCAGTACAAAAGTTGGGGAGATCGGAGTTAGTATCACGTGACAATCGGGCCATGCCTAGTTTTACTCTCACCCCAGAGCATAACAGCTTTTTGGGGCCCTGCCGACCCCTCTTTCAATGTGTACAGCTAATTTTTCCGATGCAGGAATTGAACGAAATTAAAAAGAATGCGTGTTTCCGTCATTATAAATAATTTATTTCACTAGCCATTTACAGTTGAAAATAAAGAATCAAAAAGTAAGCTGGTAGGTGCCGTGGATACCGGGATCCACGTCGAGTACAAATGTTTTGACTGGCGTAATTTAAAGTTTCACGGTTCAAGGCTATGAGCCAATAGTAGGCCTGTCCCGATTGCTTAATTTGACTTTTGAGCAGAATTTGGGTATATTTTCGCTTTTTGGACAACAATTAGCACATTCTTCACAATTCAAGTGCAATATTTTGTCTTTGAAACGTTTTCAGTATTAAAAGCAGAGTTATGCTATGTGCTTTAGAAACTATGCTTGACTGACAAATTTTTTCGTTCGACAAACGTTGTTACTATGTGATCACTTCATGAAGACGTAGTGTTATAAAACTATTGAGAAATATGAGCTTATGGTGCAAGCTAGCAAGTACCAAGTAGTGCCAATAGAGTTTCTTCTATTTTCTTCTATTTTATATATTCTATTTTATTCGCGAATAACTGGGAGCATCTTGTCGAGCACTATTTTTTTAAATTTCAAGCACTTTTATAAGAAATCGAGCACTATTTTGCTATATTTTGTGCACGTTTTAGCGATTTTCCCAGCGCACTCGGGACAGGCTAGCCAATAGAGACCAGCTACTAGCCTAAGAGCTAAGACGTGCCCCATACACAGAGAATTTCTGCAGAACCCAATCCATGGGAAAAACTGAATTTCCCATTGTAGAAAAATAGGAAGTGTTCGTATTTCCCATGGCTATCCGAACACTAGTTTTTCCCATGGATGGGTTTCTTCAAAAATCCACATGCACCTATTGTTATGGTTAAACACGAGCCCATTCCCTAGAAGCGTCCATCTAGGGGTAGGGAGGTGTAAAAGCAAATTGGAAAATGAAGCAGGTCTGAAGTTATTGCTCGTAGTGAGCGGAGAGTAACACTAATCTGCTATAGTAGCCTATCACCTAGGAGCGTCCATCTAGGTGTAGGAGGTGTAACAGCGAATTGGAAAACGAAGCAGGCGTGAAGCTTTTTTTAAAACAATAGATTTGCGCTTGAATAAACTTCTCTGTTCTCTATACAAAGCATATGCTACCTGCAGTCTTATTGGCTCAGCGAGTGTGTGACGCAAAAATAGAGCTATATCTCTAGAAGCTTCTAGAGAAGCCATTGTCAATTTGCTCTGAGTTTCATCTGGGTGGATTTTAAGGAGAGGATAAATCCAACACCATTCCATACGACTCCTTTATAGCCCTTCTTGTTACCAAGATACTTGCCATTGAGATTAGAATCATAACAGTTATCGTACCACCAGGCACCAATACGGTCTACTGCGCAGTTAAGGCTTCTATCGCTATCATTGTCTCTATCTTTGTAGTGAACGCCTTGTTGTTGTGTCTTCTAGCAAGCGAATCACCCGCTGACCCCGAGTATGATCCCACACTCAATCTGTACTTTCGTCCTTCATTACCGATACTAAAGTTTCCATATTTGGCAAACACCTTCACTCTACGCCAATCTTCCAGTTCCACGCGTAGAGTTGAGGCTCTCTTGGTCAGTCTGTATAGGTAATCATTTCCAAGCCAGAACTCGCCAATCAGGTTACCAAAACCGGTTTTGTACTGGTTCCAATCTCGGTAGAAGTCGACGCTGCCGTCTTGTCGTCTCTGGAACACAGTCCACCCCCCACCGTCGGTTGTCATGTCACAGTAGACGTTGAACGTTCCTGTCCGTCGGGATTGATGGAGTAGACGCCATTTGAACGGATGCCGGATTTGTACAAGTGCAGACAGTCACGGGCTGATAGTAAAAAAGTACAATGTATTATGGTCTCTTTGTCGGGCATAAATTGGTGGATAAAATGGAGAATTTATCGGGCTAAAACTATTATTCCAATCAAGAATATAGTTCAAGAAGAACATTATTATTCCAATCAAGAATATAGTTCAAGTGCCCTTGATTCCGCAACTGAATGTTCCTTATAAGTTATTATAGTAATAAGAGATTAACAGCTCGAGCTAAAATGGTTATGAGTCGAGCCAAAACTATATTTACGCCCGCGAACATCTATTGTTATTGCTCGGAGCAAGCGCAACGAGCGGAGAGCAAGCCTAATTTTGCTGCTTTGCACGTTGGTATGCATTACATTCGATTTAGAAAAACATTACAGTCGATTTTTGCAAAGGAATCTCATTTTCCGTGAACATTCGGTTACCTGTGGTTACCCGCGGGTTACTGTTATCTGTGGTTCGTCGCCATTTGCCATGCGCGCGCGACGTTCAAGTGATTTTGCATTTACCATAGAATGCGAAAATGGCTACTAACTGCTTCCGGTTCCCAAAGTCCTTTGCGTATTGAAGTGTTTGGTATAGGATATAGGACAAAGAATTACAAAAATTACCAAGCGAAGCAAAGAAAATAAAAAGGTATCCTCAGATATTAATTAATATTCTTGAAGGATTTGATGAAAATTTATATTTTGATGAAAACTGAATAAACTCGGGAATACTGTTCCAAATTTTAGCGTCAACGCGCGAAAATGATTTTTAGATGATTGGTTCTAGAATGCTTAATGTATAATTTCCCCATCGCTGAGGATCTCGTATTGTAGCTATGTATTTGAGAAGTGTGGGTGAATAGATTAGATATGTTTACAGGTGCTTCATTATTGACAACATCGTGCATTAGTATCCAAACAGATTTAAAGTAGTGAAAGTGTAGAGGAAGGATGTTGTCAGAGCGTTTTGTTTTACTACGGTTTTCATAATTCTGCGAACTCTCGCTAACGATTTCCAACCGTCAAACCGCCTTCTGGCTTCCGTCAATCAAACTCCCGAGTCTTTTCGTCGTTACTCTTAGTGCATTTGATTGGCCAGCACGTAACGTTGCTGTCGCGACAGGAAGCCATTTTAGCACTGCTTAGGCGCTGGCCAATCAAAAAGCACAAAGAGTAACGACGAAAAGACTCGGGAGTTTGATTGACGGAAGCCAGAAGGCGGTTTTACGGTTAGAAATCAATAGCGAGAGTTCGCAGAATTACGAAAACCGCAGTAACTGGTGTTAGAACAATTTCAGCGCAGATATCTCGATTTGAGGACGAGTCTACATGGAACGGAACTACAGGTCTAATGGGCCTTGGCATGGCCAAAAACTGGTTCAAAGCTGATCATTATTTGGAACTGAATCAACATGGGAAAATTGCTGCATAGAATATTCAACCAACACCAGAACCTAAGCTACTGCAAAAGCAAATCCTGCATTAGAAATTATATTCTGACAAGGGACACAATTCCTGAATCATAAGACGTAACAATGTGCCTGTACATAAGCATCTAATTTGGAATTTTTGTAGCCCTCAAGCAGGCGCTCGTGGTATGCTGGTCTCTCAGGCAGGTTTTGCAGTCTCTTAGCTTTGGAGCACGTAACCACAGGGACTCCGAAACCTCTCGAATGTAAAGGAGGTCTCCGTATAATAATCGTTGGTAGAGAGTGCCTTGAACTGTGAGCAGAATGAGGTTTTTTACAAACAACTTAAAAGTTGTTCGCGTGTCTGGAATTTCACGTTGCTGCTTCGTTTCTTCTAAACATATTTTCGATATTTTTTCTCAAAGTTTGAAAGAGACTGACCGAGAGAATCGCGAAACCAGACTACGACTACCAGAATCCTTTTCAGTTTTCTTTTCTTATAAAGATAAGCCGCTATTGGAAACAATAGGCGGTAATTGCGCGAACAAAAGGGACACCGCAAAGGTTTCTGGTAGTCGTAGTAAAATACGTCAAATACGTCAAAATGAAAATTTCCTATTCCGGGGACTTACCGGTCACGGTGACTCGCGTCGTTGCCACAATACTGACAATACCAATAGTAGTAGCCGTACAGATGTAAACTCCACTATCTGTAGTCTTCAACCCTCGTATCACCAGACTTCCATCTCGCTCTTCATAACGTCCATCCGGGAAACTACCGCTCTGCTTTCGCCACGATACCGCTGGCATTGGCTGAGCGCGGGCGCTACAGTTCAATTCCAATCTCCCACCAATTACTCCTGACACTGACGGATGAGGTCTGGTGACGAAGACAGGAATAGCTAAAACTACGAGAGACACTTTAGCCATGGCGGTGCCGAGAGAGTTCTGAGCTTTACAGATGTAGGACCCCGTGTCTTGTTTTGTTACTCCTGTCAGGCGTTGTGTTCCCTGTGATATACGTGTCCTCCCCTGGGGAAGAGAACCAAACGCCTTCAACCACGTGATTTTAGGCTGAGGATGGCCAGTCACGTGACATGTCGGTAGAGTGACGTCATCTCCTTCCTTGACGTAAATTGGTCCGCTGGCCAGTGAGATACGTGGGCGCGCTGAAAAGAAGGAAAAGGGCCAACAAAATGGCTGACTGCATTTTTAAACCGCACCGGGGGGGTTGAGGACCTCCCTTAAAAAGACCCCCTCCCCTGGAATTTCAAACCCCATAAATGACCCCCACCCCTGGAATTTCCATTTCTTTTTGGATAAAATGTCCCTGGAAAACACATTTTTTACCCCTCCCCCTTGGAATTTCTAGTCTCTGAGACACACCCCTACCCTGGAATTTTCAGAGTTCAATTCCTGCCCTCCTGGAAAATTTTCCATAGGTCCTCAAACCCCCGGTTCGGTTTAAAAATG
The DNA here is from genome assembly GCA_033964015.1 of Scolanthus callimorphus. Taxonomy (NCBI): domain Eukaryota; kingdom Metazoa; phylum Cnidaria; class Anthozoa; order Actiniaria; family Edwardsiidae; genus Scolanthus; species Scolanthus callimorphus. The sequence continues at coordinate 5,615,150 of CM066924.1, forward strand.
CAATCAGCCAATGTGAAGGATGTTATTTATTTAATTGTTTTTGTTTACTTGATTGTAAGCTTTTATTTGTGAATTGAGCTCAGAGGCTCTATCTTGATATGCGTTTTTGCCGTCTGAACTGAAACGGGTTGCCGGCGTTTTCAAATTGATCCACTATTGGCAGCATTTTCGAAAAGTTACAATTTCGGTGCGAAACTTGCCCGCAGAGTGTAGATGGAAGGGCATGCGCACAACAGAAAAAATAAATAAATAAAAAATTGTGGACGTAGCCCTAGTAATATACGCTTGGTGTGATTGATTGATTTCGTCCATCGATATAAAACAGCTTCACTACTAAAGTAATATAATGTTCACATGTGATGAGTGGTCATGACGTCATCATTCATGTTCACCTTACCATGGACCACCACGCGGGCCGATCGCTTGGCCTCGCCCATAATGCTTTTCGCGCTGCATTGATACATCCCCGTGTCTTTTGCTGTCGTGTTTACTAGTGCCAGTCTTCCCCCGTCAATCAATGATCTCTTTTTATCAATCAGGCCTCCCACTCGCGTCCAGCGCATACTAGGTGGTGGAACACTGCTGGCCGAGCAGTGGATCACTGCGGTCTCAGTTTCGTTGACCGTTAGTACATTAGGAGATATGGCAACTTGAGGTGACGAAAGAGAAGGGCCTGGGTCTCCCTTAACTCCCGGAATGCCTTGCGGACCTGGCGCGCCTCTGTCTCCCGTCGCTCCTTTCGGGCCTCGAGGACCCATCATGCCTTGCTTGCCGTGTTTACCCGGCATCCCATTTGGTCCTCTTCTTCCTCGTCTTCCTCTAGTACCACGTAGACCGGGAGGGCCTGTCATGCCACGTGGACCGGGAGGGCCTGTCATGCCACGTGGACGGGAGGGCCTGGGACCAATACTGTGTGTTTCCTTGCGTTCAAGAGTTTCAAGATTTCTTTTAAAGTTGCTTGTAATGTGTCTGTCCCATTTTTATGCGCCGTTTGGATCGTCTATGAGTGTCCAGATGGCTTGTCATGTGCATTGCTGATGACGGAAAGAGAATCGTCACTGATTCAATGGCGAGTATTAGTCGTAAAACCGAATTTAATTTTTATCCACCTTACTTTGCATTTTCTGATATCACAAGCTACCACAAAGACCTACAATCAGGGGCAGCGAATGGTCGTTCGAAAAATCCAGAATTTTGCGCGAAATTCAATCTTAGGGATTCTTGAAAACTCGATTTTTAGAGAGCTGTCTCGCAATCTCGTTCTCTGACAAATTTAGCGCCAATTACAGAGAATGTAGTGGAAACGTTAGAGGAAAAAAGCCCCTGGGTCTCCGAGGTAAAGAATGTATAAGGAGCAATCTTTGATCATCTTGGTCTGAAATTAAGCGTTGATCTGTCTCGCCATCCCGCTCTAAATTAAAAGTAAAAATTAACATGTAGCGAGCAAACAAAAATGCAAAATTGTCCTCAGCGCAAGAGGTTTCATTCCAGCCTAGTCCTAGTGGCGTTCTGTGGGCTTCCTGTGGTTGGTAAGACATTTTTGACGTGACGTGACAGGAGACCCACTTCCCCTCTCCCCGAACGACTAGTGAAATTCGCCAAATCCAAGATGCCATGCGCGACCATATGCGAAATCGACCATAACCTTTCACAAAGGCAAACAACGGCGAATACGATACGACAAGAGTACATAAATAAGAGTGTACAACATGATAATAGGGCTTGAGAGAACCTTTAGACAGACCTAGTTATTTTTAGATTGGCACTTAGTCTTCTTTATACATCCCCTAGTGTCACGCACAGAGAACAACAAAGGCAGAAAACAATAGGCCTAATTAAAGAATACAGTCTTACAAGAGCGTGCGTATCGGTTGAGCGGTTGTAAATACCGAAATTATAATGAGCTACTGATCAAATGAATTTGATTGGCTACAAAAACAATAGCATTATAATTCAGCGAGGAAAACAGTTCTAAAAATAACTAGGTCTGTACAAAGGATCTCTCACGAATACTGTATCGGAGTTGTTCACTCTTAATTATGAACTCTTGGATACGATACGATACGGAATGGAATTCTTGTATTGCTTTTAAGGATCAACTTGGTTTGCTTAGCTACAACGATGTAAATTTTCGACGTTTCGAAGTGGATTTTGAGGCAGGGTAGGTTTTCGCCAATTCAGGGCAGATTATAGCGAATTTAATTCACTAGGCGTTCTGCGGGTGAGCTCGGCCCAGTGCTCGCGTATCCTCACGGTTCATCTGCGAGCACAGAAAGCCCACCTAGAACACCAAGGACTCGGCCTGTTCCTTTCCAATTTTGCCAACAGCCAGGACGAGAGACGGTTGTGAGCTGGTGACCATAGCGCTAAAAAGTAGCATAAGAATTATGGTAAAATGTTTCTTTACAAACCTACCTTGGCCTTGGTTTCTCTTAGTAAGTTCTGTATCTTTTATTATAGTCCGCGGTTTGTCTACGACTTCCAGTTGTGTGATTCGCATGGCGTGTTGTCGTAGAGTGATTTCTAGTCTTATGAACTCACCACAGCACAACAACACCGTCAATACAGCGACAACCGTAGCGCTTGTGGGACACCGGGATGTCTTTTCTGTCATCGTATTTCCCTGCACTACGCCAAGAGAAACTTTGAAATGGGATGCTCTTAGACTCGAGCTGTATTGAAGCTATGGCGTAGTAGCGAGACGAACGTGAAATCTGATGTTTCGCTTGAGGAAGTAAGGTTAAAGGTGGCGTCAGATATTGCGGAAGTCTTTTTCTTATAAAGGGAAAATGATGACAATATGCGGGTTACCTGTGGTATGCTGCAATGTATCAACGTACCTCATGTCTCTACTATTTGTTCACGCTCATATGAAATGAAAAATAAAATGTATGCACCTGTACACCGCAAATTATCATATGGAAATGTTCAAATGCGTCAGTTCTTTTTCTTGTTTTCGCAAAATCTTTGAGCATAAATTTGTCTCTTCTTAGGGGATAAAGGCTAGTTTCCATACATTCTCGTACCCAGAGCTCCCCGGCTCGTCTGCTCGCAGGGAAGGCACTGGGGACATCCATTTCAGTGCCTTCCCTGATTGGCTGATTTGAACGTTGGGCATGCGCAGAAAGGTCTTTCTCCCAACGGCTCTGTATCAAATCTCGCGCATGCGTCAGTGGCTGTCACCAGAGCCTCCCCCGCGAGGTGACGAGCCGGGGAGCTCTGGGTTCGAGAATGGTTTCCATATAGTCTTATCTGTCATATCAGTCAACCGTGAAACAAAAGAATAATTCCAATTTCCATTGTTTCACGTTCAACTGATGAGACAGACACGACAGATAAGACTATATGGAAACCAGGCCTAATGCTTCCTGCCAAGATTAGAATACTGCATCATTTGCATTCTACTTCACTTCACTCAATACTTAAAAAGATTTCGCCGCGCTTCGCGCGCATGAAGAATGACATCCAATGTACAGAACTCGCGCAACGAAGACACTGCCTTCGCGCCGTACAAGAACAAGTGTATTGGCAAGGGAAAATAAATGCTCTGCATTGATAGGCCTGCTGGCGGGCAGTCACTATATTCGAAAGAAGACCCTTTAGTTAAGCGTGCGTTCGACGTGATATAAGCATAGAAATTCGTCATTTGGGCCGCCATTTGGGCCGCACTTCACGCACATAAAAGAATAATTTTGTAATTTGCAGCGTGTAGTTGCGCGCATGAATAATAAAACCTTAAGTCTCAAGAGCCCATCAATAGGAGTTTTCATATGTTTTCACATACCTTATCTCTGAGGCTTGATGAAATGTGTTATCAAAACTCGGGCTAATCTGGCAAGACTGCATGCTTCGCCTCAGGCATATCCACGAGCTCACCGTAGCAGTGCTTTGATTAATGTATTAATTAATGTATGCATCATCAGCTATCATCAGCCATCAAACACCAGGGGTGGATCCAGGGTGGTTTTGAAAGAGTGATTAATTTGCTGACCTGCTCTTGTTAGGGGGGTTCGAGGAATGCCTAAAGCCAGTTTCCTGACCAGAAGAGACTGATTTTCTCTAACTCTATTCATGTTTGAAAAAGTTTGAATGATTCGCACATATCACTCAAACAACCCTGAATCCACCCCTGACAAGATATAAAAATAACACAATAGCTTAGCCTTTCGCACCTGTATATCTGGGGAAGATATCAAAGTGACATCAAACAAAGGATCAGATGTTGTAACTAGGAAACAAGTGAATTACACAGCACGAAATGAGGACTTTACGGAATTTTGCTATCGGCGTATTTTTGCGTAAAGGTAGCCTGTACATTTACGCATTTTTACGTGACGCGTAAACTGCGTAAAAGGTTAAAATACCTTTACGCGACCTTTTCGCAGATATTAAAGAAGCGTAAACCTTTTTACACACAAACTGTGAAAACTGTAAACACCTGAAATATATCTGAAGTATGTTTTTTACGAATTCTTGCATGCGTAGAACACTGATAAAATGGATCACATTTATAGTAAATAATTTTCAGAACAAGAATTGAAAGAATAGAATAAAGAGCACCAATACCAAGACTTGAAGCTCCTACCCGCTCTTTTGAATAAGTCAAAATACTGATAAAGTTTCGTGGCGTCCCAGGTATTCACGTTTTTTCATAGTCTGACTGGTAGACGTTTACGCAAGCGTAAAGTTGAGTAAACCCAACAATCTTTACGTAACAAGTAAATGGGCGTTTAGGATGGCGTTCTTTACAGACATTTACGCGAAACATAAATCGCCGTAAAGAAGAAGCCTTTTAAAAGTTACGTTTTTACGATAATAGACAGCTCGAACAACAAATTAAAAGCGAATAACAAACGAAACCTTCATGGCATATTTCAGGTATTCACGGTTTTCGTACTCAGTGACTGTAAACGTTTACGCAAGCGTAAAGTTGAGTAAACCCAACGATCTTTACGTAACAAGTAAATGTGCGTTAGGATCGCGTTCTTTACAGACATTTACGCGAAACATAAATCGTCGTAAAGAAGAAGCCTTTTAAAAGTTACGTTTTTTTACGAATAGACAGCTCGAACAGCAAATTAACAGCGAATAACGAACGAAACTTCACGGCATATTTCAAGTATTCACGGTTTTCGTACTCAGTGACTGTAAACGTTTACGCAAGCGTAAAGTTGTGTAAACCCAACAATCTTTACGCAACAAGTAAATGTGCGTTTAGGATCGCGTTCTTTACAGACATTTACGCAAAACAAATCGCTGTAAAGAAGGAGCCTTTAAAAGTAGGACAAAATAGGACAAGTCGAACAGCAAACTAACAGCGGATAACAAACATAACACTCTGTTGAATCATTTTCGCGACAAGTTCAAATCGTCTGATACAGCGCTAAAATGTCCAAAATCAAGGTTCAAAATCAAGAAAATATACAATGCGAAAAAGCACGGATATACGGACAAATAGCGCACTCTTGATCGCCTGCAGCATTGGTGCGAAGGCGAAGGTTTCTACCCTTTTTACAGTATTTACATTGAATCAAAGGGCTCTATGAGCCAACTCATTCATGAATTGGAATTAGTGAATGGATAATTTTTCAAATGTTGAAATACTCCCTGGGGGAAGACTCCCCTATTTTTGGAGCAGCCTCTGGTACTTTTTAGGGGGTAAAATTTAGCCTGGGTAGCCTTGAGGCCTGCACTATTTCCGGTTTTTGCTCACCCTGACTACCTCCCCTTCCTTTTACAGCCGCTACGCAGGCTAGGTAAAATTTGAAAACTTAGATAGGTACCTCTTAGAGGCCCCTTCTAGCAAATGAAGCAAATCACACTTGTTGGTGGCCTGAATTTCAGACATATTTTCCCTCGTAATATGAAAGACAATTAGGAGCACCCCTGCAAAAAATCTCCCCCCTAGGAGAATACTGGGTACAGGCATGTGGTCTGTTCTCATCAGTAGCCACATGGAAGATATTGGCAATTCAAGAAAACGTCTCTGATTTTTTTCCAAATGTTGTTGTATCCTGCCTTTGAAAGAGACCTCCAGTTGGTTTACCCTAGCATGGGCATGACAAGCATACACATGACCTCACAATCCAATAGTGCTTGCAGATTGATTTTTCTTGAATTTTGCTGAAGTATCCAATTATCTTTAAATTGGATAGTGCTCCGAATATTTTGAAATTGGATAGTTTAAGTTTTGTATGAATGCTATATCATTGATAAATAAAAAGACTCCGTGCTTGTTCAATTAAGAAAAAAACGAATATAAAAATTCCTAGAAACACCAATGAAATTGGATTCGGTCTACAGCCTCGTCCAATTTTGGTGTTCCCGATCCTCTTAACTTGTCACTCAATTTTTTCTTAATTGTTCAGCATGGAGTCCTTATCTTATATATACTCGAAAATGACGAAATCTGAAATGTTACAAGTAAAAATTACGTGAAAACCATGATCCACAGGCTTTTTTGAAACCGTAAAATCTATCGCAAGAATTAGGATAACACAAAACAATGCATTTTATCCATGAAAATAGTTGATGCTTTTAAATACCATTCTCTAACCTGAATTTGTATACCTAAACAAAAACAGGGATGCTGAGTATATACTTTCCTCCTAGTACTTTGAGCCTCCATTATAATGCTACAATAACTTATAAAATTATAAGCCTTTAAAATGCAGCGAATTTATTTCGAAAGAAATCCGAATCAATTAGAAGAAATATGGCGTTGTACTCCAAGTATAAAAATGAAGCTTCTCTATTTCTCTTCCCAATATTTTAAACAGATTTTACCTTAAATTATCTGTGCTGCAAGAAGCAATAGAGAGCTTGTCCGTCCACCTTTATCACGTTAAAGATGTAGTGCATACTCTCACTTCTTCAATTAGCTTTCTTCTTTCGACTTTTTGTAAATTCTTTGGTGTTAATAAATACTTGAACCTGGAAAGTACTTGAAAATCGTTCTCGCTTCCGGCCTCCATATTTGAAATACCCATGATGCTTTGTCGTCTTGATGCTTTGTCGTCTTGATGCTTTGTCGTCTAGATTGACCCAGATAAATTGCAGAGCTTTGCTATCTTTCGCAGTTTGGCGCAATGTGTTGAGCGTCAGGTTGCAAATTGAAAGGTTACGGGTTCGACTACAGCGTCAGGTTGCAAATTGAAAGGTTACGGGTTCGACTACAGGCTGGGCGCGCATTATGATTTCTTTTTCTTTTATTAGGAATCGTGCAAGTGTCGCTAGATTACAATCGCTAGAAATCGCTAGAAATTGCTTGAAGTAAAATCGAATCGAAATTGTGCTAACGCAGAATCGTGCTAACGCAGAAGTCCCACATCATACCAATACTCCAATCTCGTTCCCAGAGCCCGCGTATCTTTTAGGCGCGCGCATGAATGAGTAAAAATGATTCTTAACACATATGATTCACTTGTGTTTGTGTGACAGACGGTTGAGTCACGTCAAGGCTATGCACACACTGTGATAAATAATGGACTGCAAACAGTCTATTCAGCAACGATTGGTAAAAAAAAACTCTTTTTGTGGAGTATAATTGTTTTTAATTTAGAATAGCCCCTTTGACGGAACTCGGGAGTACTAAATGACAGGAGTAAGAATTTCGAAGAGAAGTACTGCTAGTACTCGCTTGAGTGAATTTGATTAGAGCTAAAATAACTCCCCAAAAGAGGAGTAATCTAGCGTTGTTTTAACAAAACACTTTTCGTTTCGTATTTTTAAAAGAAAGCGCCGAATTATACGTTTAGAGTGACGGCGGCGAATGTCGTCCAATCGCAAGTTCTTCTGGGTAATTTCAAGGTGACTGCGTGCTGCTTCAGCGGTATCTCCAGTACGCATGCTCTCTGAGCATCGGCGGGAAAACCGTTATTTTCCAACACGAGTGTTGGTCGTCGTTGTTTGTCGCTTCTTGTGGACATTTTAGCGCTGTATCAGACGGAATAAAGCTTTCCTGGTGTTATATGAAGACCTAAAGCTCAACTTGACAGTACAGAGCAAGGATTGAAACTAAGAACTACAGCAGGTAAGCACTTCGAAGCCCGCAGACAGCTTGCACAGTTATGCTTATTTTACAAATAATACACACCAACCTAGTGAACATTGACTTCCCTCAGAGCATCCTACCAAACCGAAGGCTAGCTTAAAGCTTATTATGTTTGTGGTTCTAAATAAAGTTCACTTATTTCCTCTTATGGTATGTCTCTCGTATATCCAACTTGGGGGAGAAATAACTTGGTATCCAATCCAATGGAACTTGCATAATTGTTAGTTGAACACTAAATTGGGTTGCCATTTGGATGATCCCTTTTGCTTTATTTTCCGCTCACTTCCCTACTTTATCAATATAATATCAATGTATATTAACAAACACAAGGTTAGCTGCAAATTTATGATATTTTACCCGACCAGAGGAGCCGAAACAGCTTCCAGTTGTCAAAGTTGTTGTTCAAACTTTCTTTTTAAGTTAACTGAAATTTTAAATTGAAATGAGTAGGTTTTCGGTGTGTAACTTGGTGAAGTTCATGGCCGGTATAGTTTTAGAGTGGCATTGCCATTGTCGAGCATTTTGCTGAATACCTTGTGTAGGTATTATAGTAGAGAGAAACTAGCAGACTAGGAACCAGTTTGAATGACCCTAGATCCCTTCCAATTGGCAATCCAAGTGAGTCATACATGTACCAAGAGTTACGCAAATTCTGTTCGATTCCAAGTGATTCCCTCCACCAAATTGATTATAACGAGAGACATCAAAGGAAATAAGTGAGATTTATTTGCTACAGATTTACATAGCTGAACGTGGCCTGCGTGGCCTGCGGAGAAAGGAATGCAGACAAAAACATTACAGCTACTAGAAGACTTGTGGTTCATTTATTTAAGGAGTTGCTCTTTCTGTAACACAGCTATTGTGGCTCCAGTAGATCATCCACATTATCCTAAGAAAGACCTATGTACCAGTACTTTTGTAGATTGGTACTTATGAAGTGTATTTTGAGAAAGCAGGAGTTATTCTTGTTATCCTAGGTGTTGCCAGTTAAGGACTGTCAGGTGAATAATACATTTAATATGATTACCTAACTTAACAGGTCAGAATCTGCTGCAAATGGCTACAAGAGATAAAGTCAAAGAGACAGTAATTGTTGACCATGGAGGGGAGGAAAGATGCCCTTGGTCCAAGGCTTGCTGAGAGGTTTGTTACAAATTTATTTTTTGTGAAAATATCATTAGTGCCTGGAAGACAGGAGACAAAATTACATGAGAATATTTAAGACAGATTGTGTTAGAACTTTGAGCAATTTGAACAGGAAGGCATAAAAAAGTTGCTATTCATTATTTCAGGAAACTTTAAAAAAAAATTTTCAGGTCTCCATGAATATTTTTTGGTACGACTACCACTGCTTATTCCTTTCATGGGAACCTTCAAAAACAAACTGATGTAAAGGCAATAGGAATCAAACTCTGAAGTAACGATATTGCTCAAATAGTCTTAAATAAGACTTTGTTTATATTTTACAGTAAACTAATAAATTTATACCATAGTAATGCACTAGTCATTTGCTTCCACCAACCCCCAACCCTCGCGACATGCAGGGATTTTGCCAGGCAATAGTGGGGGAAATATCAGTGGTTTGTCTTGTATTCGTGCCCCGATCCCCAGGGAGTTTACTTCAAATTTGCTATGACTCAGATAATCGGCCGGGGGAATGGCGGGAGAAACAAAACACCTGTATTTTTCATTTCGGCAAAGACACTCTACTGGTTTTGATAGTATTAGGAAAGTTTCTTGTATCCATCTTGTGGAGGGTGGAATTTGTCCCTGGGGTGTAGGAAATGTTTCCCCGGGGTGTAGGGAATTTGCCAAGGCGTTCTCCCCTGGTAGGCGGTGAATTATTTCAAGTTTAACAACATCTGTTTCATATTCCCCTGCTATGTCGCGGGGGTTGGGGGTCGGTGGAAACAAATGACTAGTGCATAAATATGTGTTTTTTTTTAATATCAGCATTTTAATGATTTACCAGATCACACAAAAGTTTCCAACAAATTTTACAAAGAATACACAACAAAGAGCCAATTATCACCCCTATCCCTGGAATTGAGAATATCAGAATCAAAATTTGCTTTGGTGTTTTCTATAAAAAACAATATTTTCCTTATTTTAAAGGCCACATGCGTGTTATCTTCTAATATTAAGTGCAATCCTCAACAAAGAAAGCATTATTATTATTATTAAAAATGAAATGTTGCTATAGCAATGGTGATTGTGTGCATGGGTATAGTTATCAATTGATTTTCCATCCAGGCAATCCTGTCTGAGAACCGGGCTGTCCCAGGATGAAAACACTTTCAAAGGATTATGAGCAGAAGGGTTGACCGAGATTAGCCTGACAACCTGGGCTGATGCTTACCCTGGCATCATGGAAAGATAGCCTTAGGGGCCGACCATTTGACTTTTGAGGGGGGGGGATGATTTTTTTGCAAGATTTTTTTTTTACGTCTCTAAGATATTGTAGGATATTTATTTTGTAAAATTAGTCGAGGATTATGACAAATATGCTGTGCAGGACATTTTTTTCCCCTTAGCTGGAACAATGCTATGACTTTAATTAAAATATAAACCACATTACTTCTACTGCGTTAAAAATTTGCTCTATATTATAAAGTCATTATGGAGCAATTCAGAACATGTACCCCACAATGGGGCCATTCGGAAATTTCTCAAAATTTGATTTATGTTTTAATGGAAGGGGGAGACCTACCATAATCCTTTTCATGCCCTTGGCTGCAGGCTTAAAGCTTGCCTTGTGTGTAAAAGTGAGTTTGTTTGAGAAAACCTTGATTTAGATTTTGGAGTCTGTACTACTCTTCCCAGTAGACCCTTAGTACACCTCTCAGTTTTTCAGCCCCCCAGTGGCTGTCTCAAATTGATCGCGAGCGAGTCACCTTTTTATGTACCACATGACAAGTTGTTTACATACCACGTGATCTACAATTTTGGCCGAAGACTTTGTTGGAAAGTAGCAAAACAAATTTCGATATAGTAATATTCTATTTTAAGCCGAGGCTCAGGGGAATAAATAAAAAGAAACTGCATTGGCATCGAAAAATGAATAACTTATTTGTTTTGTGTTATTCCCCTGACCCTCATATTCAAGTAGGAATTTTAATATACTGAAAGGAGTCTATTTGTCTGGCCAATCTCTCAAAGTTAGCGCTCCCAAATACTGATCATGTGGTACATACGCAACTCGTCTATTTGAGACAGCTGCCGGCAGCCTGAAAAATCGAAAGGCGTAACAGTCTACTTGGGGAGGATGTTACTAAAACGGGGAGAGGGGATCTGGGGAACGGGAACCACAGGTTTTGTTCATTTTGCATAATATAAACATGGCGGCCGTTCGCGAGTGCAAATTCTTTTTGAAGAAATGCAAGGTGTTTTGCCGGTTTTCGTGTTACAGCCGATTGCGTTTGAGCGTTTTACTCAAACAGTTCGCACGTTACGTTTGAACGTTTGAAAGTTGCGTTGTGAGACAAAAAGTCGGACGTTTCCAAGGGCAACCGCCATGTGTATTTTTCACTGACCAATCAGAGAGGACAGAACTCTTGGTTCGCCATAGAAACGTCTCGTTTCATCCTAGAAACACAACTTTTAAACGTTCAAACATAACGTGCGAACGTTAGGGTAAAACGCTCAAACGCAATCGGCTGTAAAAATAACTTTTTTAAATGCATGAAAGGCAAGCAGGTGAATTTGTGATGATGTTGGGATGGATTTCAGTCTCACTGGAGAAGTTAATAAGACAAAATATACAGGTCACAGCTGCTTTGTTCAAGCTTATCCCACTCAAGGTCATTTGAGAACTCAAATGTTTCTGTATCCAGGAAATCAGGATGCCTCATGTTAATTTACTGTCTGGCAGTTGAGTGAGGAAATGCGTTCTTGTCAACTCCCCCTTGTATCTGTGTTCGCCTGTTAGTAATGCGAAGTCGTGTAATTTCCATCCTATACATCATAGCAAAATATACCTTTTCTCAACAGGCTTTTGATTTACAAGAATGAAAACATGCCGATGAAAATTGATCCCACTTGCACTACAAAGCTCTATTTTTACGGCGTAATAATGGTTTCCGTCTTTTTTGTTTTTTTTTTTCGCATCAGAAACAAATCTCCGTTATTTTCATTTTTGCACATCTATGCAGTTATGGGACGTATTGGTTCTGGTTACTCGTCCCAGACCGCTATTCCCCGTCCCCGGGTCCCCGTTTTAGTAACATGCACTGGGGGGAAGAGTATGGTAAAATGCATATGCATGTACCGGTATGTGCGTCACAACCAATGTCTGTATATTGTTTTATCCCAGATAAAACCAAAACCAAAATATTGGTGTTTGTTTCATACTCATTATGCTCCTATTGCTTTCTTCTCCAGAAAGTTAACCATCGACTTTGAGTGGTTGAAAACGTTATGGACAAAGGCGCACCGAAAGAGCAAAGTTCCCAAGCGAAATGCATCTGTACAATGTACTACGCCAGAAGTGACAAGAGCGCTCTGTACTCCGACGCGGAAACACTCATAATTTTGTTGAAAGAATTCGCCTGCCAAACCGACGTTCTCCGCGAAGATGAAAATGTTCCTCTTCTCGCTTAAATTTAGGACAATAATATTGAAATGATGATTGGCAAAGTTGTATTTCTTAATAATATATTATATAAGGGCAAGATTGGAGGGTAAATTCTATAAAAGAACAGTACTCAAAATCATTGTGCTTGTATTTGTGCTGCAGTGCAGCTTGCCCTCATGACTAGGTTCACAATGCTCATTTTTTATACCACGCCTCACCGTACCAGGGACATTTCTTCTTAATCGCGAGGTGAAAGGTTTCTCTATTCTTGGGTGAAACAAATTACAGGCCTGCAGGAGCGCAACAAGCTGCCCCTCTGTGTGAACAAACGTAGTACAATAGAAAGCATATTCCAAATGAAGTTAACGCTGTCTAAACGCGAAGTTTCGCCGTATAACAGAAAAATCTATAAACGCATTTTCGAACCATTACGCACATATCCCAAGCGTAGACCCTCTTTACTAGAATTTACATTCTCCGTAAAGCTGCGTTAAGAACGACTTTACGCTTCATTATGGTAAGCGTAAAGACCCTCTTTACTAGAATTTACTTTCTCGTTAAGAACGTCTTACGCTTCATTATGGTAAGCGTAAAGTTGCGGATTTTTGTGTCATTACGCAGCCTATACGCAAAGCGTTATCGCTGCGTAAAGTATATATTTACGCAAAAGAAAAGGTTGCGTAAACGTCTCTAAATGCTTCCTTTACGTCACCTTTTCGCTTCCAAATCGCATCCGTAAAGTAAGGATTTCGTGCTGTGTTACACAGGAATGCGCGGGAAGAACCCAAGGTTGTTTTATAGTTTCTGATTATCATACACGCAGCAACAAGAACCCTCTCCGATTCACTTGTCGTTTGCCAGTTCAAGGAGATTTAAATGGAGTAAGTACGAAGTCGTTTATTTTTTCTTTATTAACAAAAATAGAAAAAAAGATTGTACTAAAAGAGTAGAAGTCGCTAGCTATTCGTGTGCAACAATATAATCCGTCATTAACATATTTTTATTTAGTAATATATTTTGTCCATTCGATGTTACAACGATTTTTATAATTCTGCAAATTCTCACTGCGATTCGGCTTCTGTCCATCAACCTTTTAAGACAGACATGGATTTTTTTTTTCTAAGTTTCGTTTGCATTTTGTGGTGGAAACAAGCAATACAAAGGTAATTTTAATTCTATTTTGAACACTGCTTACTGTAATACAGGATATTTCAAGTTCGGCACATCTGTCAACTTCTCTTTTAGGTATTTTATATCAGGAATTAAGGGGGGGTTGAGAAGTGAGGGGGGAAAAGGGTGAAAGTTAGTTACTCCCCCCCCCTCACTCAGAAATTCTTATGCCATACCACCTCTCAATTTATTTGGAACTTTATATCTTGGAACTCTCAGCGTATTACGCTGAGTTTCAAGCTATAATGAAAATTCCTTAATTAGCTGGATGGTCATTGCAGCTTCTCCTCAACAAAGCAACATCTCTGCAGGTTTCTCAGACAAGCTTGATCAGTGAGAATTGGCTCATAAACAAGGTCTCACATTGAAATCATGAAAATGATCAAAGTTCTAGCACTATTGTTATTGTTGATATACATTTTTGACAGTTATGGTACAAATTTTAGAGGTTATATTTGGGTTTAATACTAGTGCTACAGAATGACCAAGAAAGAGTTGTAGCATCTTCTTATTGTTAAAATTAGACATTGACCCTCTCTTCACTAAGTAATCTTAGACGTTGTCCCCCCTCTTTCAAGGGATAAATTAAGGTTATGCCCCCCCCCCCTCTTGATTCTCACCCCCCCCCCCCCCCCCCCCCCCTTTCCGATAATTATTGCGCAGTCCCTTATAACTTAACTCATCTCTACATATAGAACGTCCTAAAGTGATGACGTCACAAAAAGCACATTTTCGCATATCGCGGATCTGTAGGTAATTAGCACCTTTTATTTATATGGATGCAAGTGTTTTACTGGAAACTATAGCTAAACTCGTATTTTCCAGATCATCACTCATCTAGTGAAAATATTAATAAAACGTTCTGTACCGATTAAATTATCTAATTTATTTTTACCGATCGGTATTATTACTGCGGCTTTCATAATTCTGCGAACTCTACCGCAACAAACCGTTCATGGAGGCAGATGATAGATCTTGTGAACTGATAGGGGCTAGCTAGGGTCTGAGGCTACGCCTATGTACTCTTTGTATATGTTCTCTAAACAGGCAGGCAGGCAGGCAGTGTTTATTTAGAGAACCATATACAAAGAGTACATAGGCGTAGCCCCAGAACAATTATGTAACTATTTAAATTGGCCAGGTTTGCCTTATGACGAAGCTATGAAGCTATCCTTCAAAACACTATAAAATGCCATAAAATGCAACCCCCCCCCCCAAAAAAAAAAAAAACACATTAAAACATGCGTGAACGTGAATCAAAGGTTTTTTAAATTGACGGAAGCCAGTTAGCCACAAAACTTGCCACAAAAGTTTTTATAAATTGTTCTTCACTCGAAAATAGAATCCATATCTTCGCACCACCATATTATATCGGCATTCCTCTATATATTTAAATCGCTTTTCACTCGACACTTAGTATAAGGGAAATCGATATTTGTTTGCATCTATTTAACGTATTGTTGTTTTCTTTTCATTTTAGTTTGTGTTTCCATATCAAGATAGTTCCCTTGAAAAAGTGTCGACATTCTCCAACTTCCTTATAAGGAAATATCTGCATACCATATTTGGAATCCCAGTAAGTTTTTCACTATTTCTATTGGCTTAGAAAGCGTAAAACTCAACCAGAACTCAAATATACTCGAGGAAAGATGCTAGGTGCATTTTCCACTCTCGTGTTCACGGTCAAGAGCCTGGCAACGTGGTAGACAAGATACCACAGGAAGCCCGGTCAATCTCTAGAAAGGCGACACTGTTATCTTGATTTAACGTCAAATGTCAAACATCAGATTCTGTTCAAAGGTTGGATCCTCTCCTCGCCACATAGTAAGCCTTTTTATTTTACTCCAATCACCTGACGGCAATAGACCATTGAAGACTGCATAGCAAGCCATAGAAACCCAGAGAAAAAAGAAATCCAGAGAAATAAGGGAAACAGGGCCGTAGCATTTTCATCTTTAAGCCCGCTGTCAAAATTTGTTGACATATGGTAACTAAATTTACCCCCTTGTAAAAAGTAACTTGATGTGGACCCGGCAATTCAATGCAACCGCCTTAGAAACTGCCTATCAGTCGTTGAACTAGTTCTTTTACCTCAGTCCTAAAAAAACGGGCTTAAAACGGGCTTAACAGTAGCTACGCGCTTTAGAGGAAAGCAGGGGCGGATCTCGTAATATAGATTTAGCCACTGGCTAAAAGCGGAGCTCCCGGTTACAAATTTTTTTAACGAGACAAAAAGGTTGCCATTGTACATGAATAGATAGCCTTGCACCGTTATACCACGTGACTAAGCACTTGTTCACCGAAGTGTGGTTATCTAAGGTTCATCCCTTCAACGATGTAAACCTTTTCACGTTTGATGACGTCATCAATTACGTCATACCACGTAACCATGCAGTTACACCCACCTTGCCACTTAGATAACTTCACCCAAGTTTGGTTGTCTGAGGTTCATCCCTTCTGAGATATATCACTTTTCTCCTATGATGACGTCATCAATGACGTCATACCACGTGACCAGGCAGTTGCACCCTCCTTGCCACTTAGATAACTTCATCCAAGTTTGGTTGTCTGAGGTTCATCCCTTCTTGAGATATATCACTTTTCTCCTATGATGACGTCATCAATGACGTCATACCACGTAACCATGCAGTTACACCCACCTTGCCACTTAGATAACTTCACCCAAGTTTGGTTGTCTGAGGTTCATCCCTTCTGAGATATATCACTTTTCTCCTATGATGACGTCATCAATGACGTCATACCACGTGACCAGGCAGTTGCACCCTCCTTGCCACTTAGATAACTTCATCCAAGTTTGGTTGTCTGAGGTTCATCCCTTCTTGAGATATATCACTTTTCTCCTATGATGACGTCATCAATGACGTCATACCACGTGACCAGGCAGTTGCACCCTCCTTGCCACTTAGATAACTTCACCCAAGTTTGGTTGTCTGAGGTTCATCCCTTCTTGAGATATATCACTTTTCTCCTATGATGACGTCATCAATGACGTTATACACGTGACCATGCAGTTGCACCCCCCTTGCCACTTAGATGACTTCGCCCAAGTTTGGTTGTCTGAGGTTCATCCCTTCTTGAGATATATCACTTTTCTCCTATGATGACGTCATCAATGACGTCATACCACGTGACCATGCAGTTGCACCCCCCTTGCCACTTAGATAACTTCATCCAAGTTTGGTTGTCTAAGGTCCATCCCTTCCCGAGATTTTTTAATTTTCTTAGTATACCACAGGGTTCCCATGAGTTTCCGCGTACGGCGGACGGACGCCGGACGGACGTACGCTATACCTTTAATACCAGGAAGAAACAAAAAAATTCATATCTCAAGAAGGGAACAACCTATGGCAACCAAACTTGGACACATTAATCTTTTGGGCGATACCATTTCAACGCCTTAATCATTTGACTTGGCGCCGTCAATAACGTAAGCAAAATGAGCAAGAAAGCCCGTGACGTTTGAAAATCAACTCCATAGTTATGCGAGACGTTATTTCCTTAGGTATGGTGCTCCGCTTGCGCGGGCCTTCGGCCCGCGCAGGAGCTCCGCTAAAAAATCTGACTATAGCGCACGAACGTTTATGACAATAAATGACAAAAACTGTCCCCTGAAAGATGACTAAATCTGCCCTTGGGTAGTCAGCTTGTTTTCCACCTATGTTGGTGTTCAGCATATGGTTCTTACGATCGTTTGTTATTTGCGATAAAATTATTAGGAAATCATGGGAATATTACAGCTGTTTTGAGTATTCTGCGAACTCTCGAGATCGATTTCCAACCGTCAAACCGCTTTCTGGCTTCCGTCAATCAAACTTTGAAACTTTTTGGAATACATAGAATTCAATTATTCGCCATCCTAGTAAAATGCTCAAACACACAGCATCTTCCTCTGGCTTTTTCTAAACAAATTGCTTAACTTAAGGTCAAATTAGACACGAGAGTTGACGGATTGACGGAAGCCAGAACGCCATTGGAAGTCGAACGCGTGAGTTCGCAGAATACTCAAAACAGCTGTATACAATTTTTTTTTGTTCTTTTGACCACAAATTAGACACGAGAGTTTGATTGACGGAAGCCAGAACCACAAACACATAATCGTAATCAGCATATTTACTCGACTTGAGAAAAAAAGAACAGGACCATACATCCAGACAAAGAGCTGAAGCGTCGTATGGCGACCGTACGGTTCTTACGCCCACGCCAGAGATTTCGGCCCTGACAGTCGCTATCCTGGTGTAGAATTGTTCAGTAGCTAAATACCAAAGGGTGAGAGAACGCCCGGCCACCAGACCATAGAAGGACGCCCCTTGTACCGTTAGTGAACAACCTACATTAATTATGCATCACCAACATATTTATAGGTCTGATGAGTGTGTAAGAGATCAATGTGGGACATGTTGTCGGTTCCTTATCTAACGGTAATTCAAAAAACGTTCTCACAGTTGCCGTTTCACATGTAGCCTACGTCGTATCCTTCCACTAAATGTTTCATTGATCAATCCAAAAATACGCATGCATTATGGACACGAAAATTAGTTTCTTTCGAATTTTTCGTTTGCGCATGCGCATACACGTCACCTCGTCTGATTTTATTTTCATTGAACAAACTATCATGTATCCCCAGAGAGCTCTTCTAAAGGATGTGCACTCTGCATGCTTCTTATTTAAATATTATTTTCTCTCAATTTATTGAAATTTATTTCCATTGCCATTCAGGTGTTGGCATAGTGACGGAGCCGACAATTTTGTGCATTGCCCGGCGTTATCTACTCAGATAAACATAAACATTTTTTGCATTTAGTTAAGAAGGTTGACGAATATGGTCAAACCGAGATTTTCCGAGACATTGAGGATCAAGGTTAAAAGACTAGAGATCGAGACAAATTGCTTCTCATAATTCTATGAAATTCGTGTTATTTTGTCAGAAAACGAGATGCGAGACAGTTCTCTAAAAATTCCAGAACCCCTAAGAATTTTAACAGTCATTCGCCACCTCGAAATTTCTGTTAAGGAGCCCGAGTTGTATGGCTTTTACTCCAAGTTGGCGCCCGCGCGAAAACAGGGCGAGCGAATTCTCTGGGTTTGATCTTTTCATTGAAAGAACACGCAGCGCTGGCTTGCTACGCAGGACCATTCCGACCATGTAATATTAACGCGCTTGGTGAAAACATGTCCCATATTCTTAATACTTTATTCGTCGAACTCTCCTCGTTTACCGACATGCTAGCGCTGCCGAATTTCCCATAAACCAGACATAAAGTCGTAGCTAGTCTTGAAGCCAAGAGCTCGAACAAAGAACAGCGCACATCACACATCAATAATAAGCAGGATCTTGGGATTCCAGTTTGCAGAGCTTCCCGTCTCTTATCTGTCTATATTAAGGTATCTGCACCGGCAAATTTGCCGTACCAACTGACGTTACGTTGTTTACCGGCTTTATGTCGGTCCGCATAGGAAAAAACTCTGACCGAGTGCTGGAAATGTTGTCATAGCTCACTCTACGAACCGACGCCGCGGTCAGATCTACAAATTGCACTCGAAGTCTAATTTCTAACTCGGTAACTCTCATTCCTCTAGTCGTCTTCGCGTCCTGTGCGGGGGCGTTCGTGCTGTCGATACTCAGCGAATTCGTCAGAGCTACAAGATTGCGGGTTTCCAATCGAAATGGCAGTGCCGAGCCTTCTCGTCTCAAGTATCCTACATCAAACAGGAGAATGTACGCATGCGCAAGTCGATTGCGAACAAAAATTGAGGTGACGCCGCAGTGTATTAGTGGTACAGACCATGGTTGCAGCTCTTGTGAATTGGATAGGAACAGCGGGGTGTGTCTATGCTTGGAGAGAAGTCAGGAAGCACTATCAACATCGTCTCCTCAAACAACCATCAACAGACGACTGTAAGTTTTTAAAATATATCATAAAATATAGCTACGATATAACGCGCGCTCTGATTGGTCCAAATCTATGCTCTATTTCACCGATAAAGTAATAGTTCTCCCCCACTATATCATAAAACCATTAAAGCAGAACTTTCTATTACTTTATCGGCGAATAGAGCACTTGTGATGTTGCGATGAGGCACTCGAAACGTTTTAAAATCACCGCCTGCGGCAAAACGTTCTCGTGTCTCTCCAAAACATCACGCGTGCTCTATATTGCGCCGATAATGTCATAGGAAGTTGTGCTCTAATGTTTAAATAAACCCAGGGGTATTCCGCGGTTCTCTCTTACTGAAAGAAGAATTAATTAGTTAATTAGTTATGACGCCATATCCTGTGCATCATGTGACCAGAACTGACTTTTAAAATAAAACACTTTTTAACGTTATTCTTTTCCCTCCCGATCTATTTTTAGACCCAATATTCTATCCAGGACACACCTCGTTCAACTGAGCTTACACCTCCTGCAAGTGCTCCTGGAATACATTTTAATGCTGTTTGTGATGACAATGGACATCAGACTTGGGCTCTCTGTGGTACTCGGTCTGGGGACTGGTTACTTCATCTTCCACGCGCTTATGATCTCAAGAATACCAGAAACATATAAGTGAGTTGAAACGTGTAACAGACGAATGAATCTGATGTGACAACCTGCGAACAACTCGCGATCACTAAACACCATATTTGGAAAACAATGTCCTTGCGTGCAGCCAATCAAAATTCAGATGTGACTTTTCACTGCACACGGCAGGCTTCGGTGCTCGTTTTGCAAAGCTACATTCTGATTCATCGATGCTTGCAGATTTTTGGAAGCCTTACCGGCTTTTCTACGAGATTTCCTGCTGGAATACCAATGAACTTTGTAAGAAGAACTTCCAAGCTCAACCAAAATGCATAAATTTCTCAGAAGGAGAAAAATAATTCAGGAATTGAGCATATTTTGCAAAGTTAAAACTCACACCACTCAACTCAGTTTCGGGATTTCAATAAGGGAAAAAAGAGGTTGGCCAAGCAGAGTTTTTATGGCTAGGAACTCTGAGAAACTATTGAAGAAATAACCAGAACGGGAGAAATGAATATCAACGTCGGCTGGATTCTGTTGATTGAAAAGGAACTAATTTACACGTAGGAACGAAGGAGAACTCGGCTATTTGCAAAGGATCCGTTCTTGAAACAACAAACACAGAAGAAGGGAAATTAGAGTAGTTCTCCAGTGCTCTTGGTAGTTATAAACTTCAAGATATGTTGTCGTTGAATTTGCACTGGAAAATGAGATGTCAAAGAAAGGACGAAGGATCCAATCAAGTCAAACAAACAAGTAAGGCTCGAAAAAAAAATGTTTTTTTTTTTCTTTCAGTAGCGAATTAAAAAGCGTTTAGTTTATAAATTAACTTATAGATTTTATTTCTTATAAATTGTTGTCTTTAGATTCTCATTTGTTCTTCTTCATGGTGCTTTTAAGCCTTATTCTTGATGAATTTTGAGCATGGAAAAGAAACAGTTCACAACTCATTGTGCTTCTGTTGTGGGGAGTTCGCGCGCGTTATTTTTAGAAAACATGACGAATAACATCTCCCGTTCCTGATTGGCTAAGCGAAGAATCTGTTGCTTTCCAAATATGGTGCTTTTTGATCGCGAGTTGTTCGTAGGTTGTCGCGCTGTTACACGTTTCAACTCACTTATATGTTTCTGAGAATACCTCATATCCACATGGGGAGACATAGACTGGTTCCCTTGAAAGTACTAAACGACTAATCACTAAGATCGATACCAGAATTTATTTTGTAATGCCACTGCAATTTTATTTTGTAATGGTCCACTTGAAAGGCGATATTAAAAGCAAGATAAGGCGAAATTAGGTAACATTGTGCCAATTAGGAGCTGTAAGATAGGGCGAGATAAGGCCCAGAGTAGGGCCGCGGAACTGTTCGCCAAAATATATGTTCCGCTGGAAAAATTTGGACAAGGAGGCTGCTGTAACTATTGAAAAACATAAACATTTCTGTCATGGAAAAATGTTTTCGGGCGAAAAACGTGCTGTAGAGAGCGAACCTTTTTCCTTCATCAATAACGCCAAATATACGTTCTTTGCCATTATATCAAAGCTTCGTATATTTATGTTAGCTCTCCATGTCACGCAAGGTCACTATGTACTGAGCGCCCCCCCCCCCCCCCCCAGTGGGTATGAAAAGAAAATGAGGTGAATCGGTTGAAGCGCGACCGAGATATGGCACGCTGAATAGATAATTTTCTTTAACAAATCACTGTATTTTAGTGAACTGAACTAAAAATACGTGATTTGTTGAGAAAATTATGTAATTATTTGCCTCATATTTCAATTTGTTATGTAGCTTTCATTCGAAAATTTGTTTTCGTGACGTCATCACTTAGGACTCTATTGTTTTGCAGCCGTAAAGAGTCTGGAATGAGTTCTAGACACGGCGCACAATGAATTGTGGGACATGCACTACGCATATCCCATAACTCTCCGCGCGCCCTGTAAAACTATCCCACAAACCATTGCGCGCCCTAGAAATCCTGGAAAGCGTCTGGGTTCGAGACTGAAGAAAACGCACGATTGGGATGCTACCGTTTTATAAATACCAAGGCTGTGGGGCTGACTTCATTGTTTTTGACAATCGTAATGAGGTCTTATCGAATGAAAGAGCGAGCCAAGTTGTACGCAAACTTTGTCATCGCCGATTTGGTGTAGGAGCCGATGGTGTAGTTCTGCTGCAAAAATGCGAGAATCTCGACTTTCAGATGGTCTACTTCAATGCAGACGGGAGTTTAGGGGCATTTTGTGGTGGCGGTGCTCGTTGCTGCGTTGCGTTTGCTAAATATTAGGGATAATACAACACACGGCGCATTTCTTGGCATCTGATGGGGAACATGAAGCAAGAATAGTCGCAGAAGACACAGAGAAGGACGAGTGCTTAGTGGAACTAGACATGATCAATGTTGACCTCAACGATATCGAGAAAGTTGACAACGAAGGATATATTTTAGATACAGGGTGTCCGCATTTTGTGCAGTGCGTAAATGATTTGGAGAAAACTGATGTAATTCATGAAGGACGGGAAATTAGATACAGCGAGCGCTTCAGAGGAAAAGGCATAAATGTTGATTTTTTACAAGTCAATGATGGCAATGATGTTTGTGTAATCGCAGACGACGCGGTCAAGCAAGACTGCATCACACAATCTCGTGTCACGCTAGATACCAAGGCACAGGAGGAAATTGTTCTGCCGCAGATTAAGGTGGCGACGTACTTGCGAAATGTCGAAGATGAAACTCTTGGCTGTGGGACTGGTAGTGTTGCCTCGGCGATTGTTTATTTCCTTCGCAAATGCACAAACCGCAAAGAGAATGTTTCAATTGCTGTCCCCGTAGAAATGAAAGGCGGAGAACTTCAAGTGCAATTTAGGTGCACAAGGGAAGGTTTCCATGATGTTAAGCTTGTCGGACCCGCTGTGCAAGTATTTAAAGGCGAGATATGTTATAAAGAAGTCAACGTTACGGTTCTTTGAACACTTTCTTCTATACTTCTTGGTCAGAAATGAAAAGAGCATATCCATTTTAGTAAAAAGCCAGAGTTTCAGCTCTCTATGATGCATACGCGAAAAGAGAGAGGAAAAATAAAACTGGTTATTTTATTAGGATTTGTATGATTGGATTGCAAGGCTTGTTTATTTTTGATCCCATTCTTTGAGTTTACTTTGTATCTTGCTGAAATTTTGGCTTTTTACTGAAATCATTGTGCTCTTTTCATTTCTGGGCATCATTTACGTGAAGCTGCTCAATTTAACGGTGACCGAGTCACATTACCTCTAGTGCAAAAGGCGTATTGGGTGGCAACAAGATGTAAACACCGTTAGCCGATTTTGTCTATTGGTAAGACAGTTAAATCCAGCAAACAACCAACCCCTGTAGCCAGTAAAATGCATCACTGTATTCTAATGCTTAACAAGTATCGTTACATGTCTTGAGGAAGGACCGGTTCCCTAGCATACTGTAGTTTACGCAGTTAATAAAAACAAGAACTAGTTGAAAAGGTTGGCGTTGGCGTACCATGACGTGACAAATATCTTACTTGAATGCGGACAAGTTAGGGGCCGACCATTTAACTCTTGAGGTAAGGGTGGGGGTGGGGGGGGGGGGGGGGAGGGGGTGATGGTGGTGGGTTTTGAAAACAAAATTCCTGCACAGCAAAATGGTGACTAAAACCCTTCTTTTTTATTGGAAAAAAATTTCTCACCGCATAACGGAGGTATAAAAAAAATTTTGCACTGACAAAAAGCCCCCCCCCCCCCCCCCCCCCCCCCTCAAAAGTTAAATGGTCGGCCCCTTAGGCCTACGGCAAGCGTCGAACTTCTGTGGGACCATTCCTTTTCCAAAGGATGCCGCTTCATTATACACTTTCTATTGTGTTGGATTGGGACGGCGCGTCTCTGCGAGACGTTTGCCGTAGGCCTTAGACAACCTCTGTCCTTAACATGATAGAGTACCCTAAAATTAGTGATCCTGGGGTTCTAAATAATACTTAAAATCTACTCTCATTTGCCGGCTTTGTGGGCACAATACAAAAAATAGCCTGCACAGAAACGGTAAATAATATTCCAGGGCATTTGACAAGATGTGCTCCTGGGGGTATATGCATCATAGAGCAATGTCTGCATCTTCAACACAATTGCTGCACAATTTGCATACGTTTTTCGCACACAATTTGACCTTAAGTTTCCAAACAATTTTCAATTTCTTTTAGCTATGTTTGTTAGATTTTTGACATAACATGGTCGGCAATGTCGGGAAAAGTGCCGGCAATTTTGGCTGCTATTTTGAACCCTGGATCTTGTCAAGTCAAGAGATTAAAAATTAGGAAAGAAATACAAGGGAAAAAATGAGTGCATCGTCTTAGCGCACGAACCGGCCAGCTTGAATATATATATCGGTATGATTGGAAAGAGCGCCCCAAAATTATAATTGACACCTTTTTAGGGGTCCAGGTTGGAAGCTAGCGAAAATTATCCCGTGGGGTACTTTGATAATTCTGCGTGGGGTACTTTGCGTGAATATACCGGGTTCAAGGGACTTGTCCAACATAATTCTAGCCAATGAAACGATCTCATTCAAGATGTCCGACGCTCAAAACGTCATTCTTGAAGGTGGCGAAGAAGACGGTACGTGGGACTTGTTTCGGGGATTTGTCCCTTACACGTTCACACTAGGGGACCGCGACTAGTCCCTGGGACTTGTCCCCTAGTCTGTGTCCCTGGGACTAGTCCCTGGGACGTGTCCCCTAGTCTGTGTCAGTCTTAAACCATTTTGGGACGCTCTTTCTAGTTATACCAATTAGTTTGAGCTTGCATACCGATAACAATTTCGCCTTTTCAAGTTGCGATGACCCGTACCATTTTTCGTTTGTATCTGCCATGTTAACTTAGCGTAAAAACATTAAAGAATAACGAATCAGAGTGAAGTAGCCATGCTGTTAGTTGATTTATACGTCAAAGGGTAGTTTATATCGAAATTTGCTTATCGAGAAAAAATATTGGTTGGAGATATTTCTTTGAACTTTAATAGGTAATCTACATACGGATCAAAACCAGCGAATCGTAAAGAAGCACCCAGGATGAATCTTAGTATCTGTAAAACCTCTTCCTTGGGAGATTTCCTGTTTCTGTGACATGGCAAGCTCGCCGTGCTTACAGTAAAATAGTCAATTTTATCCAAAGTGGGTCCAGCAAGATTTTTTTTCAAAGCACGGTCATTGTAATGCCGCGACTGCATCTAGTTAGTTTCGCCTAGAAATTTTATGAGTTTGCTAGGCAACACCGACAAGCGATGTCCACTTGGAAATGACCTAGCAAATGACCTGTAAATGACATTCTAGCTTCAACTAGTACTCTGAAAGGCTGTTCTCCCGTGTACGAATCTGGAACACCTCACGAGTTACACCACAAAAGCTTCCTTTGTTTAGTAGAGCGAATCATGATGAAAGGAGAGCTAAACAAAAGTGCGTCCTCTGGAAATGGTTCGTACACGGAGGTTAAGCCTCTGAAACGCAAAGTCGACGTCATGATGGATCTTGCCGTGTCTTGTTGTCGTGCTTATCAGTCTCTGTTCCCATCCGTGATTGGTAATTGTATTATAGTGGTATTCTGTTCTGGGTATTAGGATTGTAGCAGTCTTTCTATGGCGGCGCTGACGTCCCCGCCGGTCAATGTAAGAGCTGTGGAAGGAAGGGACACCGTGTTAAGGAACGTGCCACACATCGTACTTTCCTCATGTTCGGGGGTTAACACAGATCTTATTCGACTCACTTCATAAATCCTGCGGGTTGCGTGCCATCACGATGCAGCCTAGTTACTAAACTTTAATATCACACTCATAAGAAATTTCATCTTAATGTCAGTAAAGCATACACCGAATTCAATAATGGCGCCCAGTTCGAGAAGCCATTGTTCTGGACTGACTAACCTCGAAACCACGTGAAAACACAAAAGCGTTTTTGCACGAATTCGAGGCTAGCCAGTCCAGAACAATGGCTTTTAAACCTGGGCGCCATATTTGAATTCGGTGTATGGTTCACAGTAGAAACACACTCCATCGCCTGAAGAGCCATACGGCAAATGTATTGTACTGCTGTACTTCGAAAAAGGTGCAGCATTACCTAGCTAGCTATTAGATAGGGAGTAGCTTTAAAGTTATAATATAATTACGATACAATGCGCGCTCTGATTGGTCCAAATCTATGCTCTATTTCACCGATAAAGTACTGGTTCTCCCCCGCTATATCAGGCGAGTGATAGTTATGCTCTAATGCTTAAATATTACTTGTACATGTTTCTTATACAGCTACAGATTAGGTACAAAGTTTGCTATTAGCAGGTAGGTTGCTATTTTTAGTAAAACTATTAGTTAACAATTAGTCGCCGAAGGCGACGTGATTATCGGCGAATAGTCGAGGTGACTATTCGCCGATAATCACGGAGCCTGAGGCGACTAGTTGTTTTAGTATAATATACCTTTTTCCAAAATGGCCGCCGAAAATTCACGTCTTAAAATTAAACTGACTGAAAATCAAATACTGGCACCAGAAAGAGTATCCTCACATTAGTAATTCTTTAAATTTTCGTTATGCCAAATGCCACGTCGGCTGAGAAAGCAGAGTCTGAAAATTGAACATTTCTTACAGAGACGCATACCCCCAGTCATACAAACGTCTGTACATTTTCAAATTTTCAACTTTCGTTTTCTCGGAAGATATTGGATATAATGCAGCGAAATTTTGTAGTTTTACGAAAGTGATAATGTGTTTTCTAGTACTGGTGTTCATTATTAACAAAATCGATTTGAATTTTCGGCGGCCATTTTGGGAAAAGGTCTATTGCTCAAGTGATTCATAAGGTTTTTAGACAGAAAAAAAATGTTTTTGTTGGACTTTTTCACGATCATAACAAAACTCGCGCGCGCACTCCCAATCCTTTCAATGTTATAATCACCTGTAGGTGATTATAGCGAGAAAAAACGAACCTCTCGACCAATCAGCGCGCGGAAATTCTTATAATCACGTGAGTAATTATACTAATTAGGGATAATAAACAATTATTGGATGAGGTTGAGCGTGACATCGTGAGTTAGTAAGGCCGAGGTGTGTGTTATCTTATAACACGGACATGAATTTTTGCTACCCCACGATGTCATGCGAAAACCGAATTCAATAATTGTTTTATTATACAATTTTTAAGGCCCATCACCAACCGAGAGCTTTTGCGGACTCTTAGCCAATCAGAGCACCCGAAAAACAATGGATCAATTTGAAAACAAAAGAAAACGGGGCGCAAAGGCTCCCGGTTGGTGATGGGCCTTTAAAGAAGACAAGTTGCAAAGATGCCAAATGACTTTATTCAAAATGGCTTTGTTCAAATTCAAAATGTAAACACGGACGAGTGGCTTGGGAACGAGCCGACTTTGAACTTGACATGCTAAATGCAATATCCACTGCAGATAGTGCGGTTTTCATGACTGTAGTAAAACCAATCGCAAAGTAATTACACGACAGTCATCTGAAATCCACTCTATTGCAGCAGATATTGCATTTAGCATGTCAAGTTCACACAACATTGAGAATTGATTGTTCGCTCTCGACCAATATAATAACAAAACTTCAAACTTCTTGTACCTTGTATATTCCTCTGCCGATCAACAAAGCCCATGGCCGCAAGCTGCTCCAACTGACTCTGATAACGCACCTCGGGCTGAGGTTGATTCTGCTGTTGGTTCTAAGGAAGACAGCAACACAAAGGGTGACTTCGCTGTTAATCTATAGGCGGTTTTATTGTGACGTCAGTGTTTACATATTTCTAGCATCCGTGAAAATCAGCAAGCGTAACGGAGCTACAAAAAGAATTGTTCTGAATTTCAATAACTGACTGGATAAAATGACTGGATTGCTGTGTGGCAAACGGTTCATTAGCCCACATATTTTCACCAAAATGAACATTTAACTACGTCCTTACAACTGAATGTTAAACCTTCAAAATTTCAGAGTAGGTTTCATTTGCTGTCCGCTATTCATATTCAGTGCTGATTATTTTCGAGCTCCCTCAAACATTCTGAATCTAGACCCTGCTTATGCAAATGAACCCGGCAAACAGAACCCGAAATTGCGACCAGGTTGTCACCAATGGCGACTAAATCTTTCTAAGTTCAGATGAGATCCATGATTATGTGGCGACTAAATAAAAAAATAATAATAATTAATTTTAATTTTTTTAACCAAAATATAACTGTATGCTGCCCCAGGGTAGTCCATTCAGAGGCTACAGCCTCCCTGCTATCAACAGGAGTCCTGGGAACAACATGCTTACAAACTAAATACGACCGGTTAGCGCAGTGGTAGAGCGCCGGGCTTATGTTCGGGAGGTTGGGAGTTCAAACCCTGGCCGGGCCAACACTCAGGGTCTTTTTCTAATAATTGAGGAGAAGGTGCTGCCTTTGCTCTAACATCTGCAAATGGTTAGACCTTCGCGTCTTCTCGGATAAGGACGTTAAACCGTAGGCCCCGTCTCTCACATACACTACACTAACCGGAACCAGAGGGACGTTAAAGAACCACTAGGACCGTCGGAAGTTGCCCAACCTCAGTGTCACAGAACTCACAATACTAACACACACTCATGTTTATAAAGCTGGTTCTTATAGGATGAGTTATCCATTAATGTAAAGCGCTTTGAGCTTTGAGGATAAAGCGCTATATAAGCACGTTATTATTATTATTATTATTATTATTAAATATACATATTGCGCGACTAAACTTTTTTTTTAATTGGTCGCCAATGACATATGGTAAAATGTACTTTTTTATGTCCCCTTCATGATTGCTGCTGTCTAATAAAAATATTCATTAAGATTCAAACATTCTCGTCCTACGCACGAATTTATGGTTACGGTCGAGGTTCAGCGGTATGTCCTCTAAAAAACCTCGGGAGCGCGACGCATTTGACCGAAATGTAGAAAAACATATTGTATACACCATTTTAAAGCTTAATAAACGTACAATACGTCTACACTATTCATTATAGAATCTATTTAAACGGGAGAAAGTAACGCGCAGTTGAACGCGAAAATCACCGGTTTCATAACGGCTTTAAACACACACGCGCGTTTGAACAATTGACTATAAAATAGTTTTAGTATAATTACTCAAGTGATTATAAGAATTTCCGCGCGCTTGGTCGAGAGGTTTGTTCTCTCGCTATAAAACATGGAAAGGATTGGGAGTGCGCACGCGAGTTTTGTTATGATCGTGAAAAAGTTCCCCAAAACAAGAATTTTTTTGTCTAAAAACCTTAAGAATCACTTGAGAAATTATACTAAGACAATTAGTCGCCTCAGGCTCCTTCATTATCGGCGAATAGTCACCGAGACCAAATGGCGACTAATTGTTAAATAATTCGAATCACCACATATCAGATGTCAAAAGGTATATTTGTATTTTGTGAGGCAATAATTATGTTCGTGTTATCTAGGTTTTCGAGTGGGAGAATTTGTTCGCGGGACGCTTAGTCCAGTCCCCGAACTCTCCTTCGCGGCTCCGTTGTTTTCTGTGGTCGCCGAAAGGAGAGTCCAGAAACCATTGTATGCGCATGCGCTAGATCTGGCCAAGAACTTGGGTTTTTTCGTTAGTGCGCATGATCGAAATACCACTGTCGAAGATTGTTATTGAATTTTAGCGGTTACGGTCACAAGGACGTCCTATCTTGATGGACAAAACTCATGTAGCCAACAATCAATTTCCGACAACGGTATTCGGATCAGTGCGTACTAGGCATAAGAGATTAAGCGTCCCTCTTGGCCAATTGTGGACGTAAATATGGGAAGCGTGAAAAGTGTGATACAGGCTAGACAGCAAAATGAAGGAAAATGAACCTTTTCAAAACTATTTTTTGGGTGTGGGTGTGAATTAAAACACAACTAGGGAATGGTTGAGACCCACATACAAAAGTTACC
Source organism: Scolanthus callimorphus (assembly GCA_033964015.1). Lineage (NCBI taxonomy): Eukaryota > Metazoa > Cnidaria > Anthozoa > Actiniaria > Edwardsiidae > Scolanthus > Scolanthus callimorphus. Next base: position 5,645,420 of record CM066924.1, read on the forward strand.
TACATTGTACTAACACAAAAAAGAAGTAGGTTACCTACATTGTAGTAACACAAACAACACGTAGGAAAACATAATCTAAGAACTACAAAGAGCAGATTTCGTAGGACTGTGAAAAGTAAAATTGCCGCGGCAAAGTTGTGCCGTGCCGCGACTACGCGATATCATTCCGTATCACAGTCACCCACAGCACGCCAGGATCCATGCCGCGTTGTGTCGCGGCACTTTTCACAGTCAACCGAAATCTGCTCTAAGCAGAAACCGTATATATTTTATAATCCCATTTAAAACACAGCGAATTAAAATGGTCGGTAAAAAAACAAGCGGCAATATCGATTTTATTTAACGAAAACTCGGCAAATAGAAGTTGGATTAATGATGAATGGAATATATCTTATATTTCTGGATAGTTTCATTATCTACTCTAACTTTCATAACATCCCCAACTGAGGGAAGTTGGCGAATCGCTTTTAAAAACGAACACACGAACAAAAACGAGCCGCACGGAGGATTCAGAGTTTCATAAGTTTCATTAGTCTTCCAGCTCATAAATTTTCATGTGTTCGGTTTCAAGAAATGACAAATTGATTAAAAATTAACAGGAAATCCGCAAAAACATTGAGTAATTTTGACACAAAACTCAATTTTCGTTGTTTGTAGCATTTTTTGAAAGGTATTGATAAAATAAAGAATTGGCGATAACACCAAGAAGCAATTCCCAAGGAAACCTGAGAAATAATTTTTTAAAGTTGTGAAGGAATGGTGTTGGCTGTTGATGGGGCTGTCAACCTTTATAAATTGTATGGATTTGGACAACTTTCAGGATTCATTTTCCATGTTTGGTGTTGTATGAAATAATTTTTTTAGATCAGTATCAAAAAAGTAAGTCACTATACACTATGATGTAAATTATTTTGTTCCAAGAATGGTTTCCAGAAGTTATTCGATTTTAAAATGGAATACGTCTTAATACTCTTGATTGAAAATCAGATGAAAATGATAAAATTCAAGTGCCATCTTTGATTGCATGTTTTCCAGCGAACTTTGCTTTGCTTCCAACGGCTAAGTTTTGAGCTCTACATGAAAAGTTCCAAGGAATTAGCCAAGCAATCGTTAATCTAGCCTTTTAAGATATTCCTTTCAACGAAGTCTTAATTAAAATGCCAAAAAGACAAACAAACAACATTTTTTTTACATTGAACCCGCTGGGACAAAGTATAAATGTAATCTTTATTAATATAATCGGAAATAAAGCAACCCTGTGCAGCGGTTCGACCACAAACATTGAAGATGTTTAATTCATAGTGAATATCCTACCAATGAGTATTTTGAACAAACAAATGTTGATTTCAGTTCAGTTCCTGTCATGGCGTTATTTGTGGCGGTGCTGATATATCTACGGGTCTGCTCAGTCCAAACTGATGCCAGCCTTGATGAAATAGCAAATCGAATTAACGAACCTGATGTAGACGACCATTTATTTATTTCCCTGGGACAAAACCATTACCTCAAAGATGAGGAAAGGCATTCCACGGCTGACTTACTTGATGAGGATAACGTACCGAAAGCACACGAAAGGAAAAGTATAAATGGCCAGCGGGGAAGAAAACAAATGGAGCTTGGCAACGATTTTGAGATTAAACGAACGCAAGATGGGAAGAGGCACAGAACGAAGCGGGAAAATACTATACCAACAGACAGTAGCCCGAAGCAACCTAAAAACACAACTAAAGCTCCGATAAGCAAAATTGCCTCATTCTGCCCCTCGTCCTTTTCATGTAAAAACAGATGTCAAGATCCAGAGAAAACCTCTCGGATGAATACACTTCTCTGCTATTGCGACCAAGACTGCCAGCACTTTGTCGATTGCTGTGCAGACTACGAATTTTACTGTTTATTAAATGGAAGCGAAGGAAACTCCACTGACTTTCGTAGCAGCTCGTTATGTCATATGAACCAATCTAGCAAATCTACCGGAGATGGACCAGGGAACGTCAATGGTACAATCCTTACATTTGAATCCAGCTCTGACTCTTCACAAACCAATCCAGGGAATTCAACATTTGCTTCAAGTGGGCCTTTTGATCCAGATTCACAGGAATCTGATGCACAAAGATGGGGGCTGTGGCGCTGTATTGAATGGCCTGATATAAACGCTCACAATGACGGAACGACTGGTATTTGGATGATTGACAGGTGCCCATCATCCTGGCGTGGTGACAACACCTCTGCTCGATGCAAGGACCTTGCAACATCTCTTCCTACAAACAGTCAAACACTGGTTGAGTCCCTGCCAGTTCACACAAGCGATGGTAGAGTTTTTCGCAACAGGTTCTGTGCCCTTTGCAATGGAGTTCCTCAAAGCCTCCTAATAACATACAGGGTGACGTTGAAGTGCAATTATCTTCCCCCGGATAATATGAGCCCCATGGCGAAATTGGACAACCTGATGAAGTACTGTGAAAGAGATAGTTTGAAATGGGAACCGCCAGTTAACAGTCCCAGAAGAAATTGCTTCATTGTCAAATCAGGAGCTGATGATTCTGCGCTAAAGAAAGAAAAGTGTGTCAACGGGACGGTGGGAATCGTGTCCGATTCCTATGATCGTTACATGAACAAGTACTGCATGCCATGTAATCAGGTTCCAACATGTAATCTAAACATTTATGGTAACAGAGATCCAGCTTATCCTGAAAAACATAGAGACCCGGTTGCATTTTCGGTTATATTCAACTTCGGCAACAACGCAAACAAGCCCAGCTATGCGTACAAACAGGACTGCCCAGAGGGTAAAGTGTATGATCTTCATCTGGAGACGTGTAGTGATTATCGACCAACTCCACCTGAATCGGCAATGTTCAAGAAGTACAGCATCTTTCTATGGCTCCAGTCTCTTACTTCAATTACTGGTATTAATAAAGATAATTTTCAAGATGCTATGCAGATGGTCTTTGACCTCAGTTCATGGCAACTTTCCAATGTCACTGTAAATACGTTTGATAAAGAAAAGCAAATACAAGTTTCTTTCTATGCTACGGCGAGAAACGTTCCACTACACAAAGATACTAACTTTAAATTAAGCTTTAGTCGTATTCTTGGATTTGAAGAGCCATTCAACGTGACCATAAACGGCAGCTTATTCACTGTTATCAAGACGACAAAGAGAATCTTGTCTTGTGCTGGTCTTCGAAAATACAACAAAAGCGAGTATACAAAGCTCCCAAATAGTAGCTCTGCTTTATATCTCAACAAATCCAGGAAGATCATCAATGCGAAGGACTACTACAAAGACGAAGTAACGAGCGAATTGTTTGTCTGTCTTGTAATTAACTGTCCTCGAGGGTATACTAGTATCACACAAAATAAATTCATCATTTTGAAGGATAAGTCGGTCTTGCTAAATACATCGAGGAAGATTATTGATGAGCTAGAGTACTTCACGTGGAATGGAACAATCTGGTTTTGCAGTAATGGTGTCACTATAGACGTTACAGAAGATATTGTATTGAGTTATCTAACTACTGTGTGCATGAGCATGTCTGTTTCTGCCCTGGCGTTTTTCCTTCTGACGTACATATTGTTCAGTGAGCTTCGTACTTTACCTGGAATCAAGTTAATACACCTGAGCTCTGCTATTCTTATTGCCCAGCTACTTTGGCTCCTTGGAATCAACAGGACCGATATTAAGACCCAGTGCACCGCTATAGCAGTCATGCTGCACAACTTCTTCCTGGCAGCATTTGTATGGAAGACCATCATCGCATTCGACACTTGGAGAGCGTTCTCATCTGCCAGCCATCGTGGAGGTGTTCCTTCCAAGCGCAAGAGAATGATCCAAATACTTCGTTACATGGCAGTGGGGTGGGGCTCCGTCTTGCTTTTCGTTGCAGTTTGTTTTTTGCTTGATCAGTTTGGCATCTCATTTATTGGTTATGGCATCCATGCAAGAGCATGTTGGATCAGTAATGGAATGGCCACTCTGTACGTATTTGCGATTCCTGTGGCCCTTGCCCTCGTCCTGAATCTTCTACTTTACATCCTAACTGTGCGTGCCATCAAGGTCACTGCAACTCAAGCAAGAATGGCCTCGGAAAATTCTCAAACGCGACGTCACTTTGGTATCTATGTTCGTATTGGGGCTCTGATGGGGTTCACATGGGGGTTCGGATTTGGTGCTGTGGTTTGGGATCCCCTGTGGTATCCTTTCGCTGTGTTCAACTGTCTCCAAGGGGTGTACATCACTGTAGCGTTTGCTCTGAATGATAGGGCAAGGAATCTCTACAAGAAACTCCTCTTTAAACGAAAGCAGAGTCCATATGTCACAGGTGGCTCCACTGCTTGCACAACAACAAATTATGGATCTAATGAGGCCTCTCAGTCTAGAATAACTAAGGTTGGTTCTGTGGAAACCACCATGTAAATAATGATGCAATAACAAGGCAGCCGCACGTGGCTCTACTACGTGTACAGTAGCAAATGATGGACATAATATGGCGAAGAATAGTTCTGAGGAAACCACCATGTAAATAATGACTTCAAGACAGCCGTAAAACACTTGATGTTTGATTAGAAGTCTTGTGCGAAAGCTAAAATCACAACCTCAAGTCGACGTCTTAGTTCGATTCCAAGTAGCAGATTTAACACTTCCACTCCGTGTGGGGCCATCAACCTTAAACCTCTCCCCACCACATCAAGACATTGAAAGAGGAATTCCATGAATCATCGAATAAGTGAAGAGGAACAGATGAATCACCAAATGCTCCATCAAGTGTACGAGGAAGAGTATTGTTTTGAGAAAGGAGAAGTGCTATTTAGATCTTGGGTGTGAAGGGGTTAAATCAAACGAGCAGACTAAATGAGAACTCTTTAAACGTGTGAGTCTAGAATAGCGAAGAACGGTTCTTAAGATAACACGATGGAAACAATGACAACAGGACGGACAAGGAACAATTCATCCTGTTGTGTCACTGTTAGCGAAAACAAAATGATCAAACCTCAAGTCTTTGTGGGCTACTTGAAGAAATCAAAAAGGGCATTTTCGCAATCGATTTCATCCGCTTTCATAACATACGGAAATACTCCAAATTTGAAAAAAAATTGAAAGTCATATATTTACATCAACCGAAACCATACTTATTTTTTTGCCTTCAAAATTGGCGGAAATCTCCATTTCTTCAGAACCAACAGGCGGCAAGTGGATAATGGAACTGATATTACATCGATAGTAATTGAGTTCTATATTTGATGTTTTATAGAAAATACTATACGGATAATATACGGAAATACTCCAAATTTGAAAAAGTTTTCAAAGTCATAGATTTACATCAGCTGAAACCATATTTATTTTCTTGCCTTCAAAATTGGCGGAAATCTCCATTTCTTCAGAACCAACAGGCGACAATTGGATAATGGAATTGATATTACATCGATAGTAATTGAGTTCTATATTTGATGTTTTATAGAAATGTTTTATTATTTTGCAACACAACATTCCAAGGTGTTTTCTATATAACTCAGCATGAAACGAGTTGGCGAAGTCCGTCACTCGTGCCTCGCCGAACAAAAAAGACGCTGAAAGGGCATTCAGAACTTCATAATAATGAATATCAAAATAGAAAAGCAAGCATAAAGCTAATAACTTATTCCTTTATTCTTCAAAATTGATTGAACAATTTCATTAAAAATTAATACTTTGCAGGGAAAATCACATAAATTTTTTTAATTAAATAAAATGCGTTGGTAAAAAGTAAAATTTTAATATCTAAAATTTTGTTTCTCAAAAGCACCCCAAGCAGCTGCTCAAGCAGAAGCATTGAAAATATGTTCCATTAATTTTGACTCCTACTATGATAGCGGTATTGAGTACTTAGAACATGTCCCATGTCTGTTTAGTTGCTGTCATGACTTCTTTGGTGGCGATACTGATAATATATCTGAGGGTCTTCTCAGTTCAAACTTATGTCAGCCTTGATGAGATAGCAAATCGAAATAATGAAGGCAAGGGGCAAGCCCATTACCTAGAAGAAGAAGATAGGTATTTTTCCAGAACCGAGTTACTTGATGAGGATAAGCTACCGAATGTAAACGAAAGGAATGGCATCAACGCAAAGCGTAGCAGAATAACTATGGACCTTGTCAACGATTTAAAGATAATACAAGATGAAGGAAGACATAGAAAGAAGAGAGACGATAAAACACGAGACAATATGACGCCATCTGAAAATAAAACAACATCAAGAATCGAAATCCTCTCGCCCTGCGCCTCGTTTCTCTCCTGTAAAAACAGATGTCAAGATCCAGAGAAAACCTCTCGGATGAATACACTTCTCTGCTATTGCGACCAACACTGTCAGCACTTTGTCGATTGCTGTGCAGACTACGAATTTTACTGTTTATTAAACGCTAGTCAAGGAAACTCCAGTGACATTCTTAGCAGCTCGTTATGTCATATGAACCAATCTACCGGAGATGGACCAGGGGACGTCAATGGTACAAGCGCTGGATTTGAATTCAACTCTGGCTCTTTGCCTTCCCCTCAAGATTCCCAAACCGATCCAGGGAATTCAACATCTGCCACAAGTGGGTCTTCAAATGTTGATCCAGATTCACAGCAACCTGATGCACAAGGAGATACTGAAATTTCTTCAGACCCATCTCCAAGACCCTCTTTATCATTAATGCAAGACGATGACGAGGATGGGAGGATAATACTGATTCCGTTACATCTTCCAAAAAAACATCCTACCAACCTTCGACTTTAGTACAAAGATGGGGACCGTGGCGCTGTATTAAATGGCCTGGTACAAACGCGGCTCAGAACGGAACAACTGGTATCTGGATGATTGACAGGTGTCCATCATCCTGGCGTGATAACCACACCTCTCCGGAATGCAAGTACCTCGCAAACACTGTTGCTATAACAAGCCAAACGCTTGTTGAGTCCCTACCAGTTTATACATCTGATGGTAAAGTTTTTCGAAACAGGTTTTGCGCCCTTTGCCATGGAGTTTCTCGAAGCCTCCTAACAACATACACGGTCTCGCTGAAGTGCAATTATCTTCCCCCAGAGAACATGAGCCCCATGGCGAAATTGGACTTCCTGATTAAGTACTGTACAAAAGATAGCTTGAAATGGGAACCACCAGTTAACAGCCCTAGAAGAAATTGTTTCAAGGTTAAATCGTCTCCACAAAAAGAAAAGTGCTTTAACGGGACAGTGGGAATCGTATGTGATTACAACTCTTGTTACCGGAACAAGTACTGCATGCCATGCAATCATCTTCAAATCATGAAAGAAGATGCGGACCAACTATAAGTGGCAACGCAAATAATGGTCCAAAACCTAAAGAAACCATAGTCCCATTTTCGGTTATATTTAATTTTGGAAACAACGCGAACAAGCCTAGCTATACCTACAAGCAGGATTGCAAGGCAGGGCAAGTATATGACCCTAATCTTGAGACTTGCAGTTATCAACAACCAACACTGCCAGACTCGTCATTGTTGAAGAAGTACAGCATCCTTCTTTGGCTGCAGTATCGGGCTAGTCCTACGGCCCTTGTTGTTATTGATAAAGACCACTTTGAAGTTGCTATGCGGACACAGTTCGATCTCAGTACATGGGCACTTTCCAATGTTGTTATCAAGAAGTATAGCACGCTTAAACAAACGGAGATTTCTTTTTTTGCTACGGCAAAAGAAGTTACATTAGACAGTGAAACTAATTCTACAAGAAGCTTCAATCGTATTCTTGGATTTGAAGAGCCATTCAACGTGACCATAAACGGCTGCTTGTTCACTGTTTTCAAAGCAACAAAGAGAATCTTGTCTTGTGCTGGTCTTCGTAAATACAACAAAAGCGAGTATACAATGCTCCCAAACAGTAGCTCTGCATTATATCTCAACAAATCCAGGAAGATCATCAATGCAAAGGACTATTACAAGGACGAAGTAACAAGCGAATTGTTTGTCTGTCATACAATTAACTGCCCTCAAGGATATACCAGTATCACACAAAATGAATTCTCTATTCTGCCGGACCAGTCGGTCCTCCTAAATACATCGAGGAAGGTTATTGATGAGCTAGAGTATTTCACGTGGAATGGAACAATGTGGATTTGCAGCAATGGTGTCACTATAGACGTTAGAGAAGATATTGTATTAGGTTATCTGACTACTGTGTGCATGAGCATGTCTGTTTCTGCCCTGGCGTTTTTCCTTCTGACGTACATGTTGTTCAGTGAGCTTCGTACGCTACCTGGAATCAACCTCATGAATCTGAGCTCTGCTATTCTCATTGCCCAGCTACTTTGGCTCCTTGGGATCCACAGGACCAATAGTAAGACCCGGTGCACCGCTATAGCAGTCATGCTGCACAACTTCTTCCTGACAGCATTTGTATGGAAGACCATCATCGCATTCGACACTTGGAAAGCGTTCTCCTCTACCAGTCGTCGTGGAGGTGTTCCTTCCAAGCGCAAGAGGATGGTCCAAATACTTCGTTACATGGCAGTGGGGTGGGGGTCCGTCTTGTTTTTCGTTGCAGCATGTTTTGTGCTTGATCAGTTTGACATCTCTTTCATTGGTTATGGCACCCATGCAAGAGCATGTTGGATCAGTAATGGAATGGCCACTCTGTATGTATTTGCGGTCCCCGTTGCCCTTGCCCTCGTCCTGAATCTTCTCCTTTACATCCTAACTGTGCGTGCCATCAAGGTCACTGCAACTCAAGCAAGAATGGCCTCGGAAAACTCGCAAACGCGACGTCACTTTGGTATCTATGTTCGTATTGGGGCTCTGATGGGGTTCACATGGGGGTTCGGATTTGGTGCTGTGGTTTGGGATCCCCTGTGGTATCCTTTCGCTGTGTTCAACTGTCTCCAAGGGGTGTACATCACTGTAGCGTTTGCGCTGAATGAGAGGGCAAGGAATCTTTACAAAAAACTCCTCTTTAAACGAAAACAGAGTCCATATGTCACAGGTGGCTCCACTGCTTGCACAACAACAAATTATGGATATAATGAGGCCTCTCAGTCTAGAATAACTAAGGTTGGTTCTGTGGAAACCACCATGTAAATAATGATGCAATAACAAGGCAGCCGCATAACACTTCATGCCGTTAATCAGAAGTCCGGTGCTAAAAGTAAAAACACATACGGAAGCCCATTTCAAAATGAAAGTGAGCGAATCTTCTGAGTTTTAACTTGAGTTATCGATTTGTAGCGCGGATTTCAGCCGTTCTTGATCGTAACTCACTTTGCGAGAGGAGACGTCTAAACTCTTCTCGAAATGTTCTCATCCATCTGACTGTAGCGCAGAAAGTCTGACTGTAGCGCAGTAGTGATTTATGACAATAAATGACAAAACAAATATAAAATCTGCCTGAAATCTGACTGTAGCATTTGCTACAGTTGCAATAGTCTCAATCCGCCCCTCCTCCGCAAAGACTAAATCAAAGAACATGTACTATATGTTAAACATGGATAGATACAATGCTTTCCAACGTTCTAATGCGGGAGGTAGAAATGAAGATGGATTACCTGAGACATAACAGACATCATTTGGGACATCAGTTGAGCCATGGAATCTCCCGTGGGTGGAGTGGGGGTAGGATTTGTTGATGCTGAAAAAGACGATCAATGCACGCTGTTATATAACCCTTTACTATCCTGTACAGTGTTCGTACGCTTTCTGAATGACAAAAATCCAGGATTTTCAAGGAGTAGAAATGGAACTCCCCCCTAAAAACATACACACTTCAAAAGGAAGCTGCTTTACTATATTGGACCGATCTAATGCAATTTACATGTTTGTATTCATTCTTGTTGCAGTATGATAAAAAGTGCTGTCATAATTTGCAGCCAAAAATATGATTCGCAAAACTGACTCATTCAACCACATTTGAGTTGAAAAAATTTTCCAGGATTTTTCCAAGATTTTCCTTAACATTCCAGGACGTTCAAGGACTTTCCAGGAAGAAAATGAAAATCCAGGATATTCCAGGATTTCCAGGAAGCATACGAACCCTGCTGTAACGCCAATGGAATGACAACGCACTCGACTCCGATAACTCTTTTTGCAAAAACTTAATTTTGTCTCGCGTTTGGAGGAACTTGCATGCTACGTTTCCGCTTTCTACTCCAGCGCTGCCAGAACAAGCCGGCGACCGCCGGAGCTCCGCCGGATACTTAACTCTATTTTACGTTTCACTGCCGGCTATTTTTCATCAGATCCAAGACAAAGCATAATTGGGCTGCTGAAATTAGACAAACTGGGCCGGCTACTTTTTTTTGAATAACCGCCTGCTTAAAAATATTCTGACAGCACTGAAATTGCTGCTGCTTTTTCGATTCCTGGCCGTACTTTATTTCCCCCTCCCATTGTATTATAATACATTGTAATATATATTGTTTAATGTATGCGTATGGGTACTTGTTTTTGCCAAGAAAGTGCTCGATACTTGACGTAGAGCTGTTTACATAAGTGAAGGCTGGATCTCAAACATTTCTAGTGGATTTATTCATACAAATCTGTTTCGTACAGGCTAGATCTTAAACGCCTGCACTCTTCAGCGCAACCCACCGTACTTCGGCGCTAGGCCGTATCGCCTTAAATTTGAATACCGATTTATACATTCTTTAGAAGGACATACAATGTACATTTAATGTAAATATATTTTCATTTTATCACATTTCTTGTATGTTTTGTAATAATGTTTTTTCTGCGTGTCATGTTGTTGAGGGTCATGCGCTAGACAACTGTAAAAGGTTATTCATGTTTCACCATCGTTAAATAAATAATATTGTATTGTATTGTATTGTATAGACCCATATCACGTTAACATGGCTTAATAATATCTTATAGTTACCAGGAAACGAAGTCCAGTATTGAATTCAGCACATCCGTATTAGAAAAGCCGCAATGTTTGGGAAGAATCACTCGAAAAATGGTTGAGATATGAATTTTCAAAACTTAGCTTTCTGGCGTGTTTTAACAAATAAATGTTAACGCAAAAACATTAAATCATCATCAATTTAGAAAACAATTATATCTCGGTCAGTATTCAACCAATCTTCACCAAACTTTGCATTTTACTAATACGGATGTGCAGAATTGAATAGTGGACTTCGTTTCCTGAAAACTATAAGATATCATTAAGCCATATAAATAACAATGATATGGGTCTATTGTAATGAACTGACAAGTTAGGTGAATGTTGAGATTCATATTGCATGTACTGGATAAAAATAAATGTTTACAGACGTGTCGGGAGGTAGCCCTATGTCAGCAAAGAGGGAAAGCGTTGATTAGGGACCTTTTATCTCCCTGAGTTCGTACGCTTTCGGGATGACAAAAATCCCGGATTTTCCAGGAAAGTCTTTAGTTATTTTTCCAGGAGTTTTCCAGAAGTCTTTATTGTGTAGAAATGCCCCCTCCCCCCAAAAACACGATGAGTCTGGAGGATGTCATAATTTGCAGCCCAAAATCAGTTGCACGAAACTGACTGATTCAACCACATTTGAGTTGAAACATTTTTCCAGGAGTTTTCCAGGAATTTCCTTCAAATTCCAGGACTTTCCAGGAAGGAAATGAAAATCCAGGACATTCCAGGATTTCCAGGACGCATATGAACCTCTGACGAAGGGCGAACACTCGAAAGATCATCACAAAAGGTATGCAACAAACTCAGGCATTGATGATAAGTAATGTTTACAACATGGGCAGCTGTTGTATCGGATTTACAACACGGACGCGAATGTAGTACCTCTGAACTAACGAACTTCAATTTTAGGGATTTTTTTGCGACACTTTTATTTTCGAGTTTTCTAGGTGACTATGTCCCTTTAGAAACAATTGGTCACCTCAGGCTAGGCTAATATTGGCCAGAAGGCACCTCAACTTCCTTTCGGTGACTATATTTCTGTTGTCTCTGGCGACTAATTAACCATTATCCTGGGAGATTGCGCAGAATATCGTCTGATACTTAGCCGACGAGGGACGAAGTCCCGAGTTGGCTAAAATCAGACGATATTCTGCAAAATCGAGCAGGATAATGGTTTTATTATTCAGCACATCGATAGCACAAAAACCCCCGAAAAAAATGACTTTTGTGTATTATTTACGAGCTCAAAACATCACATTTTCCTCAGAGACGGATATCGCAGGATAGCTGTCATGTACAGAAGACAGCTATTGGCGTTCCAATGACCATATTTGGGTAGTGCATCGATGTGCTGAATAATAATTGTTCAATAAACGTCATTTTGTGTTGCTTATGATGGATACCAAAATAAATAGAGGGACGGTCTACCTGTGGAGGGCGTGGTTGTAGTGCCTGTACCAGTTGATGTTGATGCTGTAGTAGTTGGGATACCTGTGGTAGCAGGGCCCGGGACTCCGCTAAGCCCCCACCCAACCTAGGCGATAAAGTTTAGTGAGCGTGTAAACATAAACAAACAATCAAATATTGCAATAATCTGGGACTTACATGTGACGTCATGTAATTTGTAACTTTGAAACTATGATTGCTATCCCTTTGTGCTTTTTTGTCTCATTTTTAACCTACCTCTAGTAACGAGCATTTAATGCGAAATTAAAAACAAAAACAAATTAACGTATGTTATTTTGCCTTGAAGAGACGAATACAACAAGTTTTGTCACGCAATGTTGGAGCGCGGGTTTCCTGTGTCACGGAAAAAATCGAACACTGGAGAGAACCCACTGGAGAGCCGGCCAGCAGGCTAGCTAAGGGAAGTAGTCAAAACATCTGCAGGGGCGTAGACAGGGGGGTCCAGGGGGGGCGGATGCCCCCCCTTTCTCGGAAATTTTCCCATACATTTACTGTATTTGCTGGAGAAAATTTGAGCATTTTCGTCCCATGTTTTCACTATCCGCCCCCCCCCCCCCCCCCCCTTCAGAAATTCCTGGCTACGCCGCTGATCTGTACTCGAATGGGATCCGATGGGGAGGTGTATGCCGCAACCAACCTTCTTTTAAGAAAAAATGGCCATTTTTAAATGCGATTATCTCGTAAAATAATAAATGAATACAAACGATAGGCTCAGCACCGTCTTCTTTATAATGAGAGCAACGCATCCATGCAATAAAATCCAACACCTCTTACTTGAGCATGGAGAAAATGGGCATTGAAAAAACAGGTGGGTAGGTACAACCCGGGACCTAACACCTCCCATGATAAAATCTGGTCCCGTTCGAGTACAAACGGATATTGAATTTTCCCAGGCTTTTGCTCATTGCACTCCACTTGTCCACACGAACTAAGGCACTGGAGACGAGTAGAACAATTCTATAGGATTATTCAAAGCTTCAGGAGGCCAGATTCCGCTAAGAAAATAGCACGAAAAAAAGCGATATCGCCTTTTTGAGCGCTATTTTCTGCGGAATCTACCGACTGAAAACTACTTGAATCGTATGATATCTCGTCCTCAATTTCAACAAAAAAGAGATACTGTATCATAGGATTCTATAGGATTATTCAAAGCTTCAGGAGGCTAGATTCCGCTAAGAAAATAGCACAAAAAAAAGCGATATCGCACGAGTCGCGCAGCGACGAGGGCGATATCGCCTTTTTGAGTGCTATTTTCGGCGGAATCTACCGACTGAACGCTTTGAATATATTTGAATCCTATGATATCTCGTCCTCAATTTACACAAAAAAGAGGTATCATAGGATTCTATAGGATTATTCAAAGCTTCAGGAGGCCAGATTCCGCTAAGAAAATAGCACGAAAAAAAGCGATATCGCCTTTTTGAGCACTATTTTCGGCGGAATCTACCGACTGAAAACTACTTGAATCGTATGATATCTCGTCCTCAATTTCAACAAAAAAGAGATATCATAGGATTCTATTCTATATCCGTACCCTGGTAGCAGCTCCGGAGCCTCAGACTGCAGTTGTTGCATCCCTTGCTGTATCTGCATGACGGCCTGAAGCACCCGTGGATTGGTCATGGATTGCTGGAAGGCAGGATTCTGCATCTTTAAACAAGAGAGAAAGACAAGGTCAGTAATCAGCCATGACGCCAATCCATCCAGTTTATTTCACCTTCTGCAACACGTTTCAATAAAGGCTGGTTTTAGTCTAGTCGGTAGAGGGGGTCCACAAGCACCCCCCCCCCCTCCCCCCCCGGAACTAGTAACGAGGCACTGATAGTTTTTTTGGGAATCCTTAGGATGTCTAGAAATTGGTTTTAGATTTTAACAGCTCGAAAAAGTGTCCCACGGCCCTAGACTAGGGTATCTATCACATATTTGGATGCTTTTTACATCACCAAACGTGTGCTAAAATCGTGGCAACTCCTATAAGTAGTTAGCTCCTTCCTTTTTATACGCTTCTGGTATTTTACCTGCGACATGAATTCTGGGAGACGTGTTGCAACCTGAAAAGGAATCAGCATTCTTTTTTTAGACACCCATCATGAAGCAGTTTTAAAGATATCTAGTAGCAAAGTATTGCTACCAGAATGGTAGGGGTACTTCCGCACTTTGCATAAACCTTTTGTATTTGTGTTTTCGTCATGCCACTTATACAAAAACAGGGCCTGACATTAAATTCATATATTCGCCAATGAATTTTTTTATTTTGACGCCAATGGCCCCTCTCGAAAATAGTGAATGCCGGGCCCTAAAAAAGTTTTTGTTCAGAATAGAAAGATCGCATGCGAATGGCGTAGAGGGCAGAATGACATGTTGAAGGCCTAATGGACGATTCCAGCTAAACGCACGCGTGCGATGCCTGTTGGTAAATGAGGGACATTTGTGGAATAGGTGTTAAAAAGCGTGCGCCGCTATAGTTGTGGCTGGGGCATTTCTGAATAAAGAGCGTACGCGCTTAAAGCTGGAATCATCCATTATGTGACAATGAAACTACCCCATTCACACCAAAACTATCTTTAGTTAAACAAGGTTTTTCTTCGTCCCACATTACACAAAGTTTCTTACCGACAAAAACAAAAAACTCTTACTAGCTAAATGATCACATTTCTTTGTGTCCCGGCCACAAAATTTGTCGAGCACAACAATGTTTCTCGCGTGGCTAAACTGGGAAACATAAAGGAAACATGTGTCCGGCTACAATGTTGCGCGCTACATGTGTCCTAGTTTAGCCAGGGCTTTAGTTACATGTACGATGCAGTCTATGCAATTTTGTCCGTGTAACAGTTTTCTCTTAAACAACCTTTAAGCTGGTTCAAGTGCCGGTGTGAATGGGGTATAAGAACTAAGAACAAAAACTACAGTACAAGCGCGTTTACCTGCTCGGCTAACTGGGGGTTTCCCTGGAACATCGGATTAGTCCGGAGCATCTAGAAGATATGTAAAAAACATTCAATACATATATGTTATTTACCGGCTGGGAGGTCTGTATAGGGAAAAACTGTGACCGAGGGCTGGAAGGTCACAGTTTTTCACTATACGGACCGACCTAAAGCCGGTAAATAACTTACTTATTTTTTTCCAACTCAAAAATTTCATTTTTTCGATGAAGACAAGCGCGCGCAAATGGTTACCGTGACCTAGGTCAGAGATAGGAAAATATTGCCCCCGCGCGCGCGCCTTGAGAACCAATCAGAATGCAGAATTCGTTACCGTGCCCTCAAGGAAAAAATAAAACAAAATATTTTGCTGTGCCCAGTTCCTAAAACGTGGGTTAACTCTACCCTTCCGATCTTGAGAATACGAAAGATCCGAAACGGGAGTCGAAGATTCTAGGGAAGTACACTTCTAAGTATACTGTTAAGTACAAATTACTAAGATTGTTGCACAAAATATGTCTTGTTTATGGTTTTTCATTAAATTGGTAAATTCCCGCCAAAAAACGACAGCAGACAGAAGCGTTACACAATCTAGACAAAACACGGACAAATGTAGGCAGAGTCGCGGACGTTTGTGGGTGTCGTAGTGGCGTGAATTTTCACGGCAGTGCGACAATTCGGCGGAATCATAACTCATTATCTTCTTCGGTTCAGTCTGCTTCACCTATTTCTTTTTAAAACTACTGATTTCTGTTAGAATGATTTTCTTCTTTTGTTCAATTTTGTGTGTATTTATGTGCTTTTTATATATATTCTGCTAGTCTCCATGTTTAACTCTTCTTCAAATGTAATTTACGTATGCTGCCAGATCATAGTATTTTAGAAATAAGTTAATGTTTGTAAAAGGAGGGTCATCTCGCATAAGCCCTGTGGTTTCTTATGGCCCTCCTTGCCACCTTATTATTTATGTATAAATGTATGGATATTTTTGTATTTGTATTGTGGCTATATTAAAGAGCCTGTGTCAGCCGCCATTTTGACAGCATAGCAACATACCAAGTCGGAGAAAGCATCCATTTCCATCGGCTGATTCAGAGAATGTAGAACAATTTTCTCGATTGAGTTTGGTAAATCAAATCTGAAACTGTGTTTTTAGACGTTTATAAAAGGTTTCTACGGCGTAACTCATCTTCTAATATCGAACGGAAAGGAGTGGCTGAAACGGGCTCTTTAATAAACTGAAACTGAAAAACAACAGCGAGTCAGTATTTATTGAACTTACGCCAGCCATCAGTTCAGGGTTGCGCACCATCTCTTGCATCATGGACTGCATGTAGGGCGATTGCATCATATGCTGCATCATCTGCGGATCACTATTCATCCGGGACAACAAGCCCTGCATGGCTGGCGTCTGGAACATACCACTCAACATCGGGTTACCTGTGGGTGGCTGAAAACGTAAAGGGAACCACAGTCAGGAAGCAGTTAGGAAATAAAGTTAAAGGGAGGCTGTCACGATACGCGCATGCTGCAGGGACGATCACTGAGCAAAACTATTTAGACCATCCTATCAGAAAACTATTGAAGAATATGTTAACGTAAACATTTGGTCGGATGGATCGAGAAATAGCGAGATTAAAACGGATTGTTTTCGTTAATTCAGCCTTCGCTGGTCATCGTTACGGGACGATACTTCTTTGTTTTGAGATGCGCAGAACAGCTGCGCAGTTGCGTGACAGCCTCCCTTTAACCATAGATAAAATGCATTGGTACGTGAGAAAGCGGGTAATTATTTTAGTTTGTTGGAAGTTTTACAGCTAAAATCGTTGCATCGCTGCCTGCGCTTTCAAAACACCTATTTGCTTTTGGTTTTCTGTTCCGCCAGTCAAATCTTATGAGCCAATCAGAAACTTGTCCTGTTTCGCCTTGTGCAGTCGCATGGGTTTCCGTCGCGACGTTGTCTGGTTTTAGTTCAAAGGGAAGCCAGTTGACTGCACTAGGCGAGACAGGGCAAAAGTTCCATTGGCTCAGATCGTTTGATTGGCGGAACAGCAAAGTCATCAAAACATAATTTGACGTTTTTTGGAAACGTGGGTCGTGGTGCAACAATTTTAGCTGTAATTGCAAAACAAAATCACTTAACTTTTCACAAGCAATTTCATTGTAAACTCGGTGAAAGTGGAGCGCGCATAAACTTTACATCTACTGTAACATACGAGATCGCGCTCTCAGTTGCATATGGGTAATCAGTACAAGACATGAAATAATTCAGATTAGAGCAGATTTCGTATGACTGTGAAAAGTACCGTGACACGGCGCGGTACTGTCGCGGTGGCGGTCGGAACTTGGCCTGCTGTAGATACTGAATGAAATCGCGTAGTCGCGGTATGGTCGCGGCGCGGCACAACTCTTTCGCGGCACTTTTCACAGCCATACGAAATCTGCTCTATTCAGCCATGCCACTATCTCAATTCTAATTGGCTAAACGTACACAGCGAAATCGTCTTGGGGCGCAGTTCGTGACGTCATACTGCAGACATTAGGATTGATGCACGGTAATGACGTCATGATGCAATCCAATAGGTTTATAATAATAATAATAATAATTGTTTAATAAAGCCATATCGCAGCAATTGCTGAATTACGAGGCCGGTCAGAACACTAATTACAATATCGATATTACATAAGTATAAATATTATGGTACTGAAATGCTATTTACAGTTGGCTCTGATATTTGATCGTACATAGATTTCCGAATCTGTTTGTTTTAGCCGTCACAGGTACAGTGGCGGACGAACCTGATCTCAGAGTATATGGCCTTTCGTGTGACACTTGTTGAACTAAGCTGCCCAGCAGAGGGGAGGAGGAGCGGGATCGCCTAAGAAATTTAATACATGCATCCTCTCTCCTCTGCTGTAGCGTCTTTAGGTCTGCTTGTGCGAGCGCATCCTCATACCGCAAATGAGGAGAAATGATCTTCAGCGCCCTTTTTTGCACCGATTCTATATGGTCACTCAGATACTGAGTGAGGCCAGCCCAGGCGGGGCACGCATATTCTAAGACAGACCTAATGACGCTGCAGAAAACAAGAATTAACTGGTTATTCGATAACCCACACTTCTTAAGTGCACGTAGTGCATACAAGCGTTTGCTGCCTTTCTTAACAATATGTATGACATGCTCGTTCCATGTAAGATTATCCGACAAATAAACGCCTAGCACTTTGTAGCAAGAGACCTTTTCAATCAGGGAATTACCAACCAGAAGAGGGGCTGGTGGAAAAGGGGAGTACTGTAGAAAACTAATACACATTTCTTTGCATTTTTTACTGTTAAGCACCATGCCCCTAGAGGAGGCAAAGGTGTAGATATCCGAAACAGTAAAATTCAGGTACGAAGGAGAAAGCCTGGGAACAAACTCCATGACAGTTGCGTCATCTACATATTTGATTCTATTAACACAGTTCGACGCCATTTTGTTCACAAGGATGCAAAATAGTAGAGGAGCCAATTTTGTCCCCTGGGAGTTCCCCCATTCAGAGTTATAGGCTGGGAAAGGACTGCGCCTACCCTCACTCTCTGGTTTCTGCCGGTAAGAAAGGCAGCAATCCATCTGACCAAATGTGGTTCCACATCTAGGTCCTCAGCTCACGCAGCAAGACGCAGCAAGACGTTTGGCCGCCCTGTTGGTATATCTGTCATCTGAGCGAAATTTGATCAAAAGTGTGCAAATCAAAATCTTTTCTGGGATGTTTTTGTGCCATCGATGTACTGAATAATAGAACCATTATCTTTCCTGCTCGATTTTGCAGAATATCGTTTGATTTAGCCAACTCGGGACTGCGTCCCTCGTCGGCTAAGTATCAGACGATATTCTGCGCAATCATTCTAATTCTAACATACTTTGTTCCAGCAGTTACAGTTGGTGTAGTACTTGGTGTAGTACTTGTAGTGGCCGCAGTGTTTGCAGGCACTGCAGTGTTTGCAGGCACTGCAGTGTTCCCAGGCCTGCAGTGCTCCCGGGCCTTGCAGTGTTCGCTGGGGTGCAGTAGGCGTAGCTGATTGCTGTGCCGATGGTGAAGCCCAGGGGTTAGGAAGGGGTGACAGATTTTCTGTGCCTTGTTGGGGGTTTGCCGTGCTGGAGGTAGTGGTTGTTCTTGTACCAGTACTTGTTGTTGTTGTCCCTGTAAACAAGCGGATACAAATAATCTCAGGACGTACAGACAGACAGACGGTTTGGATTTTAATATATAAGATTATACAATAATAATAATAATAATAATAATAATAATAATAATAATAATAATTTAATAGCTTATATAGCGCATTCTTCATGGCGAGATGATCGAATGCGCTTTAAATATGATAAATTACAATAATATAAAAATCTAAAAATTTAAGCTATGATAATTACATGTATTTCTGGAATATATAAAAATGAGAAATAAATAAATAAAATAAAGGTAGTAAAACAATAAAAGTAAAAAACCATACATAAACAGGGCCCGACATTAACGTTTTTTTCGCTAGGTGCCAATGGCGACTAATAAAAAAATTTAGTCGCCAAAATGCAAAGATTTAGTCGCCACATAAACGTGGTTCTCAGCTGAACTAAGAAAGCTGGGGTGCCATTTGGCAACTTGTTCTAAAATGTTGATGCCAAGCCCCAAAATTTAGTCGCCATTGGCAACCATATGGTCGCAGTGTCGGGCCCTGATAAAGTCTAAACCCATACATACCGGTGCCTTGTCCAAATAAGCTGCAAAAGGATTGTTTTGCATCTGTTGCATCTGATAAAGAATAAAAAATTACAAGTTTTACAGCTAAAATCGTTGCATCGTGACCAACATTTTCAAAACATCGATTTGTTTTTGGGTTTGCTGGGGGTGAGGAGAAAAGCAAAGAGAGGGCGAGGGTTGACATATTTCCAGCACCCTTTCAATGGAGGATATTTCTGGAATCACATGACAACAGCTTATCCTGTTCCGAAATGGCGTGCTTCACGCCAGATTATTTGGAAACATGTCCAATTATAGAACGAAGCAATGTGTATAAATGCAAATGAACCTCGTAATTCATAGTTCCGACCTGCCGTTCAAAGCCATACGTGTAGTTACTGTTGTTATGTCCCACAAACAAACCAGGGTTTTCCTTGAAAAAAGTCCAAAAATATTCCGATCCCGCTTAGATTTACCATATATCTTTATCTTTGGAACATCTCAGTTTATACTGTTTATACGTACGACAACCCCTACTCTCCCTACCCGATAACCACTTGTCTATGTCTAGTGACAATAGGAAATAAAAAGTAGTTGACACCCATGAAAAATTTGCCCCCAGTGCTCGGCCTTAACGTTTTTGGCCACTTGTCCCAGGACAAGTAACACAGAAAAGTTACTTTCCCTAGCCAAGTTTCTAGTTGTCCAGTTATGGTATAAAAAAATTGTTGTGAAATAGAGACCAAGCCTATGTACGAATATAAAATGTAACCTGCTTACCAATACCCAATACTCATTAGCCTCTATGTGGACTCGTCCAGTCATCGTGACGAAAGACAAACTTTTTTAATGAAAAGATGATAGCTTCGAGAGTTTCAGACATTAAACTCGCTCAAAACAGTGTGAACACTTTTAAACAACAAGGTACGTACACACCAGCAAAATGTTTTATGTTTATATTTCGCGTAAAATCATTGCTTGTCCTGTGACTAGTGCCCCTGAGTTTTCACTTGTCCTGAAGCATTTCTTACTTGCCCAGGACGACAGAGCGGAAATGACCAAAAATGAAATGTCTAACTTCGCCATATTTCAATTTATAAGCTCAAGATTCCGTATACAAAGAGTTTCTATGACCAAAAGCTTAATTCCAAATTTTCAAGAAATTTGAAGAATATGAATTTTAGATATGATTGAACAAAGTTTGCAAAATTCCTGATCAAAGTACCAATTCTCCCATAAAATGGCACAGAAACCAAAGTTTAAAGCCTAATATCTCAAAGACGGATCCATTAGAAAAAAGTCATTTTTGATATTTTGTTTCTAATAAGACAAGGAGTCTGTATGCAAAAAATCAAGCTTTTCTGAGTTAACCTGACCTTATTATTTGAAATTTAGTGATCTAAACAGGTCATTTCCGCTCTGTCGCCCAGGACAAGTAGACAACCACTAAGGTTGAGCACTGGCTCCCTATCAATTGGAATCACACATTACGCACCTGCTCTTGAGCGGCATTCATCATGGGTTCTTGTATGTCAGTGTACATTCTCTGGAGTGCATTGAAGCCACCAGGCAGACTCTACAAAGGCAAAGCACATGTACTTGATAAACATCACTTCCTCTATCGCCATAACAGCAATACTAATGATATAGCAGGGCTGCAAATTGGGCAATTCCAGAAAATATATGTACCCCGGGGGTGGCATTTGGAAATTCTGAATGGGAGGCGGGCTTTCAAGCTCGGAATTCTGCCTGCATGTTTTTGAGCTGGAAGCCAGGTTAACCTCTTAGGAATTCTATATGCATGGGGGGTAAGCCATTTTTGGAAATTCTGGATGCATAGGGGGTCAAAAACTAGTGCCGCCCGTGGTGGGGGTACACATATTTTCTGGAATTGCCCATTGTGCCGTGGGGGTCGCTTTTGCGACGTTTTTCTCTTTTGCAACTAACTTTGTCAGTCAGTCGAAGTTTTGCGACTCACTTCTTGTCTAACTCGCTGCCACATGTTCAATTTTTGCGACTAACATTTTAGAAAATGCGACTAGAATTTTGAAACTTGCCAAAGAATTTGACAGGACTTTTTTTTTAATTTGCAGTCCTGTATAGATAAGAAATATGCAAGTTGAGCAACCACACAACCACAGGGTAAATGTTCAGAAATCAGGGAGTTTTCAAGGTCTAGGTCAGGGATGGCAGACATTTAATCAAGTTTTGATATACCGTTTCCGGGAAACGTTGTCACCCAAAAGCCTATAAGCTTGAAGCGCAAAGGAGGATGGGGCATTTAAACTGCTACTGTTTGATCTGAATTCAGACAGTTATCGCAAACACAGGTGAAATGATTAAATTTCAGTACATTTCCAAGCATGTTTGTTTCTAATATTTTACAGAAATTTAAATAAATCTTTACCCATACTCCCTTGGGCACCAAGCTTATAGACTTTTTGGGTGACAACGTATCCCGGAAACGGTATATACATTTTCACTAAACTCAACTCCCCTCCCCCCACCTTGACAAACAATCTTAAATAACAAAAAATACTTATGAGCCCCAGGAACTTTTAAAACTGTTCCGCCATCCCTGTAGGTTGGTCATGCATTTTTATGTGAAGCAAAAATGCTGTGTCCATAAAGTTCTCATTTATGTGACAACTTTAAAAACAAGCTTTGTGTTGTTTCTGCATTCCAGGAGTTATCCCCTGTCTTACAAAATTCCAGGACTTTCCAGGACAACAATAAAAATCAAGGACTTTCACTTTCAAAGTCAGGAGGCATACAAGCCTAAAAAAGCAAAATTGGTCCATAATATATAAAGCATTGCAGGGTCATGCACCAACTCACCTGAAATCAAGACTCGTAAGAGTAAGTGATTGCGATAAAATATATTCATTGCGAAATATTGATACAGACCTAGCACTTTCAAAGCCAAGCACAAATTTTCTGAAATCCAGCTTCTCCTATAATGGCGCCATGTTATGGAATTCCCTTTCAAAAGAGGCCAAATGGCTAAATCGCTATCTGCCTTTAAGCGTCTGATAAATAGGGATGTCGCTGCTGGGCTATGCTAGGTTAAAATTTGCAAACCATATACTCATATTTAGTTACACGCCCCACATGGAAATCAGCGTCTGTTTTGTTTTTAACTTTTGTAAATAGACAGTTGTTGTGGCCAGCGTGCCTAAATAAAGATGTACATATGTATGTATGTATGTAAGCCCTTGGTCATGACCCCATTACAGAAATTGAACAGACGTCCACTGGAACTACCAGAGGATATTTAATTGTGTACCTCTAGGTTGCTAAGAGCCCTGTCCTGGTTCCTCATCATTTCTTGCATAAGAGACGGGTTCCGTGCCATCTCCATAGTTTGACGCATCAGGTCAGGATTGTTAAGGATGTGTGAAATCTCTGGTTTCCTCTGTGGCAATAAAATAACAGAAATAAACGCTGGTGAAAAAAATTGCAAAAAAGTTCTTGTAGAAACTATCAATATACTATCTGCCTTTGATCAAGAGCCCTCTGACATTTTAAAGGGAGCCTGTCACGCAACTGCACAGCTGTTCTGTGCATCTCAAATCAAAGAAGTACCGGTATTGTCCCGTAACGATGGCCAGTGAAGGCTAAACACCATGAAAACAATCGTTCCTGGAGCATGTGCATATGGTGACAGGCTATGAAATGGTTCCAGTATGACATCATTCTGTGCCATACCTCAACAAGCTGTTGCATCTGAGGATTGCTAAGAATCATCTGCCGCATCAGATCAGGGTTGGACATCATACTCTGTAGGCACAATTACAGTACAGATAAGTCTAAGCCATCATAGATTGAAGAGTCATGTTTTTGGGGATTCAAAACACAGGGCAAGACATTGCAACCATATGGTCAACAATGGAGGCTAGATAGAAAACAATTCAGCTTAGTGTACATGTAGTCACCAAAATACCCTGCAAGTTTCCTCCTCTTTTAGGTGAGGGAGCAAGAAAAAGCACTGTGAGCAAGCACCATGTGTAAAGTCTAGCGCCAGATGTGACTCGCACTTACACAATGAAAACCAAACGTTTGCTCACAGTGCAGGATTCTCTCCCACGCTCACAGTCAGCCTAAGAGAGGAGGAAACCACTGCTTGCAGGGTATCACAAAAATAGAGACTTATATCTTTCTAGTCTAGATCACTATAGGTTACAAAAAAAATCAGCTGTCAGCTAATTTAGGAGAAAAAAAACATGGTGACCAAATTTTTATTATGGCAGCCAAACTTCCCTATTTGCCAACAATGTTTTTTATTTAGACGCTAATGGCATCTCTTGAAAAAAGTTCATGTCAGGCCATTTAATAATACATTTTTGATGGCACACTACCTGTACAAGGGGATTATCCATGATTTGCCTCATCATATCTGGGTTGGTCATCATCTAGAGAAATGGCAATAAACAAAGAGTCTTGAATTCACCAATAAAAATATGTACAGTATTATAAGCTGGAAATTATACCTGAATGAGTGCTTTTTGCAACTAAACTTTTATCATTCGTGTTTAAACGTTTTGTTACTTTGTTACCCAGTTTGTAAAACTAACAAAAAATTGAAACTATTGGCAAAAGTGGAAATTGTAACTTTGGAGAAATCTGTTCGATGTTTACCTGTGGATATTTCCTCCAAAGACACCCCAAAAGTAACAGTGGGAAGTCACAAATAAGGTTTGTGCTCTAATAGTACTTTATTTCTAAAAAAATCTGGATTATGCGGAAAACAAACATGTGCTGGAACTGTGAAAGTATGTATGAGGCGGATGCGCTTCTCCACACCATGTAAGATGCCCTGGCTAGACTAACCTGCTGTTGAAACTGCTGACTCATCTGTTGAAAGTTGCCTCCTGATAGAATAACAAAAATAAAATGTGCCTTTTAAATATTAACAGTACACCTGAACATTCTATCAGTGTGCCAAATACAAATGAATACATTACATTCAGCAACTAAGATAGAAGTATGTAGATGTTCAGGCAAGCCTGTGGCCCCGTAGCACTAAGTTCAACAGAGTGGAGATAAGGAATTAACCTTGTGTGAAAGCTAACGTGCTAATGAAATGGTCCCATATGTGCTTCTGAGCGTTAGCCCTAGTAAGCGGAGAAAGAGAAAAAAACTCTGACCCCGAGAGGGATTCGAACCCACGACCTCCGGAATTGTACATCCTATGTTCTACCAGCTGAGCTATCCAGGTCAGACTGGGAGCAGGTCGGGGTATATTTAGCACTTATTCTATTTCAATTGAGGTGGATAGTGGCAGAATATTTACCGAGAGCCGCAGGCTCGAGGTAAATATTCCTAAAGCCACTATCCACCGAAATTGAAATAGAATAAGTGTTTTAGTATATACCAGCAAGGAAACCTGTCGAATTTTCAGTCGGAAAACAATAAGAAAAGTTGTGTTAGCGTTTGAAAACTTATACGCGCGTGACAAAACTCACACAAACTTAGATGATTTGCATAAGCACGTTTTTGGTCGATTTTGACAGCTCTAGAAAGTTTGCAAGCATTTACTTCGAAAAGCTGGGGGAAAAATGGACAATTCAAGGGATTTTCAACAAATTGGACATGTAGCGAGCAATATATTGCATCATTTGGAATATAGGTTCAAATGGAAGAGCATTTGTAAGCAATTCGCCAAAAGCTTCTGAGATAAAAATTATTGTCGGCAGGCACTCGTTGCACAAGTACTTTGCTGGAAAAATGGAGTGAACAAACACCGCAAACACTGGATATTTGAGGGAAAAACGATTTAGCAGGATAAAACAGCTACACGAAACCTTGTGAAAAGGCTTTATGGGGTTATCATTAGGCAAGAAGAAGGAAAACTGACTACTAACAGAAGTCTCCTTTGTGGCGGACAGTTCGCTCACAAAAAACTACAAGAAAGCTGCCGATCAGTCGTTGCAAGACACAAACCATCCTCAGGTACTTTGAAAATTAGCTCTTTCGACTGTATTTTCTCGACAGATTGTAGATCATAGTTTTGATTTTTGTCAGATTAATAAAATAAAGGGAAAATACATGGCTAAAAATAATTTTCATTCATGTTTTGCCAGCTAAAGTTTTTCAACTCGGGTTTCAGTGCAAGCGTGTTTTTCACAAACAACGCTCAGACGATTTGTGAGCTTATTAAATCCAGAGAGACCGATTTTGAGACAAAGAAATCTAATTTGTTCCTTCTTTAGTTTTGTTGACTGACTTTTCTTCGCCACTACTGCATGAAATTTGCTTGCCAACAATATCTACTGTTTCGGAGGTAAATAATGTCTCAGATTCCGAGATTCTAAACCAATCAAAATGCTCGTTCTTAGGAGGTTGCCGAGCTGGTATATACTAATAGATGTTATGGTCGCGGTAATGAAGTGAATATATGTAGATGTTCAGGCAAGCCTGTGGCCGCGTAGCACTAAGTTCAACAGAGTGGAGATAAGGAATTAACCTTGTGTGAAAGCTAAAAAACGTGCTAATGAAATTGTCCCATATGTGCTTCTGAGCGTTAGCCCTAGTAAGCGGAGAAAGCGAAAAAATCTCTGACCCCGAGAGGGATTCGAACCCACGACCTCCGGAATTGTACATCCTATGCTCTACCAGCTGAGCTATCCAGGTCAGACTGGGAGCAGGTCGGGGTATATTAGATGTTATGGTCGCGGTAATGAAGTGAATATATGTAGATGTTCAGGCAAGCCTGTGGCCGCATAGCACTAAGTTCAACAGAGTGGAGATAAGGAATTAACCTTGTGTGAAAGCTAACGTGCTAATGAAATGGTCCCATATGTGCTTCTGAGCGTTAGCCCTAGTAAGCGGAGAAAGAGAAAAAATCTCTGACCCCGAGAGGGATTCGAACCCACGACCTCCGGAATTGTACATCCTATGCTCTACCAGCTGAGCTATCCAGGTCAGACTGGGAGCAGTTTGGGGTATATTAGATGTTATGGTCGCGGTAATAAAGTGAATATATGTAGATGTTCAGGCAAGCCTGTGGCCGCGTAGCAATAAGTTCAACAGAGTGGAGATAAGGAATTAACCTTGTGTGGAAGCTAACATGCTAATGAAATGGTCCCATATGTGCTTCTGAGGTTAGCCCTAGTAAGCGGAGAAAGAGAAAAAATCTCTGACCCCGAGAGGGATTCGAACCCACGACCTCCGGAATTGTACATCCTATGCTCTACCAGCTGAGCTATCCAGGTCAGACTGGGAGCAGGTCGGGGTATATTAGATGTTATGGTCGCGGTAATGAAGTGAATATATGTAGATGTTCAGGCAAGCCTGTGGCCGCATAGCACTAAGTTCAACAGAGTGGAGATAAGGAATTAACCTTGTGTGAAAGCTAACGTGCTAATGAAATGGTCCCATACGTGCTTCTGAGCGTTAGCCCTAGTAAGCGGAGAAAGAGAAAAAATATCTGACCCCGAGAGGGATTCGAACCCACGACCTCCGGAATTGTACATCCTATGCTCTACCAGCTGAGCTATCCAGGTCAGACTGGAGCAGGTCGGGGTATATTAGATGTTATGGTCGCGGTAATGAAGTGAACATATGTAGATGTTCAGGTAGTATCTTGGAGAAACAGACCAAACCACGTCTCAGGGCAAGTACATATTATTAATCTTTAACATTGCCTACTTTCAAGCTGTGAGTGCCTGGAGTAATTCCCATTAACAAGAGAGCATGAT
The DNA here is from genome assembly GCA_033964015.1 of Scolanthus callimorphus. Classification (NCBI taxonomy): domain Eukaryota; kingdom Metazoa; phylum Cnidaria; class Anthozoa; order Actiniaria; family Edwardsiidae; genus Scolanthus; species Scolanthus callimorphus. The sequence continues at coordinate 5,673,108 of CM066924.1, forward strand.
GACCTTGACAAAAGGCTGAAGTCTGGTATTAATTGGGTCAATACTGACTGGGATATTAGCCACTTGTAACCCATAAAAAAACCTTCTGAAATTTTGGCATTTTCTGAATGTTGTTGTACAAGCACCAAGCAGTGTTTCAACAAAAGGACTGGCTGACTGAACTGCCATCTACCTCAAACCATACTGACTGCTGGCAACGTCATTATTACTTCACTATAGGCCTTTATCACGCAATATTGATTAATAATATATAATAGTTATTAGAAAATGAAATCCAGTTTCCAATTCTACACATCTGTTAGTAAAACTGCAAAGTGCCAAAAGAATTACTTGAATACTGGCTGAGATAAGAATTTTTAAAACTTTGTATTCTGGCTTACTTTTTACAAAAGAAATGTACGGGCAAATACGTCAAGTCCAGGCTCAGATGGGCATTGATGCCCATCCAGTCTCGTTTCGATGTATTTTCCCATAAATTTCTTGTAAAAAAATAGCCAGAATATGAAGTTTTGAAAATTCATATCTCAGTCAGTATTCATTCAAGCAATCTTCACATCTTCATGGATGTGTAGAATTGAATACTGGATTTCATTTTCTGATAACTATTTTATATTATTAATCAATATTGCATGACAAAGGCCATTAAAGCAATAGATTAATACATAAATATGCCAATTATCTGCACCCAAAGCACAGGAAAACGCCCAGGTGGGAGGAGGGTACTCTATATTTGGATGGTACAAGTAGGTATGACCGTCATATTTTTTAGGGGTTAAAATCAGTGATCCGGTATGTTTTAGGGTTTCTTTGAAAGAAAACGTGTACGCCCAAGAAAATTCAGTATTTAAGCTAAAACGGTGCACTGAAGAAGGTACTTTAGGACAGAGGAGTATTTTTAGGGTGGAAATTTTTTTTGACAGGTATTCTTTAGGCTGGAAATTTTCCCAATGGTCATCCCTACCATTTTAGCCTTCATTTTGAAATTTCAAAAATTTCTGGGAGGGAATGTCCCCCTACCCCCTTAGATGGCTCTTACAGCCTTCTTATGCCAACCACAAACCAAGCCTTGTACTTCAAAACCTTAGCCTGCTGTACTTTTTGAAACCCGACCACGCTGCTGAAAGATGATTATGTTGAACAAGAGTGACTGAGCAAAAAACATTTTAACATTGCATACTGCCTACTTCAAATAACTCACCAGAACCAGGGCCTCCTAGTCCCAGACCCCCCATGTCAAAAGGATCGAATGCTGGTGTGGATGACTGCTGACCAGATGGTGGGCTCACAGTAGATGGTTGTGGTGGAGTGGGACTGGAGGGCTGAGGGCAAACAAATATTATATGTGATAGAAGTATAAAGAGATGTTGCAAAAAAGTGGCCACTGGTCTATCTACTAACTACTGCCCTACTAGGACCGACTTCACAAACAACATTTAGTATGTATAATGCTTTTTACATTTTGCTTATTTACTTAGAGCGGATCTCAGATCTTTTATGCAAAGTAAAATACACTTATGGGTAGCCAATCAGAAATAAAACCCATTCAACAACAAACCAATAAGGGAGCTAAGAAAGTGCATGATTGTATGACTTGTCTTTAGTAGTGACCCAAGAAAACAAGGGGCGCAGTGTTTTTGGTTGTCTTGACATTCTGATTGGCTGGCTTAACAAAGACCCATGACTTCAGCCAATAGGATCGTGTAGAAATGGAATGGCAACCTACTCACAATGACCCGGATCTCATGGTAACACAGGGTACCACCCCCCTTCTGGAATGGAACAAATCTAATACCCAGCCCTTTAAACAGGGCTGCTAAAATCCCCACCTTTGCAGCACATCATCCCCCAAACCCCTTCCATGTATACATGTAGGTGAAACTTACAGTAAAAACCCTCATAAAAGAACAGGTGTTTTGGGGATTCAGGCTGATTTTGTTCTTGTACATTGGGTGTTTTCTGCAAAATCAGCCTGAAAATGTTCTTATGGTGTTCTTAAAATTGTTACTGTACTCGAACCCAAATGGCAGCTATTTATTTTATACAAGAACATTTTTCAGGCTGCAAGTGTTCTTATGTCTAAGGTACCTTTTTGACCAAATTTCAGCCTGAGTGTTCTTAATCCACTTGTTCTTTTATGCGGGGTTTTACTGTACTTCTCTTTTTACCAGTACATACCTGGGTTGCATGGTTAGCAGCTTGCTGTTGAGCCTAACAGGAAAAAATTGCAGTTTGGCACAGTTGGAGGAGAAAGTTTGGGAGTTGTAACTTTACTGTTGTAACCTCTAGTGACTTTGAGGGGATCTTTTCTTGGCTAGAAGAGGTACTTAAACTAGGTTGGCTACCCATCACAGAGAGACGCCAATTCCACCTCACCAATTTTCGCCTTTAAGGCTGCCCATTACACAAATTGGCCTGCACACTTATGCCTCGACCTGTATATACCTTTAAACTCAGCACTGCGCACACTCAAGGCACCTTCGGGTACAAGGCCGATTTTTAATTCGTTACTGTCCGCTACAAGAGAGGCCAAAGAGTTCTCAATTTTTAAGCGTAATGTCAGGACATTTTTTTAATGATAAGGCTAAAATGAGATTAGCTTAGTCTTACAGTGAACCGCCACCAATTTGTTTATTATCAGTAGTTTTATTAATAGTTTGTATTAGTATTTTTATCACTCTAGCTCAAGTAGTATAGCTCATTTAAGTAGTATATAGTTCATTTAGTATAGATCATTAGCATAGAAGAGCCTCTTTGTTGGAATGCTAATAAACCATTATTATTATTATTATTATTATTATTTATTCTTTTCACTTCAACCAATAGTTTAGAAGTGTTAAAAAAATACCAGAAAATGTGTTACTATAAATAAAATACAATTTAGGCTTTTACAGTTTAGTAAAGAGCACTTTTTCCCAGTCCAATTTTCAGAAATCATTCAACTGAAAGTCTAAACAATGTTGTGGAAAAAAAGATTTACCTTTACTGTTATTCTAGAAAAGATCCATACCCCACTAGTACCAGTACCCCACCACAGAAGTATTGGATGAGGGGTACATGTAGGGGGTCAACACACCATTTATTTCCCATACAATCATGACTGTATATGTTTCACTGGAAATTCCCTCGATGGTATGTGGGAATTCTGGGATTTTTTTGACAAACAGTAAGCACCCTCAAGCGCCGTCTACACAAGCAATTTTTACTTGACAATTTTCCTTTGACAAGGAAACTTGATCATTTAGATGCACATTTTGCTTGACTGTTTTGCTCATGTAGATGATACAACATTGACAATGTTTCCTTTAACAAGCATTCTTTTTTGACAAGCTAGCATGACAAATAAAACTTGTCACATAGAAAAAATTACTCATGTAGACAGCCGTCAAAGAAAAATTAACAAATTTTCATGACGTCATGATTTGTTTCCAAGCCCCATATGCACTCACGGCTGGTACCACGACCAAGATGAAGGCCTTCGTCTACAGAAGGAATTTTTCCTTGTTTGTGTTTGTATGTATGCTGACCTAATCATCATGTGAAATATGACTTTTATTCATAATTTTCAAACAAACAGTACCTAATTCTATGGAACTAAAACGGCACACGAAAATGGCACTGGAATTCAGGGGATTCCCTTAACTGCTGAAGTGCTGTGAAAATTGTGAAACCATTATTATTTCTTTTTTAAATTCTAAGAAACCCTTGTACAGGTACTGCATGGCACATTTAGCATAGAACTGCGAATGTAGAAAAATTACATTTCCAAATGCTGAAACATGTAAAAAGTATGCCATTAAGTACAACCTCTCATCAAAAGTTAAAGTATGCTACATAGTACAAGACTGAAGTTGTCTGAATTAAAAATAGATGAGATGAAGCAACTTCAACTATGACAGACTCAGTCAAACAATATCATTGGTATTATAAAAACATATCTAGTTTAGGTTTAGCTGATCCCCATAGAATTAATTACACTTTTCATGCAAATTCCTAGGGAGGGGATATTATTAATCGGAAACATAAGACAAAAATACACTAAAAGGTTTTTACCCTGTTTTCGGATTTGATGACCAAGTGAACTGTTAGACCGTCCTTGATTGCTAGAAGGAAAAAGGAAATATTAGCCGTAAGTGAAAATGAAACCTTTACAGCCTCACTGGTTCTCTTAGTTTATATATTTTAAGTTAATACTTACAATTAGACTCCAGCGTATCCTCATCCTTTAAAATTCTACCGGCGAAAATCAAGCACAATTGAGGCACAGGGCTCCAAATTTACCAGATATCGCCTCTTTGAACTGAAAATTAACCAATAAACAAATCAAAAATCTGCCTAAAATGCTGACAGATGGCAAGTTTAATACCTCTTTCATAGTTGCAGTGGGTTCGATTTGGATGGTTTCCTTGTTTTTAGAGGTTTTTACAACCACATTTATTTTGGAATTTTCCTTTCCTTCCGCCATGATGACTCAACTTGCTTGAAACAACTGCTACGCAAACTGGGATCCAGGCCGTCACGGTTGTAATATTACACAGGGAAAGGGCGGGGACTGTGTTTCCGTCTCCTATTTCTTGAAGGTAACATTATTCTTATCCACATTAACTGTGATACTGACTTTCTGTTGCATTCTAGGTTGTAAATATATAGGTTCTATATATTTAAAGCGCAAATAAGGTGATTTAATTTTTGTCGTGACTGTCTCATATGGCCGTGAAATACTGGGCGCCATTTCCGGTTGCGCAGCCCGCCCGAAGGCATTTCAAGATGGCGGCGTTGATGTTCCAAGCGACTGCCAGGTAAATTTACAAGTTGTTAGACTTTATCTTTTATATGTGACTTTGTCACGAGCCGGATGAGTTTGTAAAAGCTTCAGAATTTTCATTATGTTTGCAAAGAGCATAAAGCCTCGATCGATCTTCTCCAAATAGGACTGGGAAGGTGAACTTCCAATCATTCCATAGTTTATAGCATGTCATCATCTTTCATGTTCCATGTTGTATCTCGTTATTTTGTAGGTTGAAGACTGCCGTAGCGCTGATCAACAATCTCGATATTTCGCGTTTCCCTCTGCTCTTGAATAGAATCATACAGAAGTTGCATCTCAGGGTACAGTATGTGTGAAAATACACAATATACATGGGGGGCAATGCACCATACACCTCTTACAGTATCGTATGAGGGACGTCAATTCTCACGGTTTTGCCGCGAGTCTCCAGATTTTTCGCTTTGTCTCCCGGGAAAAAAACAGAGGATCGACATGCATTTACTTTTTTTCTCCCAGAGAATTAATTTCACCATTCCAAGGCGGCCTCCAGATTTTATGTCCTGAGGTTGACATGCCTGCAGTATATCCGATACAATCACTGCATTGAACCCATTAATTCTCATACCTGCCAACAGTCTCCCAGGGAAAAACATGAAACCTTCTATGTACATCTCCCAAGGTATATTTCTTGAGATTTTCTCATACACTTGTTGTATTTGATACACAATCTCCTGGTTTTGGAGTTTTCGGGGTTGGCAGGTATGCATTCTACACCATGTCTAAAAGATGGTTGAAATGGGTCATACAGTACCAGCTATTATAAAGGGCCACTGCCAACCACAATCCTTTGTAGGCCAGAGCAAATTTTCTCAATGGGCAATTCCAGAAAATAAAGGTACCCCCCCACGGGCGGCACTAGTTTTTGACCCCCCCATGCATCCAGAATTTCCAAAATGGTTTACCCCCCCCGTGCATATAGAATTCCGGGTAGGTTAAACCCCCCTCCCCTTCAGAAATTTCAACTTTTACCCCCCCTCCCCTCCGGAATCCAAATAATCACCACCTTGTTTATTATTGCGAGAAAAAGTAAAAATTTGGGAGAGGGAAACGTTGCGGAGAAAAAGGCAAAAGTTGCGGGGGTTGTTGCGGGAATTTATTAAATTTGCAAAGTAAAGAAAACACAAAAAGCGCATAATCTTGTTTCAGAATATTAATACAGAGCATGATAGTTTGATTTTGAAGAAAAAAATACCACCGGCATTCACAACATCCACTGAATATGAGCTCTAAATTTTAGCGTGTTTAACTAGTAGCTAACTGGCTATTTTGTAAGATTTGAATTGTAGGGGCAAAGAATCGGATGATATTATCACGGAAAAAGTTGAGACTTTCGCCATTCGATCGTGAAATGGGGGAATAGACATTTCAAATGAAGTGTGGAAGCTATTTACTTGCAACACACATTTTCAAATCGCTTTCTAAAACAATATAACCAATAGGAAAACACATTCGAATGAGCTAGACCAAGCTTGGAAAGCCTAGTTGTTACTTTTTGCGGATCTTCGAATATTTGAGGCTTAGGAAAAACCCATATAGAAACTCTAAAAAGGAGTAAAAGAAAAACATGTAATTCAACATGCATATTACATGTACCATTTTTGAGAAACGTGTTGTTCCGGGATTTCATTAGATATGTTAGGGAAAGTTGCGGCGGGTTTTGGTGAAAGTTGCGCGTCCATGCAAGCTCAACTTATCCCGTATCGCCAACATCCTTTATATTAATTTCAATGTGTGATTGTACAAAGTTGAACCTGCTGCGTGATTGAACTAACAGTCGAAATCAGTAGAAAATTATGGAGATTCTGTCTTAGAGGGGACAAGTACGAACTGGCAAGCATTCTCTATCTATCGAATGGCGGCGAAGACTGTTTTTCCGCGCGTGAAATGACGTTATTTTCTTTCTGAAAAACGCTATTTTAGCTAAAAAACACGCGAACTCCTTCAGAAGTTGGGCATCTTCAGACCCCCCCCTTGTGACAAGAAATCCAGCTCCGAAAAACCCCCCTTGCAATCAGAATTCCGAGCTCTTAAACCCCCCCATGCCTTCGGAATTTCCAAATGCCGCCCGTGGGGGGGGTACCTTTATTTTCTGGAATTGCCCAATGACAGTAAACGTTACTTATTATAGCAATACATACTCGTCCAAGTTATTGTGATTTTTTTTTTTTTTTAAATTCAAGGTGTAGCCATTCAAAACAAAAACACAAGCTCAGGGCGCAAAGGATGCTGGCTAGTGTTGGGCTTTCAATCAAAGCGATCATGGTTTAGCAAACTCGATGAAAAGAGTTTTGACTTAATCTTCTTCAGGATGAAAGGGCATTTACTTCAGAGGAAGAAGAAAAGTTACAAGCTGCCTTTGCATTAGAAGCTGATGACTTGCACATTGTTTTGGAGACATGTGCCTTTATGTTAGAACAGGTACCATTTTGTATTATAAATCCTGTTGTCCACAATATCTTGCAACACTGACAACTTCTTTAAAATTTGAATATCAGTATTTTATACAACAAAGATTTACTGTGTAAGATGCTAAACCCTTGGAAGCTTACCCAATTTTGTTATCTTCTGTAGGCTGCCTACCACAATGCCAAACCACAAGTTTTACAGCAACAGCTGCAGAATTTGAATCTAGAAGAAGACAAGGTATAAGCAGTACTAATAAAGCTAATAAATAAGGCTTTGCTAGTAGGTTGCCTTCATTACTGACCTTTTCCATGTTTGCATCTGGCAATAATGTGGCAGTGAACTAATAGGGTCAACTGTGCATCTAGGTCCTTAAGAATAACCTCAGGCTGTTGTTCCTTTTTCCTTGCAAACAGAAAGCAGCATGAGGAGTACTAATATCAATGAATGACACACCACACACAATTTTGGGTCATTCCATTTTTTAGCCACACACCCCTTATAGAAGAAGTTGTTTTCTTTAGTAACCCCCTCAGAAATTCTTCCTCTACCCCCTTGGAAATACCTTCTATACAGAAAACCCTCTTGGGGTTGCACCCCTCAGAAAAACCCACGGAAGAGGCTTTTTTCTTTCACCCCCCTTGGAAGATCATACAGAAGAGTCTTTTTTTTTCGGTTTGACCCTCTTGGAAAAAGCCATTTTGCTAAACCCCCTCAGAAAAACTATTCTTTAGGGGGTGCAGATAAAAAATGGAATGGCCCTTTCCCACTCAAACAATTGCAACATTCCAATGCCAACATGGACGTTCTCTAAAATCTACAGCATTCCTTATTTTGAAGTTCAGCAATGAAATATATACCGTTACTGACATCCTCTACACCCTGGGCCTGTCAAGGAATCCCCCCCCCCTGAAATTAAATAAGCCAGGTACACATTAGACTTATTTAGGATTTAAAGGGGCACTCCCACTTTTGTACAACCTGTCAAAAAATAAGTCTAATTCTTATCACCAAAAATACATTTAAGTTTACCTGGACTAGCTAAAATAACAGGCCAGGTTTGTTAACTGACCTATTAACTGTTAAATAAATACAAATCTATAGTACTTTTATCTATTATTAAGAGATGGAATTGGATTGCGATTTGAATTATTTCCTCGACAGACAAGCATGCGAGTGCCCCTTTAAGCTAATCTTATTCTTTTCTAAAGGTAAATGCCATTGTTGAGCTATGGGTGGCCAATGGCAAATCAGTTGTTGAGAAATTACGCAAGAGAAGTCTGGCTCCAAAGCAGGTAAGTGTGGCTCTGAAGCATGTTAACATGATGATAACCATGTTGTACTCAACAACAGACAGACAGGGGAAGGACAGGTGGGTGGGCATGCAGGCTATATGTAATTGTGCAATCGGCTTTGTGATTTATTCTTTCAGCTGGATGATGTGAATTGGAGATTAAATCTACAAATGGCTCAAGCCAACATGGCAAAGATGAAGCTACCAAATGCCATATTTGAGTTGAATCTGTCATCTGTTGCCAAAGTAAGTTTGTGTGTGAAACTGTGCAAAATATAATTGTACACATATAATTAATAAACATAAATTATGTTATTGGAGGTCCAAATCATGAAGTCTTGAATTTTGTTTAGATAATTTTTGGGTTATTTTTTTAATTGGTCATTATTTTTTCAAACAAAATTTAATTAATAATTTTAGCAATTTTAACAACATAGCTAATTTTGCTTTCAGAACCAAGAGAAAGTCCACATTGAATTCACTCATGAGGAGTTATTTGCGTTTTATAATCAGGTGAGAGAATGCTGCATGTGTGTAGTTGTGTTACATTTCAAGGACCAAGTGCCTTGTATGCGGGCTTGGCATCCTGGCAGTTGTATTACATTCCAACAGGGTTAGTACGCGTCCAAAAAATCTTGGAATATACTGGATTTTCATTTCCTTCCTGGAAAGTCCTGGTATTTTAAGGAAAATCCTGGAAAATTCCTAGAAAAATGTTTCAACTCAAATTTGGTAGAATCAGTCAGTTTCGTGAATCTGATTTTGGGCTACAAATTATGACATCCTCCAGACTTCCTGGAAAATCCTGGATTTTTGTCATTCAGAAAGCGTACAAACCCTGTTCCAAAGAAACAAAGATATTTCTATGAGAATTCGAGAGCTAATCAGCGCAAACACAAGCGAAGGCAGAACATCACCGGGTGCTCCCGAAAAAGAAAATAACTTTTGTGGCTTGAAAACATATCTCCGAGAATGGAGGTGTAGAAAGGAGACGTCTGTTTTGTATTTTATTTATCATTTTCATCTTTTTTTTGCAGTTGGAGGCCATTCAATCTCAGCTGGATTCTCTGAGATAATTCATTCGATTCAGTAGATAGATTACTAATTTGTATAATGTATATATATGGATTTTTCTCAAATATCTTGTAATTCTCTGAATAGTGATTTAATACACACAACACAGAAAGTAGACAAAATAAAGGTTATTAAAAAAACATGTTCCCGTTCTCAGCGCATTTGCGCTAAAGATTTTCAGCTGCTGTGACTACCCTTGACTTGGATAGTTTGTGTTTGTATGGGAACCCATGTATACCAAAGTTATTCTCGAACTCGATAAATTGATAGTGGATAAAAGAAACGAAATAGAACAATAGTCTTTTTCCGGCATAGTTTGGCGTGTAAAGCAAAAGCATCACTTAAAATATTGTTTTGCAAGCAAAAATCCACCACCGCGAGGCGCGCGTCTTCCCCGACATTGCAAACCGGAAGTGATATTTCCCGCCGCGCATTGCGCCCGCGCCAGCATAACCTACAATGGGGGCCAAAAAGAAGTAAACACTTGCTATCCAGGCTGTTCCCCGCTCCCCTGTTCAATGTTGTTTGGTGCGCGCAGCGTTCAATTCAAATTGGCATGCTTCAACATTGGAAGGGGGAACGGGGTGTTTACGATACTTTTGTCCGCCGCTGTCTGAGTGAAGTAACGCATGCGCACTAGCCTACTTTAGGCACTTCGAAAAATAATACGCGACTGTCTGAAATCATACGCAAACGAGGGCTTATTTCTTGCCCCTAAAGTTTTACAAAAAATGGTGTTTAGGAGAAAATTTATTTCTAAACGAGTGCTTTCATATTATTCAGAACATACAGAACAGTTTTTTAAACGCTTCTGCTCGATTCTTAAAATATTTCGCTTGATCTTTTCTGTCAATGTCATCGCTTTGCGCGGGGTGTATCAGCTGATAGTTTGCGCCAACTGCGAAGCTATTAAAAGCAAAAAATGTTACAGCTAGTTTTAACCACGAGATTCTAGATAAAAGGGAGAGTTTACGATTCTCAAGCCGCAGCACGGCGGAAGTTTACTTGTTTGTTTGTTTGCTTCTTAACGAGATACATCACTCTGTCTGGTACAGGGCCACGTGCCATTGGTAAATGGTTAAGTTGCCGCCATTTGACTTAACCATCAGAAAAGCTTGGTTCTCCGGGATAATTAATTTCAAACTAGCATAAAAATATCACTATATCTTCACTAACACTACTTTATGTCTTCTCAAGCAAACAGGCGAGAGAAAAATACAGTTTTAACGAAGTAAAAAGTGTGGTAAACCATTAGCGACAATATATAAAGAGACTAATACTTCTCTTTTATTCATTCTGAGCAGCTTAACCATTCAACTTAACCGTAATATTTTCCTTGCATGCTCAAAGGTAAACAAAATTCTAACCCTGTGTGTCGAATATAGCGCTAGATTGCTAGACATTTCAAAAGCTATAACTTTAAAATGTGGATAAAACGAAGATATTTTGGAGAGTTTAAATGAATGGTTAACTCGGTCAAATGTAATGTGGCGGTGTTTGCTTGACCATGTATTTGCATATTTGGCGTCCGTTGAAGGCCCGAGATAGTTGCGCATGGAAAAAGCATCGAGTTAATTTCTTGTCATTGCTTTTGACATCTCAGAAACCTCGCTTTTGAACATTATTCTTGCTTCCGTGAGATGTTTCCCATTACAATAACTAAACTGATAGCCTTTGATTTTTTTGAAACTGAACTTCCAGAAAACTTCGCTGTTAACTCGCTAGTCATTTTGAGTCTGATTGGCTTTCCTTTCGTCCCATTATTTGTACAATTTGTCCTAAGACTTTAACAATACTTTATAGATTTCAGTTTCGAGTATTACTACGTTCTCTTAAAGAATTAAATCGGCCAAATCTTCAAAACACACACCGATGCTTAGCCTATTGCGCTCCTTTGTCAAGTACCGTTAACTTTGCTTGATCCTTCTATCGTGAAATCATAGCACAGAGCTCGTTCTTCAGATAATCCGTTTTAGTTTTCTCCTCTATAAGTTGCCTAAATTTATCGTGCTTTCATTATGAGACTCAAATCCGTAACTTTTGCCTATGTTAGCGAAATTTTGAGCAAAAATGTATCGCGTAATGACGAAAAATCCGGCTCTTGCGCGACACTATTAGGTCACGTTATCCTTGACTAAACTGTCATTTTGACGAATGCCAGGTATCGATTTCAGCTCAGACAATGGAGGCCAAAAAGAAGTAAACACTTGCTATCCAGGCTGTTCCCCGCTCCCCTGTTCAATGTTGTTTGGTCCGCGCAGCGTTCAATTCAAATTGGCATGCTTCAACATTGGAAGGGGGAACGGGGTGTTTACGATACTTTTGTCCGCCGCTGTCTGAGTGAAGTAACGCATGCGCACTAGCCTACTTTAGGCACTTCGAAAAATAATACGCGACTGTCTGAAATCATACGCAAACGAGGGCTTATTTCTTGCCCCTAAAGTTTTACAAAAATGGTGTTTAGGAGAAAATTTATTTCTAAACGAGTGCTTTCATATTATTCAGAACATACAGAACAGTTTTTTAAACGCTTCTGCTCGATTCTTAAAATATTTCGCTTGATCTTTTCTGTCAATGTCATCGCTTTGCGCGGGGTGTATCAGCTGATAGTTTGCGCCAACTGCGAAGCTATTAAAAGCAAAAAATGTTACAGCTAGTTTTAACCACGAGATTCTAGATAAAAGGGAGAGTTTACGATTCTCAAGCCGCAGCACGGCGGAAGTTTACTTGTTTGTTTGTTTGCTTCTTAACGAGATACATCACTCTGTCTGGTACAGGGCCACGTGCCATTGGTAAATGGTTAAGTTGCCGCCATTTGACTTAACCATCAGAAAAGCTTGGTTCTCCGGGATAATTAATTTCAAACTAGCATAAAAATATCACTATATCTTCACTAACACTACTTTATGTCTTCTCAAGCAAACAGGCGAGAGAAAAATACAGTTTTAACGAAGTAAAAAGTGTGGTAAACCATTAGCGACAATATATAAAGAGACTAATACTTCTCTTTTATTCATTCTGAGCAGCTTAACCATTCAACTTAACCGTAATATTTTCCTTGCATGCTCAAAGGTAAACAAAATTCTAACCCTGTGTGTCGAATATAGCGCTAGATTGCTAGACATTTCAAAAGCTATAACTTTAAAATGTGGATAAAACGAAGATATTTTGGAGAGTTTAAATGAATGGTTAACTCGGTCAAATGTAATGTGGCGGTGTTTGCTTGACCATGTATTTGCATATTTGGCGTCCGTTGAAGGCCCGAGATAGTTGCGCATGGAAAAAGCATCGAGTTAATTTCTTGTCATTGCTTTTGACATCTCAGAAACCTCGCTTTTGAACATTATTCTTGCTTCCGTGAGATGTTTCCCATTACAATAACTAAACTGATAGCCTTTGATTTTTTTGAAACTGAACTTCCAGAAAACTTCGCTGTTAACTCGCTAGTCATTTTGAGTCTGATTGGCTTTCCTTTCGTCCCATTATTTGTACAATTTGTCCTAAGACTTTAACAATACTTTATAGATTTCAGTTTCGAGTATTACTACGTTCTCTTAAAGAATTAAATCGGCCAAATCTTCAAAACACACACCGATGCTTAGCCTATTGCGCTCCTTTGTCAAGTACCGTTAACTTTGCTTGATCCTTCTATCGTGAAATCATAGCACAGAGCTCGTTCTTCAGATAATCCGTTTTAGTTTTCTCCTCTATAAGTTGCCTAAATTTATCGTGCTTTCATTATGAGACTCAAATCCGTAACTTTTGCCTATGTTAGCGAAATTTTGAGCAAAAATGTATCGCGTAATGACGAAAAATCCGGCTCTTGCGCGACACTATTAGGTCACGTTATCCTTGACTAAACTGTCATTTTGACGAATGCCAGGTATCGATTTCAGCTCAGACAATGGAGGCCAAAAAGAAGTAAACACTTGCTATCCAGGCTGTTCCCCGCTCCCCTGTTCAATGTTGTTTGGTCCGCGCAGCGTTCAATTCAAATTGGCATGCTTCAACATTGGAAGGGGGAACGGGGTGTTTACGATACTTTTGTCCGCCGCTGTCTGAGTGAAGTAACGCATGCGCACTAGCCTACTTTAGGCACTTCGAAAAATAATACGCGACTGTCTGAAATCATACGCAAACGAGGGCTTATTTCTTGCCCCTAAAGTTTTACAAAAAATGGTGTTTAGGAGAAAATTTATTTCTAAACGAGTGCTTTCATATTATTCAGAACATACAGAACAGTTTTTTAAACGCTTCTGCTCGATTCTTAAAATATTTCGCTTGATCTTTTCTGTCAATGTCATCGCTTTGCGCGGGGTGTATCAGCTGATAGTTTGCGCCAACTGCGAAGCTATTAAAAGCAAAAAATGTTACAGCTAGTTTTAACCACGAGATTCTAGATAAAAGGGAGAGTTTACGATTCTCAAGCCGCAGCACGGCGGAAGTTTACTTGTTTGTTTGTTTGCTTCTTAACGAGATACATCACTCTGTCTGGTACAGGGCCACGTGCCATTGGTAAATGGTTAAGTTGCCGCCATTTGACTTAACCATCAGAAAAGCTTGGTTCTCCGGGATAATTAATTTCAAACTAGCATAAAAATATCACTATATCTTCACTAACACTACTTTATGTCTTCTCAAGCAAACAGGCGAGAGAAAAATACAGTTTTAACGAAGTAAAAAGTGTGGTAAACCATTAGCGACAATATATAAAGAGACTAATACTTCTCTTTTATTCATTCTGAGCAGCTTAACCATTCAACTTAACCGTAATATTTTCCTTGCATGCTCAAAGGTAAACAAAATTCTAACCCTGTGTGTCGAATATAGCGCTAGATTGCTAGACATTTCAAAAGCTATAACTTTAAAATGTGGATAAAACGAAGATATTTTGGAGAGTTTAAATGAATGGTTAACTCGGTCAAATGTAATGTGGCGGTGTTTGCTTGACCATGTATTTGCATATTTGGCGTCCGTTGAAGGCCCGAGATAGTTGCGCATGGAAAAAGCATCGAGTTAATTTCTTGTCATTGCTTTTGACATCTCAGAAACCTCGCTTTTGAACATTATTCTTGCTTCCGTGAGATGTTTCCCATTACAATAACTAAACTGATAGCCTTTGATTTTTTTGAAACTGAACTTCCAGAAAACTTCGCTGTTAACTCGCTAGTCATTTTGAGTCTGATTGGCTTTCCTTTCGTCCCATTATTTGTACAATTTGTCCTAAGACTTTAACAATACTTTATAGATTTCAGTTTCGAGTATTACTACGTTCTCTTAAAGAATTAAATCGGCCAAATCTTCAAAACACACACCGATGCTTAGCCTATTGCGCTCCTTTGTCAAGTACCGTTAACTTTGCTTGATCCTTCTATCGTGAAATCATAGCACAGAGCTCGTTCTTCAGATAATCCGTTTTAGTTTTCTCCTCTATAAGTTGCCTAAATTTATCGTGCTTTCATTATGAGACTCAAATCCGTAACTTTTGCCTATGTTAGCGAAATTTTGAGCAAAAATGTATCGCGTAATGACGAAAAATCCGGCTCTTGCGCGACACTATTAGGTCACGTTATCCTTGACTAAACTGTCATTTTGACGAATGCCAGGTATCGATTTCAGCTCAGACAATGGAGGCCAAAAAGAAGTAAACACTTGCTATCCAGGCTGTTCCCCGCTCCCCTGTTCAATGTTGTTTGGTCCGCGCAGCGTTCAATTCAAATTGGCATGCTTCAACATTGGAAGGGGGAACGGGGTGTTTACGATACTTTTGTCCGCCGCTGTCTGAGTGAAGTAACGCATGCGCACTAGCCTACTTTAGGCACTTCGAAAAATAATACGCGACTGTCTGAAATCATACGCAAACGAGGGCTTATTTCTTGCCCCTAAAGTTTTACAAAAAATGGTGTTTAGGAGAAAATTTATTTCTAAACGAGTGCTTTCATATTATTCAGAACATACAGAACAGTTTTTTAAACGCTTCTGCTCGATTCTTAAAATATTTCGCTTGATCTTTTCTGTCAATGTCATCGCTTTGCGCGGGGTGTATCAGCTGATAGTTTGCGCCAACTGCGAAGCTATTAAAAGCAAAAAATGTTACAGCTAGTTTTAACCACGAGATTCTAGATAAAAGGGAGAGTTTACGATTCTCAAGCCGCAGCACGGCGGAAGTTTACTTGTTTGTTTGTTTGCTTCTTAACGAGATACATCACTCTGTCTGGTACAGGGCCACGTGCCATTGGTAAATGGTTAAGTTGCCGCCATTTGACTTAACCATCAGAAAAGCTTGGTTCTCCGGGATAATTAATTTCAAACTAGCATAAAAATATCACTATATCTTCACTAACACTACTTTATGTCTTCTCAAGCAAACAGGCGAGAGAAAAATACAGTTTTAACGAAGTAAAAAGTGTGGTAAACCATTAGCGACAATATATAAAGAGACTAATACTTCTCTTTTATTCATTCTGAGCAGCTTAACCATTCAACTTAACCGTAATATTTTCCTTGCATGCTCAAAGGTAAACAAAATTCTAACCCTGTGTGTCGAATATAGCGCTAGATTGCTAGACATTTCAAAAGCTATAACTTTAAAATGTGGATAAAACGAAGATATTTTGGAGAGTTTAAATGAATGGTTAACTCGGTCAAATGTAATGTGGCGGTGTTTGCTTGACCATGTATTTGCATATTTGGCGTCCGTTGAAGGCCCGAGATAGTTGCGCATGGAAAAAGCATCGAGTTAATTTCTTGTCATTGCTTTTGACATCTCAGAAACCTCGCTTTTGAACATTATTCTTGCTTCCGTGAGATGTTTCCCATTACAATAACTAAACTGATAGCCTTTGATTTTTTTGAAACTGAACTTCCAGAAAACTTCGCTGTTAACTCGCTAGTCATTTTGAGTCTGATTGGCTTTCCTTTCGTCCCATTATTTGTACAATTTGTCCTAAGACTTTAACAATACTTTATAGATTTCAGTTTCGAGTATTACTACGTTCTCTTAAAGAATTAAATCGGCCAAATCTTCAAAACACACACCGATGCTTAGCCTATTGCGCTCCTTTGTCAAGTACCGTTAACTTTGCTTGATCCTTCTATCGTGAAATCATAGCACAGAGCTCGTTCTTCAGATAATCCGTTTTAGTTTTCTCCTCTATAAGTTGCCTAAATTTATCGTGCTTTCATTATGAGACTCAAATCCGTAACTTTTGCCTATGTTAGCGAAATTTTGAGCAAAAATGTATCGCGTAATGACGAAAAATCCGGCTCTTGCGCGACACTATTAGGTCACGTTATCCTTGACTAAACTGTCATTTTGACGAATGCCAGGTATCGATTTCAGCTCAGACAATGGAGGCCAAAAAGAAGTAAACACTTGCTATCCAGGCTGTTCCCCGCTCCCCTGTTCAATGTTGTTTGGTCCGCGCAGCGTTCAATTCAAATTGGCATGCTTCAACATTGGAAGGGGGAACGGGGTGTTTACGATACTTTTGTCCGCCGCTGTCTGAGTGAAGTAACGCATGCGCACTAGCCTACTTTAGGCACTTCGAAAAATAATACGCGACTGTCTGAAATCATACGCAAACGAGGGCTTATTTCTTGCCCCTAAAGTTTTACAAAAAATGGTGTTTAGGAGAAAATTTATTTCTAAACGAGTGCTTTCATATTATTCAGAACATACAGAACAGTTTTTTAAACGCTTCTGCTCGATTCTTAAAATATTTCGCTTGATCTTTTCTGTCAATGTCATCGCTTTGCGCGGGGTGTATCAGCTGATAGTTTGCGCCAACTGCGAAGCTATTAAAAGCAAAAAATGTTACAGCTAGTTTTAACCACGAGATTCTAGATAAAAGGGAGAGTTTACGATTCTCAAGCCGCAGCACGGCGGAAGTTTACTTGTTTGTTTGTTTGCTTCTTAACGAGATACATCACTCTGTCTGGTACAGGGCCACGTGCCATTGGTAAATGGTTAAGTTGCCGCCATTTGACTTAACCATCAGAAAAGCTTGGTTCTCCGGGATAATTAATTTCAAACTAGCATAAAAATATCACTATATCTTCACTAACACTACTTTATGTCTTCTCAAGCAAACAGGCGAGAGAAAAATACAGTTTTAACGAAGTAAAAAGTGTGGTAAACCATTAGCGACAATATATAAAGAGACTAATACTTCTCTTTTATTCATTCTGAGCAGCTTAACCATTCAACTTAACCGTAATATTTTCCTTGCATGCTCAAAGGTAAACAAAATTCTAACCCTGTGTGTCGAATATAGCGCTAGATTGCTAGACATTTCAAAAGCTATAACTTTAAAATGTGGATAAAACGAAGATATTTTGGAGAGTTTAAATGAATGGTTAACTCGGTCAAATGTAATGTGGCGGTGTTTGCTTGACCATGTATTTGCATATTTGGCGTCCGTTGAAGGCCCGAGATAGTTGCGCATGGAAAAAGCATCGAGTTAATTTCTTGTCATTGCTTTTGACATCTCAGAAACCTCGCTTTTGAACATTATTCTTGCTTCCGTGAGATGTTTCCCATTACAATAACTAAACTGATAGCCTTTGATTTTTTTGAAACTGAACTTCCAGAAAACTTCGCTGTTAACTCGCTAGTCATTTTGAGTCTGATTGGCTTTCCTTTCGTCCCATTATTTGTACAATTTGTCCTAAGACTTTAACAATACTTTATAGATTTCAGTTTCGAGTATTACTACGTTCTCTTAAAGAATTAAATCGGCCAAATCTTCAAAACACACACCGATGCTTAGCCTATTGCGCTCCTTTGTCAAGTACCGTTAACTTTGCTTGATCCTTCTATCGTGAAATCATAGCACAGAGCTCGTTCTTCAGATAATCCGTTTTAGTTTTCTCCTCTATAAGTTGCCTAAATTTATCGTGCTTTCATTATGAGACTCAAATCCGTAACTTTTGCCTATGTTAGCGAAATTTTGAGCAAAAATGTATCGCGTAATGACGAAAAATCCGGCTCTTGCGCGACACTATTAGGTCACGTTATCCTTGACTAAACTGTCATTTTGACGAATGCCAGGTATCGATTTCAGCTCAGACAATGGAGGCCAAAAAGAAGTAAACACTTGCTATCCAGGCTGTTCCCCGCTCCCCTGTTCAATGTTGTTTGGTCCGCGCAGCGTTCAATTCAAATTGGCATGCTTCAACATTGGAAGGGGGAACGGGGTGTTTACGATACTTTTGTCCGCCGCTGTCTGAGTGAAGTAACGCATGCGCACTAGCCTACTTTAGGCACTTCGAAAAATAATACGCGACTGTCTGAAATCATACGCAAACGAGGGCTTATTTCTTGCCCCTAAAGTTTTACAAAAATGGTGTTTAGGAGAAAATTTATTTCTAAACGAGTGCTTTCATATTATTCAGAACATACAGAACAGTTTTTTAAACGCTTCTGCTCGATTCTTAAAATATTTCGCTTGATCTTTTCTGTCAATGTCATCGCTTTGCGCGGGGTGTATCAGCTGATAGTTTGCGCCAACTGCGAAGCTATTAAAAGCAAAAAATGTTACAGCTAGTTTTAACCACGAGATTCTAGATAAAAGGGAGAGTTTACGATTCTCAAGCCGCAGCACGGCGGAAGTTTACTTGTTTGTTTGTTTGCTTCTTAACGAGATACATCACTCTGTCTGGTACAGGGCCACGTGCCATTGGTAAATGGTTAAGTTGCCGCCATTTGACTTAACCATCAGAAAAGCTTGGTTCTCCGGGATAATTAATTTCAAACTAGCATAAAAATATCACTATATCTTCACTAACACTACTTTATGTCTTCTCAAGCAAACAGGCGAGAGAAAAATACAGTTTTAACGAAGTAAAAAGTGTGGTAAACCATTAGCGACAATATACCCGGCGTAATCAATCGAACGTTCGGTAATCGAACTCAATCGAATGCCAATCGTTCGATTGATTTTCGACTTGTTCGGCAATCGAACACAATCGAACTCACAGCAAAATCTTCACAATCGAACAAAATCGAACGTTCGGAAATCGAACTTTAAACATACTTAGATTTTTCTCCCTAAAGGTACCAAATTGGGAGTGGTTTTATCTGATTTTGACTCCAAAAAGGTACCTACAAGTCCGAATATAGTGCAGAATTTTAAAAGACCTGAGCTACTAGACGTTTGAAGCTACAATAGCCTGTAAAAGATTATGTGCTGAGACAATACACCAAATGTTTCACTCCAAAATATGCTACCCTATAGCAGAGGCTTTTCCTCGGTAACTCGCTCTTTCGTTTTGTTGCTAGAGCTCGCGGTTTTGCTGTCGTGCGTTTTCATTTGTTATCTCGCCCCCGGCCAAAACAACTACGCGAATGTGTGACACGTGACTAACTTTGTAAAATTTTAAAAGACTGGACAGAAGAAAGCACTCATGCTCGCAGGTTACAATGTGGTAAAACATGTTTCTTTTTTACCCCCCAAAATGTACCAGAGGGCCCTAAAAATTACATGAACCAAAAACATCCCCTCCCCAAAGGTTTGGGAGTCCCCGTCTTTCTCCGGGAAATCCTGTCACACATTATTCATAATAACCGAACAAAATCGAACAATCCAGTCTGTTCGATTGGTTGGTGTTCGATTTTGTTCGAAAATCGAACTCACAGCAAAGCTCGCGTTCGATTTTGTTCGAGTGCCGAACAAATCGAACGATTGGTGTTCGATTGCGTTCGATTGATTTTTTGTTCGGATTTGTTCGATTGATTACGCCGGGAATATATAAAGAGACTAATACTTCTCTTTTATTCATTCTGAGCAGCTTAACCATTCAACTTAACCGTAATATTTTCCTTGCATGCTCAAAGGTAAACAAAATTCTAACCCTGTGTGTCGAATATAGCGCTAGATTGCTAGACATTTCAAAAGCTATAACTTTAAAATGTGGATAAAACGAAGATATTTTGGAGAGTTTAAATGAATGGTTAACTCGGTCAAATGTAATGTGGCGGTGTTTGCTTGACCATGTATTTGCATATTTGGCGTCCGTTGAAGGCCCGAGATAGTTGCGCATGGAAAAAGCATCGAGTTAATTTCTTGTCATTGCTTTTGACATCTCAGAAACCTCGCTTTTGAACATTATTCTTGCTTCCGTGAGATGTTTCCCATTACAATAACTAAACTGATAGCCTTTGATTTTTTTGAAACTGAACTTCCAGAAAACTTCGCTGTTAACTCGCTAGTCATTTTGAGTCTGATTGGCTTTCCTTTCGTCCCATTATTTGTACAATTTGTCCTAAGACTTTAACAATACTTTATAGATTTCAGTTTCGAGTATTACTACGTTCTCTTAAAGAATTAAATCGGCCAAATCTTCAAAACACACACCGATGCTTAGCCTATTGCGCTCCTTTGTCAAGTACCGTTAACTTTGCTTGATCCTTCTATCGTGAAATCATAGCAGAGCTCGTTCTTCAGATAATCCGTTTTAGTTTTCTCCTCTATAAGTTGCCTAAATTTATCGTGCTTTCATTATGAGACTCAAATCCGTAACTTTTGCCTATGTTAGCGAAATTTTGAGCAAAAATGTATCGCGTAATGACGAAAAATCCGGCTCTTGCGCGACACTATTAGGTCACGTTATCCTTGACTAAACTGTCATTTTGACGAATGCCAGGTATCGATTTCAGCTCAGACAATGGAGGCCAAAAAGAAGTAAACACTTGCTATCCAGGCTGTTCCCCGCTCCCCTGTTCAATGTTGTTTGGTCCGCGCAGCGTTCAATTCAAATTGGCATGCTTCAACATTGGAAGGGGGAACGGGGTGTTTACGATACTTTTGTCCGCCGCTGTAGCTTCAGATCACCCTTAAGGTGACTCCACGAAAAGTCCAAGCGCATTTTCTGTAAATATAAATTCGGTCATAAATTGACCAAGATTGACGTCATCAAAACTAGAAAATTAATATCTCGAGAACGGAAAAGGTGACCAAACTTGGATACAATCTTCGTGACAAGGCGGTCCAGCACCAAAGTCACATGACATTACTTTATCGATGACGTCATCAAAACTAGAAAAATTAATATTTCGAGAAGAGAACATCCCTCATGACATGACGTCACTGAGGACGTTATCAAAACTATAAAAAATTGACATCCGAGAACGGAGCATCGGTAGGTGGCCAAACTTGGGTAAAGTTATCCTTCGAGCATGGGATCGAGGTGCAACACCAAGGTCACGTGGTATAACGTCATCGATGACGTCATCACAACTAGAGAAATTGATACCTCGGGAAGGGAATATCACCAGACGATCAAACTTAATAGATAAACGGTATCCACGATTTCATTTCATAAAACAAGGTAGGCTGCGGCATACACCACCGCGTCCGTCCCATTCGAGTAAAGATGTTTTGCGCACTTCTCTGAGACCAAAGAGCTAACCATAGGCGAGAATATACAAGTTACTGCTGAATGGTTTCCTCGTCAATCAATCACAAGCCATCTGTAAAACCACTAGCTCACATGTTTCCTCATTCTCTTACCCAGAGCTTACCGGCTCGTCTCCTCGCGGGGGAGGCTCTGGTGACAGCCACTGACGCATGCGCGAGATTTGACACAGAGCCGTTGAGAGAAAGATCTTTCTGCACATGCACCACATGCACGTTCAAAACCAGCCAATCAGCAAAGGTCCTCAAATGGATGTCACCAGAGCCTCCCCCGCGAGGAGACGAGCCGGGGAGCTCTGGGTAAGAGAATGATGTTTCCTCTAAATTGAACGTTTCACCACGCGTTTAGAATTCGGGATATCAGCTTGAAATTTTCCAATTATGTTTCATTCACAGTCCTCTATTGACATTCAGAACTCATCAGTTTATATCGAGTTTATAGCTCCTTCGAAGGGTCTGATTCTGAACATTGCTAATTGTAAACAAAGGAAAAAAAAATAACACGAAAAGGGAAACGACGTAGGCCAGGATGAGAGCTAGACAAGACGGTCAATGACTTAAATGCACAAGATGCAACTCATCCACATTTTTATTAATAAATCTCTGATTAACTATTCATAATACGTATAATATCTAGCACTCTAGCCCAATCACGAGCTCTTAACTATCAATCACTATTTTGCAAATTATGCTATAATCATTTTCTGTACAAAAAGATTGCTAAAATAAAGTTACCTCTATAATACGTGTTTACAAATGAACAGACAGAGCATCCAGTCGAGCTTATTGAGCAACTGGAGGTTTTGAAATGGATAACGCTTTTTCGCGGCCGCTTGGATTAGTACGTTGGCGAAAGGAGGGACAAAATATTTAACAAACGTCCTCTGATTTTCCGTGGTATGTCCTCTTATATACCACGTATATATGACGTAATAAAGTGGTCAAAATGTTGTGAACTCACGAGGCGCAGCCACTTTATTACGTCATTTCTTGTTATATAAGAGGGCATACCAAGGAAAATCAGATGGCGGAGAGCCAATCAGAATTCGAGAAACGCGCTCGTTGTGGTATAAATCTATATACACTTATTTTGGAAAAGTTTGCACCGTCACAATTATCTGTTGCAGCCCCTGGTGCGTCATGAGTATAAATAAGTATACCAAAACAGAATCATGGACAATTGTTTTTAGGATAAATATCCATGCTTATGACAAATGATTCTACAAAACATCGCTCGCAAGACATTTTGTACTGGGTTAAAACGAGAATTTCGTTCTTGGTTTCTCCATGACGCAACGCGGGCTACAAAAAGACAGTTGTGACGGCGCAACCTTTTTCTGAAATTGGTGTATACCACGCCACAGAATATGCAGCCAATCGGAATGAAGAAACTCGGTTGTGTATTTAACCGTATTTCACTGAACCGCCCATATGCACTCTGCGCTCCTATTTTCTGCAGCATGGTATAAGATAGTTAGACAATCCTTACTCGTGGCGCACCAAGGGATATTCGACGTGGGATATTCAGAGGTAGATCACTCGAAAGCATTGTATAACTACTTATAGTGAGTTGTAGACTGCCTGTGCGGGCGGCCATCAAAGCTAAAGATAGACCCGGTGGATAGATAAAGACGAAGATATAAATAATGTACATAATATGCAGGCTTTCTGTTCTTAAAAAAAAAAGAAAGATGGCCTGGCGAAAGGCGACAAACCAGCCAGTTTTATATCGAGTGTAGAGATCACAAAAAGCAAACATGCCAAATGATGCGACAACAAACAGACAGACAAACAACAACAAATGGCAAGCAAAACAACTAAAACAACAACAACAACAGAGTGGTTTCCTCTCTTTCGCGACGCTTTTGAAAGGGAGATTTAAAAGTTCTCCCGGCCTGTTAAAGGGGCCCTCGCACGCTTAATGTTTGTACAACCTGTCAAAAAATAAGTCTAATTCTAATCACCAAAAATACATTTACGTTACCGGGAATACCAAAATAACAGGCCAGGTTTGTTAAATAACGTTTCAACTGTTAAATCAATACAAATCTATAGTGTTTTTATCTATTATCAAAAAGATGGAATTGGATTACGATTTGAATTATTTGCTAATGAGACAAGCGTGCGAGTGCCCCTTTAAGGCGTTCTCCTGAAGTTTCCTAGCATAGATTAATTGGCGGTACGATCTTTACCTTTCCGTAACTCAACAGGAACAGTGTCTTTATCACTAGCGCGCACAATATATAAACATCCACTATAAAACAATGTCCAAAACGTCTATCACAGAGAGATTCTATTTAACTATCTTGTTATGGCTCTTTCGAATGAGCTACGCTTACTTTTGCTTCCACGGGAAGAAACCCTTGTTCAGTTTAACCGCTATTGTGTTTATCTTTACTATCCAGAGATTATAGTTGTCCTACTTTTGCTTTCACGATGCGCCATAGTGCCCATTGTCTGCCAAGGGCAACTGTCAGTATCAGTCAGTCTGGATACTGTTTGAACAGCAACAGTCAAGCCACAAATAAGCTGTCGTTTTCGCCAACGCGCGGGTTTCCTGTGGATGCCCAAAATAGATATTGCCGGGCTACTAAGTTAGATCCAACATGGAGGATGCATCGAAAAAACGAGTCCTAAAATTTCTGGAAGTTCTCGTTCAAAGTTCAGTGCTTTTCTAGCAAATATCGCCGAAGTTCTCATTCCGAAGTAGATCTGCCGTCTCTTCCAAATAGGTTACTGCGGTTTTCGTAATTCTGCGAACTCTCGCTATCGATTTCCAACCGAAAAACCTCCTTCTGGCTTCCGTCAATCAAAGCCCCGAGCCCTGCCCGAGTCTTTTCGTCGTTTCTCTTTGTGCTTTTTGATTTGCCAGCGCCGAAGCATTGCTAAAATGGCTTCCTGTCACCCGAGCAATGGACACGTGCTGGCCAATCAAAAAGCACAAAGAGTAACGACGAAAAGACTCGGGCGTTTGATTGGCGGAAGCCAGGAGGCGGTTTGACGGTTGGAAATCGTTAGCGAGAGTTCGCAGAATTATGAAAATCGCAGTAATACTTCCAAATTTGGTTTTGGCCGTGAGCGTTTCAAAAACGACGGTTTTGTTCAGAGTATGCCTTTGATATGTTGATTTTCCTTATTTCAGTTCAAATTGCACCCAACGCCGAAAAAGTCATTACTGCGTAGTTTTTGCACATCAGCAACGTGGTACTTTCCTGGCCTCCTTTTTTTCCAGGAAACTATTCCATTGTACCCCTATATCTTCCATTGCCGTATACCAGTATAATAAAGTCCACACACCTTTGAAAAGCACATCAATAATGCAGTCATGGTGAGCCAAGTGAGCCAATGACGGTGTTCGTATAAAATAGTATTTCCCTTTCTGGTACAATCCTCGCCTCTCTTCCAGAGGTCTTCCATTACTTCATCATAGATTGTCTTGCAGCAACACTTTTAATATACCACTATTAAGTCCACACACCTTAAAAAGCACATCAATAATGCAGTTATGGTGAGCCAAAGACGGTTTTCGTATAAAATAGTATTTCACTTGCTTGTACAATCCTCGCCTCTCTTACAGAGGTCTTCCATTACTTCATCATAGATTGTCTTGCATCAACACTTTTAAATGATATCCAAAGACGCGTGTAACGCAATACGTCACGCAAGTCATACGTTGAATATCGAACAACACTCACAACGTAAAGCGTTACGCGTGACTTGAAGGAGTATTGTTCCCCTGTCGCTTTAGCTGTCGTTTTAGCACTCCTGTGCCGGTATTTTTCCATTCTCAAGTGATCCACTGCTCGGGGAGATCGGTCTATCATCCTTAATATGTATCCTCCCTGCAGTGGAGTCGTCGCTTCCGAATTCCAGATCAACTTTCTCATCAGCATTCGCTTCTTCTCCGTCTGGGTTCCGCCTGAGAAGGTTAAGCCCCGTCTCCTCGTCTTCGTACATAATATCGTCGATTTCTGGCGACTTGGTGTACTTTATACGCTTGACGTTTTTCTGTTTGTGGGACGGTGTGGCGTCGGTTTTGTCACCATGGCAACAGGAATCGATAGCTTTACGGTGGAATTTAACGCCTAATAGGAAACCCACCACAACACTTAGGGCTACGGCAACTAGAATGCCGGCTACAAATAGTCCGGTATCAACAGCAGAATCTGGAAGGGATTGAAAACACGGCATAAGAGTTTAGCTACTGAAACCTTTCGAAACAGTGCCTTCCAGTTTTACAACCAACCTTGCAACATTTGAATTGAGGGTAGACACAGCACTACAGTGAAAACCCACGTATAAGAACCTACAATTACAGCCTATAATAGGTTCCTACTTGGTTTGAAAATGGTGCATTTCCAATTTATATCCGTTACCCCCTATCGAGGAACCTGGAATTTGCACAGGGGTTGTTGTGTTTGACCCTGGAATTTGCACAGGGGTTGCTGTGTTCTGACCATTTCCACTGGGTCCTGTGATTTTGACCCTGGAATTTCCCCAGGGCCATTCATTTTACCACGGAATTTCCGTAGGGTATTCATTTGCAACGTCGAATTTCCACAAGACAATTCGGAATTTCCACAGGGGTAGCTCCAAGTTTCCACAGGGGTTATACAAGAGCATGGCATTTCCACGGGGGTAGAACAATTTTTGAAATTTTGGAGCTTCTCGATAGGGGGTACGGCTATTTTTTGGAACAACCCAATAGAAAGAAACAAGGAGCTTGTATGGACAGTCTTAGCCTGACAAGTTCTTGAAATCCAGGTTCTTTTACGCGGGTTTTTCTGTATTTGTCATATTAGTCCAACAGCGGCTGAACCTTTTCAATATATCAACGTTTCTCACAGAAAAGAAATAGAAAGTAATTCACTTTCAGATTCTAAGAACAGAAAATATTCATGCAACCGGTCTCCTTTGTCGGGTTTCCTGTGTCGCGAGTGTGCGCCAAAAGAAGGTGCACTGGAGTCTAGAAATTCCAGACGAGACAATTTTTCTTTAAAACAAGCATCACTAACCTTGTACAGTGTAACCACCGGTCGGTACTGAAAGAAAACGGAAAGGACAGCGTTAAAATGGTGACTCATAGTACACGACTAAACCATTCTCTTACCCAGAGCTCCCCGGCTCGTCTCCTCGCGGGGGAGGTTATGGTGACAGCCACCGACGCATGCGCGAGATTTGATACAGACCCGCTGAGAGAAAGATCTTTCTGCGCATGCACCAACGTTCAAAACCAGCCAATCAGCAAAGGTCCTCAAATGGATGTCACCAGAGCCTCCCCTGCGAGCAGACGAGCCGGGGAGCTCTGGGTACGAGAATGACGACTAAACTTACAGAACATTGGTCATTACAGCAATGCATCGCACCTCGCGTTTTCAAATCATGAAAAAATGTTATGTTATATTTATATATAGTTGTGTATAATAAAGTTACAAAGTTATGTTGATCGTGTATTGAAGTGCTGTGTTGTGTATTGTGTTGTGATGTGATGTAAAACTTCAAAGGTTTCGGACGTGTTTTCGTTCATTCTTTTATCATCGATGCCAGTACAGTTATGCACCCTTTAAAAACAAAACGTCTTGCTGTCATTCAATTCAGATCATGTGATGATTCATTTGGGATAAAACAATGGACAATTCCAGCTATAATGAATGCGCGCGCATGTCGGTATGTTTCTGGTTATAACTGTCACAAATCAAGTGTTATTCTAGTATGTGTGCGTCCTGGAAAACATGTGCACTGATAAGCCAATCAAGCCAATCTCATACCTAGAGCCCGTGCATCTTTGAGCCAGCGGCAAGATACAGTATCTTGGCGATGGTCTTAAAGAAACGCGGGCTCTAGGAACAAGATTATAAACGAAGCCTACTGAAGCGACATGACGAAGATGAAATTCAGGAATCGGGCATTTGGCGCCCGGCATTTCGTAATTTGCTCCGATGAACTTTTTAAAACATGTATCAGACTTTGTACAGTTATTTGACATATTTTGTCTGTTAGTCCGTCGATGCATTAGTCAAAATAATCCATTATTCAATTACATGTAACTGCATCATCATACATTTATTTGTGATTCCACCATTTTGTTGCATGCATTGTTTGACATTACCTGTCGTACATACAGTTGGATTAGCTGAACTATTGGTTGGGTGCTCTGAAATCAATGCTGATTGTTAAGTTCACCAAAACGATTATTATCACACATGCGGAACAAGAATATTTAGATATTCAAAAAATGTTTAGAGAATAGAAATTAGACACGCAAAGCTTTTAAGGGTGTTGAATGAAGATGGAAAGAAGGCTTGGGTTGACCAAAGCGAAAGTCACCAGCGAAAACAAGTAGTTTAGTTGAGAATAAGAGAAGACGAATATAAAAGAAACACTAGTTTAAAAATGTTTTTGAAGGCGAAACTCGAAGTTTGCAAGAAAATAAAAGAAGATTGCGCTGAACAAAGTGGTGATACAAATATAAGACAATCTCTTTACGTTTATAAGAAAATGAAAGAAGATTGAGCTGTGATACAAATATAAGAGAATCTCTTGAAGTTTGCAAGAAAATGAAAGAAGATTGAGCTGAACAAAGTGGTGATACAAATATAAGACAATCTCTTTACGTTTGTAAGAAAATGAAAGAAGATTGAGCTGTGATACAAATATAAGAGAATCTCTTGAAGTTTGCAAGAAAATGAAAGAAGATTGAGCTGAACAAAGTGGTGATACAAATATAAGACAATCTCTTTACGTTTGTAAGAAAATGAAAGAGGATTGAGCTGTGATACAAATATAAGAGAATCTCTTGAAGTTTGCAAGAAAATGAAAGAAGATTGAGCTGAACAAAGTGGTGATACAAATATAAGACAATCTCTTTACGTTTGTAAGAAAATGAAAGAAGATTGAGCTGTGATACAAATATAAGAGAATCTCTTTAAGTTTGCAAGAAAATGAAAGAAGATTGAGCTGAACAAAGTGGTGATACAAATATAAGACAATCTCTTTACGTTTGTAAGAAAATGAAAGAAGATTGAGCTGTGATACAAATATAAGAGAATCTCTTTAAGTTTGCAAGAAAATGAAAGAAGGTTGAGCTGAACAAAGTGGTGATACAAACATAAAACAATCTCTTTAAATCAGGTAACGCAACTGAATGAGTCAAGATTACATTTTCTTTAAATAATAATACTAATATACAAGACTTATTCCTAGAGCCCAAAAGCGCTTTACAATATTTACAAACTATAGACTAAAAAAACTAATATTTACTCTCAAGGTTAAAAAATGCATACGGCGTTATTCGAGTCAATTATTAAGATCACGTTTTTAAAGAAGGGTTAGTAGCTTTGCAATTCATGCATACAAGCAAATGTGTGTTTAATGCGGTGTATCAAGTGTTTCTAACCGGGAATCAAAAAGAAGACAAGGGGAGCTGAACTGACAAGCGCTTGACGTGATTGGCTATTAGGGGTCCTCCTTCCAAATCATGCAAATGCGCTCACGATATATGTTTAAGCGTTACGTTTAGCTTCAAACTCGTGCCCAGAGCTCCCCGGCTCGCGATCGTCACTTCGCGGGATCTGCTCTGGGGACAGCCATTGACGCATGCGCGAGATTTGATACCGACCCGTCGTGAGAAAGAACGCTCTGCGCATGCCCCAAAGTTCAAATCAGCCAATCAACTAACATACTCGTACCCAGAGCTCCCCAGCTCGTCTGCTCGCAGGGAAGGCTCTGGGGACATCCATTTGAGGGCCATCGTTGATTGGCTGATTTTGAACATTCGGGCATGCGCAGAAAGGTTTTCCAATCAACGGCTCTGTATCAAATTTAGCGCATGCGTCAGAGGCTGTCACCAGAGCCTCCCCAGCGAGGTGACGAGCCGGGAAGCTCTGGGTACGAGAATGATCAACAAAGGCCCTTAGATGGCTGTCACCAGAACTCTGGTTACGAGAATGTTCCAGCTAACAATAGGCCGTTATCACGAAAATTGGTTACTAATATTCAATAGTTATCAGAAAATGAAAGATTGAAGATTGCTTGAAAACTGACTGAGATGTGAATTTTCCAAACATCGTATTTTGGCTTAGTTTTTACAAGAAATGTATGGGAAAATACATCGAAACGAGGTTGGACTTGCACCAATGCCCGTCCAGCCTTGACTTGGCTGGCGTATTTGCCCATACATTTCTTTGTAAAAAGTAAGCCAGAATACGAAGTTTTGAAAATTCATATCTCAGTCAGTTTTCAAGTAATTCTTTTGAACCTTGCAATTTTCCTAATACGGATGTTTAGAATTGAAAACTGGATTTGATTTTTTGATTACTATTAAATGTTAGTAATCAATTTTGCGTGATAACGGCCAATGCTGGCCTACCGGTACCAAATGGAGTGGACTGAGGTTGCTATTTCCTTACTTACCTTTCTCGTCATATTCGAAGAGCGCGTGTTTATTGTCGACTTCTAGTGTCCCTATTTCCCCGCTATCTACTGCATCCTGGAGGTCGGACAGAAGGGTTTTGTCTTTTTCTGATGGATCCGCGGCAAATCGCAAGGTCGTCTCGGCAACAACGCTACCGGATCTAAAGTGAACAATATGACATTTATAGTTTTTAAACGCACGGACCATTTGATGATGGAGTGGCTATTTTGTTTTAGTTGCCTCTGTTTGTGAAGTATCTTGGATTTTTGTTCAAAAATCAATAGTCAAGCGGTAGTATGCTTTCCAAGGACTATGTTATCTAGCGGATGGAAATGAATTGTAAACTGGCCTTATTGATTGGAGCGCTAAAAAAAAACTGTTGAGGACCTCTGGAATTCCAGGTTGGGTGGTTCAAATAAAATATCCCAGGGTGGGTAGCTGTGACTGGGGTCCTCAATGCAACAGGGGAATTTCTTTGCGCCAGCAAATAAAATACGGTATAAAGTAATCTTAGTGGATTCCAGCATGAAAATAAAGAGTTTTACCCATGAAAATAACTTTTGCTGTCATACTTCACGTCACAGAATGTTGCAAAGCGTTCTGGGTTGTTTAGTAGACGGAAAACGAAGGCTAGAGCCGAGAATACCCATTCTTTCTTCCAGCCCCGCTCAGTCCAGGTTCGAGTCCTGCCTCGAGTCCTTGGCTAGGAACTTAGGTACCAGTGGTGGATCCAGAGGCGATTCCACGGAACCCCCCTTGAGCATCAGAACAATGAAGTTTTGATTGCCATACCCAGACCGCTAGCGGACCAGCTCGCCATAATATATTGCATGTATCAGTCTTCAAAGGGGTGAAGAAGAAACGGAAACCCCCCTTTGTAAAATCCTGGATCCGTGACTGGGTATACTGATCTCATTTTATGTTATTTTGTTGAAACCACCCTTTAACTTGCATGCCGGCCGCTTAAATCACTTAGAAAACTGCGCGGTGACAGGTTTACTCTCAGACTCCTCTCTAAATACCTGAATGTTATTCTCGTTACAGTAAGAAATGCTGGGTAGTTCTCATAAACTTGTCCGATCTGAAATAAAAGCGAATTAAGTAAGCGATTTATGTATTTGCTACTGTCATTTGCGTTTCAGCGTGGACACCATATATTTTTGTTGTTGTTTTGGGCGCCGCAAAGTTGTGTTTCGAAAGCCACGGACGTCACGTTTTTGTGGGGAAAACGAGACGTTACTAAGATGTTCTGCATTAGCACGTCCCAAAACGCTAGTCTACACCAATTAAATCGCAGCCTTTGAAAGCTTTCTTTTCTGTCTCGCCTCTCTATCTCGAGAAAAAAAAATCTCATGTCCACTCTTACCACTGTATGCATTGCTACGCGACCTTAAAATTCAATGTTGCGATGGGCGATTAGCGATTTTTAGCCGTCAATCAAACCAAAACGCTGGATTCGGCTGCTTTACTGGATCCATATTGATTGCAAAATCAACCAAAATGGTTTTAAGCTATCATTTGGCTTCCCTTGCCTAGAAATGTTTAACTCTCTGTTCAAGAAAATTGAGTGGATTTCAGATGACTGACGTGAGTAATTCTACCCTGGAAACCAGAGGCTCGAGGTCCAAAGAATTAAAATTTTCAGAAACAACACAAACGCTAAAGGGCAGAGTTTCAGCCTCTGGTCCCCAGGGTAGAGTAATTCGTAATTACTTTGCGATTGGTTTCACTACAGTCATATGAAAACCGCTCTATTAAAATTTTTTCTTGCGTAAAATTGCCAATCGCAACAGTGAATTTGAAGGTCGCGTAGCAATGCATACAGTGGTAAAGGCGCAAATAGCAATATCAAACACAATGTAGCAGAGCCATGTTAATACTGAGTTCGGATAAAATTGAAACTCACTTGCTCTTTGACTTTATTGGACAAACTTTTGTACTCGCCAGACTCTTTGTCCTCTAGCCCCGATGACCATGTCTCTTTTGTCAATCGTATTTCGGTGTTCAACATGCGATCTTGGGGAAACAAGTAACAATAACCAAGTTAATCAGCATAATATACTAATGGTAGTATAAAGAAACATCACAAGAAGTTAATAGACTAGGAGGAAGATTAAATCCCTGGCCACACCACATCACATATCACATCACGTCACTCTACATCTCATCACAGTACATCATGTCACACAACATGACAACATACCACATCACGCCACACCACATCACATCTCACATGACATCACGTCATTCCACTACACATCACAGTACATCATGTCACACCACATGACAACACACCACATCACATCTCACATGACATCACGTCACTGCACTCCACATGACATCACATCATAGTACATCACGCCACACCACATCTCACATGACATTACGTCACATCACGCCACGCCACGCCACATCACATCACAATACATCACATCTCAGATGACATGACATCACGCCACAACACATCACATCAAAATACATAACATAACACCACATCACATCACGCCAAATCACATACAATTACATCACAGCACATCACATCACAGCACACCACATCACACAACACATTACATATCCCATCCCAACACGTCCCATCCCATCAGCCACATCCCATCCCATCACACCAAACCACACCACAACCACGCCAACATCACATAACACCAAACCACAACACAACCCCACATAACATCATACCACGTCAAAGTCACATAACACCAAGCCACAAATGACATCACACCACACTTTATCACACAACACAACACCAAACCACATCACATCAACATCACGTCACATTATTTTGACGCCTTCACTCCATAACCTTGTCCGTGGATGCCATTCAAAGCAGCAACACATTCCAAGCCATGGCCATGTTAATGTGATGTCACGAAGAAACACAACTCTTGATAACAACTACAAAAATTTAGTCGCCTTACCCTCGATTGTGTAATTCTTCCCCATGGCTGGTCCAAATGCATTCTGTGCCACACAACAATACGCTCTTGTACCCGTACTAGTGGTGATTAACACTTTGTCAGTGTTCAACCGCATGCTAACTCCTCCAAGCACTTTGTAAATAGCGACAGTAGGTTCAGGGATTCCCTTGGCGCTGCACTGGAAGTAGGTCAGCTTCGAGTGCTTTGAAAATCCAGATGTGATGACGGGGAGTGTTCCTGAAATGTTGTGACGGAACTTTAGGACATAGGTAATCCTATGATATCTCTTTTTTGTGTAAATTGAGGACGAGATATCATAGGATTCAACTCTATTCAAAGCGTTCAGTCGGTAGATTCCGCCGAAAATAGCACTCAAAAATGCGATATCGCCCTCGTCGCTGCGCGACTCGTGCGATATCGGTTTTTTCGTGTTATTTTCTTAGCGGAATCTAGCCTCCTGAAGCTTTGAATAATCCTATAGAACCCCATAGCTCAATTCTTACGTGCGCGTTGATTGGCTAAAGAATGGAATTCAATGGTTGAAAGCTTAATTCGACAAAACAACAGGTTACCCGCGCGCAAAGAAAGTTCAAAGCTCGAATCATTACACAAAATAATATCAAATCTTTGCCATGGGATTCAAGAAAAATTCATCACGCGACTTGTGAATTTAATTCCACGTTAAATTTCACTTGATATCGTTTTTCGCGTGAAATTAGAAGAATTCACTCGTCATGCGATGAATTTATCTATAGAATTTGTCAGGTGGAACTGAGGAAAAATCAAACTTCAATTCCTAACACTTGGTAATTGGCGATTTAAATATTCAAATCGAGGAATGCGATAAAGCTCTTTCCTTAAAAGAATGTGGCGGAACTTTAGGGCATAGGTAAAATAATTTTGTCAGGTGGAATCGAGAAAAATCAAAGTCCAGTTTCCTAACACGTGTCTGTCGGAATGTGAATAAAGCTACCATACATTTTCAAATGGCAGATGATGAATGGTAGTATTTTAAATAGTGAGAGTGGCCCGTATGCTTTTTTAGAAAACGACGTTGGCCTCAGACAGCAAGTATTTGTCAGTTGCCGTTTGCCAAGTGGTTGTCTTGCTGTTTGTCAGAGCAGTTTCATATGACTGCAATGAAGCCGATCGCAAAGCGATTAAACTGACTCGTACCCAGGCGCGTTCTAGTGATTTTCGAGGCGAGAGCGACTGGGAGCGAGCTAGCGCGAAAGGCACCATGGGAGCGATCTCATGATGCATTGCGTAAACGAACCGTTCCCAAGATACATTGCGCGCTCGCTACCAGAACACTCGCTAGAGCTTTTCTCTCTGTTTCTACTAAATAGAGACGCCTAGGGACGAGGCAGGTGATTAAAACAATTCAATTGCAATGTAATTGTAAGTTACTCAGTCATGCAAAAACCGTTTTTTTAATATTTCGTATTTCTTACTGTATATATGAGTCAGTAGTTTCATAAATAGCAAGGAATCCCAGGCCAACAAAGCCGAGTATGGATTCCAGGGAGTGTCATAGACTGTTCCTTTACCTTTTACAGACAGTGTGCACTGTTCCTTGTCATCCTGGCTCTGGACCATGCACTTATACACACCAAGATGCTGCACTCCAAACTTTGAGATCAACAACCTCTCGCGGCCCTGAGAACCAGTGGACTGGATCGTGTACTGGTCATCATCAGAGAGTCGTGTCGAGTCCCTCGTCCACCCGACCACATTGGGCACAGGTATCCCGTTAGCCTGGCATTCTAGAATAGTTTCCCCACCTGGATCTTCTTTGACCATTTTTAGACTACATGTGGGGGATTCTGAGAACAAACAAAAGGAGGGAACCACGCTTGATAAGAACACATTGAAGCAATATCGTGTGGCGCATGTGTTAGGAAAGCGCAATACTTGACCAGAACCAATGGCCTTCAAGTTATACGGATACGCATCTGTTACACGAGGCAATTTTACTTGCAACTCGAAACGCATCGATGACGAATTAAAAATCATTGGTAGTTGTCGCGGGATGTTACACGCTCGCAATATTTTTTGCAACGTGTAATGCGCCCGCATGGAAAATTATAAATTACAGCGGCACTATCAAAATCAAGCGCGCGGATTGGCTCAATAAGGAAACCATTGCGCGATAAATTGCCAAGACATGTTACACGTAGCAACTTGTCTCGCAACGTCGTAAAAAGTAGAGCTCGGTTCTACATTTTCTGCAACTCGCAACGCAACAAAATATTGCATTGCAGGGGATGTTACGTGCGCGCTTTTCGCTGCAGCGTTGCATGTTGCAAAAAAAGTAATTGCCTCTTGTAACATGGCCTTTAGTACACTGTGCAACACAGGGTCCAAAGAGTGGGGCACCATTCCCATTTGGTGTCAATTAGTGAAATGCTGTGATTTCCCTTACATAAATCCACGAACTTTCTCTCAAATACAAAATATTTCTACTAATGACAAACAACTTTATGCGGAGGATCGCACCTGTATCGGCATTGTTACAATGGACATAGATCACGTGTACAGAGTTCGTGTCTTCATGTCTATACTGTGTAGCGTTTAACATGTTCAACGGACTGGAAATTTGGCCCAGGTTGACAACAGGATATGTGCGATGTCAAGTGAACAGCCACCGTTAAGTAGTAGTACATATGTGAAAAGGGATTCCCAAAGGGAATTAAATCATCAAACGTAACAACTGGACATTCAAAATCCTTACCACTATTCTCAGGACAGCTCACCTTTTGGACAAACGGATGCAAATTTACCATGAAAGATATCTTGTGCCCATGAACTGAAAGAGAAAGTTGTAGAAAAGTATAAGATAATCGAATGCTTTCAGGGTGCAGTAATCTTGTATCATAATTCTATGCCTAGTAAAGTGTATGAAGATCACCGATTTCTTTAATTCACCGATCCCGCATTCATTGTTATACCTCTAGTTACTGTTGCTACGTCGGACAAGCCAAATTTTATCTTTGGCATAGAGCGCGGAAAAGACACCGATTGCAGAGAGGTGTTAGAAGTTGTTGCATGCAATTTGGGTTTTATATTTTTATCTCGAAAAGCTGAATAATTATTGAAAAATCTTCGATATTCAAGTTTGTTGCTCGGACATTTTGAATTCCGTAGGGAAAACTTCCTATTGTTTGCTATGAGTGGGCGGAGCTATAGTCAAAATAGGGATCGGTCAATTAAGCATGTTGTTCTCTGCTAAATGTACCAATCTAAAAATAACTACACTCAGGGACAAAATAGCTGAGACCCCCTACGCAAATTACGGTTAAATAAAATATTGCCCTTAAACACCCACAAAATCCCTTTTGCAGAGCCCTTAACCACCCCCCCCCCCTCCCCCACATCAATGTTGTTTCCAGACCAATCGTTGTCCTCCAACATTGAAGAGGGGGGAGGGGGCTGAGCATGTTGAAAGTGAGTTTCAACGAATTCTCTATTTTTCGTGTACAGTAAGAAAGAGTCTCAGCTATTTTTGTCCCTGAGTGTCCGAGAGTATCATGTCTAAAAATTAGTTATTTATAAAGTAGTGTTTCCGCGCGCTTTGTTGTATTCTGAAAATATAATCTCACAAGGACCTGTAAAGATTAGAAAAAGCATTGCTTAGAATAGTTTCGCCTTTTAATGTTACTATTTTCGATAAAATGTTAGCCTGTTTATTTTGACGAAACGAGAGGTTTGAAGGGACTGCAAACGGATGTGAAAAGGGAGGGGGTCTGGGCGCTCCCACCCTGCCGTCGCTGTTCCGTAGTGCTTATTCTTGACATTTGAAAGAGTTTTAAAGACTTTGAAAGAGTTCCACGAACAGTAAATCCAATAGGCCATTTTCATGTTCCATTTAGTCTCTAAAATAGTAGGATAGGACAATGAAATCTCTCATTTCAACGAGTAACCACGAGTAACCACGATGATAGAAAAATAATGAAAGAGTTTTGAAGACTTTGAAAGAGTTTCCCGAACAGTAAATCCAAAAGGCTATTCTCATGTTCCATTTAGTCTCTAAAATAGTAGGATAGGACAAGGAAATCTCTAATTTCAACGAGTAACCACGAGTAACCACGATGATAGAAAAATAATGATTGACTCAGTTCTTTTAGACTGTTTGGTTACTCGTGGTTACTCGTTTGAAAATTAATATCTGGCTATCACATTGCTCGAAATTATATAATGTGCTGTCATAAGAGATTGTGACTTATATAGGAATAATTTTAAAAAGTTCTAAGTGATTTAAAACATGCAAATTGGAAGTTTTTCCCGACTAAGTAACGGGCAATTCCAAACCGGAAGTGACAACATAGAACCGGAAATGCAAATTCGCACCTGTTAATGTCCTAAAAATTGCACTGCAAATGTGATCGTAAGAAAACAGTTCTATTTTATAGAAGTATTGGTAGTAGCAATCTTCTTGTCGCAGTTTTGCATTCCTCGGTCTTTGCCTCTCCAATTTGTCTTAGTATCAACCGCTCCTCCGTTTTAGAGACTTCTTCGGGCGCTCCCGCTGTTTCCCTTCCCCTTCCTTTTTTGGCCTTTTGCAGCCATCCGAAGGCTCTTTTACTATTTAAAACTAGGTGCTCTCGAAAGCTCGAGTATTGTTGATATTTTGGAAACGCTAAATCCTCGATCATTTTTCAAATACTTCATATATGCTCGCGTTTCTGGTGATATGGCCGTCTACTTGCCCATATCTCAAGCGTGCGCCTAATTCCAAAATC
Source organism: Scolanthus callimorphus (assembly GCA_033964015.1). Taxonomy (NCBI): domain Eukaryota; kingdom Metazoa; phylum Cnidaria; class Anthozoa; order Actiniaria; family Edwardsiidae; genus Scolanthus; species Scolanthus callimorphus. The sequence goes on from CM066924.1 coordinate 5,711,208, forward strand.
AATATTTCATGACGTCATTAATTAGCACTGCAATTAACGAGGATAATTGACTATGTAAAACGTTCAGCTTCTCGAGATCTTTAAAATAAGACCAAGGTTGCTCCTCAACTCCCTTGTTTCAATGAGATACAGCTTACTATTGCTTTCAGACACTCAGGGACAAAATAGCTGAGACCCCCTACGCAAATTACGGTTAAAATAAAATATTGCCCTTAAACACCCACAAAATCCCTTTTGCAGAGCCCTTAACCACCTCCCCCCCTCCCCCACATCAATGTTGTTTCCAGACCAATCGTTGTCCTCCAACATTGAAGAGGGGGGAGGGGGCTGAGCATGTTGAAAGTGAGTTTCAACGAATTCTCTATTTTTCGTGTACAGTAAGAAAGAGTCTCAGCTATTTTTGTCCCTGAGTGTCCGAGAGTATCATGTCTAAAAATTAGTTATTTATAAAGTAGTGTTTCCGCGCGCTTTGTTGTATTCTGAAAATATAATCTCACAAGGACCTGTAAAGATTAGAAAAAGCATTGCTTAGAATAGTTTCGCCTTTTAATGTTACTATTTTCGATAAAATGTTAGCCTGTTTATTTTGACGAAACGAGAGGTTTGAAGGGACTGCAAACGGATGTGAAAAGGGAGGGGGTCTGGGCGCTCCCACCCTGCCGTCGCTGTTCCGTAGTGCTTATTCTTGACATTTGAAAGAGTTTTAAAGACTTTGAAAGAGTTCCACGAACAGTAAATCCAATAGGCCATTTTCATGTTCCATTTAGTCTCTAAAATAGTAGGATAGGACAATGAAATCTCTCATTTCAACGAGTAACCACGAGTAACCACGATGATAGAAAAATAATGAAAGAGTTTTGAAGACTTTGAAAGAGTTTCCCGAACAGTAAATCCAAAAGGCTATTCTCATGTTCCATTTAGTCTCTAAAATAGTAGGATAGGACAAGGAAATCTCTAATTTCAACGAGTAACCACGAGTAACCACGATGATAGAAAAATAATGATTGACTCAGTTCTTTTAGACTGTTTGGTTACTCGTGGTTACTCGTTTGAAAATTAATATCTGGCTATCACATTGCTCGAAATTATATAATGTGCTGTCATAAGAGATTGTGACTTATATAGGAATAATTTTAAAAAGTTCTAAGTGATTTAAAACATGCAAATTGGAAGTTTTTCCCGACTAAGTAACGGGCAATTCCAAACCGGAAGTGACAACATAGAACCGGAAATGCAAATTCGCACCTGTTAATGTTCTAAAAATTGCACTGCAAATGTGATCGTAAGAAAACAGTTCTATTTTATAGAAGTATTGGTAGTAGCAATCTTCTTGTCGCAGTTTTGCATTCCTCGGTCTTTGCCTCTCCAATTTGTCTTAGTATCAACCGCTCCTCCGTTTTAGAGACTTCTTCGGGCGCTCCCGCTGTTTCCCTTCCCCTTCCTTTTTTGGCCTTTTGCAGCCATCCGAAGGCTCTTTTACTATTTAAAACTAGGTGCTCTCGAAAGCTCGAGTATTGTTGATATTTTGGAAACGCTAAATCCTCGATCATTTTTCAAATACTTCATATATGCTCGCGTTTCTGGTGATATGGCCGTCTACTTGCCCATATCTCAAGCGTGCGCCTAATTCCAAAATCAATATTTCATGACGTCATTAATTAGCACTGCAATTAACGAGGATAATTGACTATGTAAAACGTTCAGCTTCTCGAGATCTTTAAAATAAGACCAAGGTTGCTCCTCAACTCCCTTGTTTCAATGAGATACAGCTTACTATTGCTTTCAGACACTCAGGGACAAAATAGCTGAGACCCCCTACGCAAATTACGGTTAAAATAAAATATTGCCCTTAAACACCCACAAAATCCCTTTTGCAGAGCCCTTAACCACCTCCCCCCCTCCCCCACATCAATGTTGTTTCCAGACCAATCGTTGTCCTCCAACATTGAAGAGGGGGGAGGGGGCTGAGCATGTTGAAAGTGAGTTTCAACGAATTCTCTATTTTTCGTGTACAGTAAGAAAGAGTCTCAGCTATTTTTGTCCCTGAGTGTCCGAGAGTATCATGTCTAAAATTAGTTATTTATAAAGTAGTGTTTCCGCGCGCTTTGTTGTATTCTGAAAATATAATCTCACAAGGACCTGTAAAGATTAGAAAAAGCATTGCTTAGAATAGTTTCGCCTTTTAATGTTACTATTTTCGATAAAATGTTAGCCTGTTTATTTTGACGAAACGAGAGGTTTGAAGGGACTGCAAACGGATGTGAAAAGGGAGGGGGTCTGGGCGCTCCCACCCTGCCGTCGCTGTTCCGTAGTGCTTATTCTTGACATTTGAAAGAGTTTTAAAGACTTTGAAAGAGTTCCACGAACAGTAAATCCAATAGGCCATTTTCATGTTCCATTTAGTCTCTAAAATAGTAGGATAGGACAATGAAATCTCTCATTTCAACGAGTAACCACGAGTAACCACGATGATAGAAAAATAATGAAAGAGTTTTGAAGACTTTGAAAGAGTTTCCCGAACAGTAAATCCAAAAGGCTATTCTCATGTTCCATTTAGTCTCTAAAATAGTAGGATAGGACAAGGAAATCTCTAATTTCAACGAGTAACCACGAGTAACCACGATGATAGAAAAATAATGATTGACTCAGTTCTTTTAGACTGTTTGGTTACTCGTGGTTACTCGTTTGAAAATTAATATCTGGCTATCACATTGCTCGAAATTATATAATGTGCTGTCATAAGAGATTGTGACTTATATAGGAATAATTTTAAAAAGTTCTAAGTGATTTAAAACATGCAAATTGGAAGTTTTTCCCGACTAAGTAACGGGCAATTCCAAACCGGAAGTGACAACATAGAACCGGAAATGCAAATTCGCTTCTGTTAATGTTCTAAAAATTGCACTGCAAATGTGATCGTAAGAAAACAGTTCTATTTTATAGAAGTATTGGTAGTAGCAATCTTCTTGTCGCAGTTTTGCATTCCTCGGTCTTTGCCTCTCCAATTTGTCTTAGTATCAACCGCTCCTCCGTTTTAGAGACTTCTTCGGGCGCTCCCGCTGTTTCCCTTCCCCTTCCTTTTTTGGCCTTTTGCAGCCATCCGAAGGCTCTTTTACTATTTAAAACTAGGTGCTCTCGAAAGCTCAAGTATTGTTGATATTTTGGAAACGCTAAATCCTCGATCATTTTTCAAATACTTCATATATGCTCGCGTTTCTGGTGATATGGCCGTCTACTTGCCCATATCTCAAGCGTGCGCCTAATTCCAAAATCAATATTTCATGACGTCATTAATTAGCACTGCAATTAACGAGGATAATTGACTATGTAAAACGTTCAGCTTCTCGAGATCTTTAAAATAAGACCAAGGTTGCTCCTCAACTCCCTTGTTTCAATGAGATACAGCTTACTATTGCTTTCAGACACTCAGGGACAAAATAGCTGAGACCCCCTACGCAAATTACGGTTAAAATAAAATATTGCCCTTAAACACCCACAAAATCCCTTTTGCAGAGCCCTTAACCACCTCCCCCCCTCCCCCACATCAATGTTGTTTCCAGACCAATCGTTGTCCTCCAACATTGAAGAGGGGGGAGGGGGCTGAGCATGTTGAAAGTGAGTTTCAACGAATTCTCTATTTTTCGTGTACAGTAAGAAAGAGTCTCAGCTATTTTTGTCCCTGAGTGTCCGAGAGTATCATGTCTAAAAATTAGTTATTTATAAAGTAGTGTTTCCGCGCGCTTTGTTGTATTCTGAAAATATAATCTCACAAGGACCTGTAAAGATTAGAAAAAGCATTGCTTAGAATAGTTTCGCCTTTTAATGTTACTATTTTCGATAAAATGTTAGCCTGTTTATTTTGACGAAACGAGAGGTTTGAAGGGACTGCAAACGGATGTGAAAAGGGAGGGGGTCTGGGCGCTCCCACCCTGCCGTCGCTGTTCCGTAGTGCTTATTCTTGACATTTGAAAGAGTTTTAAAGACTTTGAAAGAGTTCCACGAACAGTAAATCCAATAGGCCATTTTCATGTTCCATTTAGTCTCTAAAATAGTAGGATAGGACAATGAAATCTCTCATTTCAACGAGTAACCACGAGTAACCACGATGATAGAAAAATAATGAAAGAGTTTTGAAGACTTTGAAAGAGTTTCCCGAACAGTAAATCCAAAAGGCTATTCTCATGTTCCATTTAGTCTCTAAAATAGTAGGATAGGACAAGGAAATCTCTAATTTCAACGAGTAACCACGAGTAACCACGATGATAGAAAAATAATGATTGACTCAGTTCTTTTAGACTGTTTGGTTACTCGTGGTTACTCGTTTGAAAATTAATATCTGGCTATCACATTGCTCGAAATTATATAATGTGCTGTCATAAGAGATTGTGACTTATATAGGAATAATTTTAAAAAGTTCTAAGTGATTTAAAACATGCAAATTGGAAGTTTTTCCCGACTAAGTAACGGGCAATTCCAAACCGGAAGTGACAACATAGAACCGGAAATGCAAATTCGCTTCTGTTAATGTTCTAAAAATTGCACTGCAAATGTGATCGTAAGAAAACAGTTCTATTTTATAGAAGTATTGGTAGTAGCAATCTTCTTGTCGCAGTTTTGCATTCCTCGGTCTTTGCCTCTCCAATTTGTCTTAGTATCAACCGCTCCTCCGTTTTAGAGACTTCTTCGGGCGCTCCCGCTGTTTCCCTTCCCCTTCCTTTTTTGGCCTTTTGCAGCCATCCGAAGGCTCTTTTACTATTTAAAACTAGGTGCTCTCGAAAGCTCAAGTATTGTTGATATTTTGGAAACGCTAAATCCTCGATCATTTTTCAAATACTTCATATATGCTCGCGTTTCTGGTGATATGGCCGTCTACTTGCCCATATCTCAAGCGTGCGCCTAATTCCAAAATCAATATTTCATGACGTCATTAATTAGCACTGCAATTAACGAGGATAATTGACTATGTAAAACGTTCAGCTTCTCGAGATCTTTAAAATAAGACCAAGGTTGCTCCTCAACTCCCTTGTTTCAATGAGATACAGCTTACTATTGCTTTCAGACACTCAGGGACAAAATAGCTGAGACCCCCTACGCAAATTACGGTTAAAATAAAATATTGCCCTTAAACACCCACAAAATCCCTTTTGCAGAGCCCTTAACCACCTCCCCCCTCCCCCACATCAATGTTGTTTCCAGACCAATCGTTGTCCTCCAACATTGAAGAGGGGGGAGGGGGCTGAGCATGTTGAAAGTGAGTTTCAACGAATTCTCTATTTTTCGTGTACAGTAAGAAAGAGTCTCAGCTATTTTTGTCCCTGAGTGTCCGAGAGTATCATGTCTAAAAATTAGTTATTTATAAAGTAGTGTTTCCGCGCGCTTTGTTGTATTCTGAAAATATAATCTCACAAGGACCTGTAAAGATTAGAAAAAGCATTGCTTAGAATAGTTTCGCCTTTTAATGTTACTATTTTCGATAAAATGTTAGCCTGTTTATTTTGACGAAACGAGAGGTTTGAAGGGACTGCAAACGGATGTGAAAAGGGAGGGGGTCTGGGCGCTCCCACCCTGCCGTCGCTGTTCCGTAGTGCTTATTCTTGACATTTGAAAGAGTTTTAAAGACTTTGAAAGAGTTCCACGAACAGTAAATCCAATAGGCCATTTTCATGTTCCATTTAGTCTCTAAAATAGTAGGATAGGACAATGAAATCTCTCATTTCAACGAGTAACCACGAGTAACCACGATGATAGAAAAATAATGAAAGAGTTTTGAAGACTTTGAAAGAGTTTCCCGAACAGTAAATCCAAAAGGCTATTCTCATGTTCCATTTAGTCTCTAAAATAGTAGGATAGGACAAGGAAATCTCTAATTTCAACGAGTAACCACGAGTAACCACGATGATAGAAAAATAATGATTGACTCAGTTCTTTTAGACTGTTTGGTTACTCGTGGTTACTCGTTTGAAAATTAATATCTGGCTATCACATTGCTCGAAATTATATAATGTGCTGTCATAAGAGATTGTGACTTATATAGGAATAATTTTAAAAAGTTCTAAGTGATTTAAAACATGCAAATTGGAAGTTTTTCCCGACTAAGTAACGGGCAATTCCAAACCGGAAGTGACAACATAGAACCGGAAATGCAAATTCGCTTCTGTTAATGTTCTAAAAATTGCACTGCAAATGTGATCGTAAGAAAACAGTTCTATTTTATAGAAGTATTGGTAGTAGCAATCTTCTTGTCGCAGTTTTGCATTCCTCGGTCTTTGCCTCTCCAATTTGTCTTAGTATCAACCGCTCCTCCGTTTTAGAGACTTCTTCGGGCGCTCCCGCTGTTTCCCTTCCCCTTCCTTTTTGGCCTTTTGCAGCCATCCGAAGGCTCTTTTACTATTTAAAACTAGGTGCTCTCGAAAGCTCAAGTATTGTTGATATTTTGGAAACGCTAAATCCTCGATCATTTTTCAAATACTTCATATATGCTCGCGTTTCTGGTGATATGGCCGTCTACTTGCCCATATCTCAAGCGTGCGCCTAATTCCAAAATCAATATTTCATGACGTCATTAATTAGCACTGCAATTAACGAGGATAATTGACTATGTAAAACGTTCAGCTTCTCGAGATCTTTAAAATAAGACCAAGGTTGCTCCTCAACTCCCTTGTTTCAATGAGATACAGCTTACTATTGCTTTCAGACACTCAGGGACAAAATAGCTGAGACCCCCTACGCAAATTACGGTTAAAATAAAATATTGCCCTTAAACACCCACAAAATCCCTTTTGCAGAGCCCTTAACCACCTCCCCCCCTCCCCCACATCAATGTTGTTTCCAGACCAATCGTTGTCCTCCAACATTGAAGAGGGGGGAGGGGGCTGAGCATGTTGAAAGTGAGTTTCAACGAATTCTCTATTTTTCGTGTACAGTAAGAAAGAGTCTCAGCTATTTTTGTCCCTGAGTGTCCGAGAGTATCATGTCTAAAAATTAGTTATTTATAAAGTAGTGTTTCCGCGCGCTTTGTTGTATTCTGAAAATATAATCTCACAAGGACCTGTAAAGATTAGAAAAAGCATTGCTTAGAATAGTTTCGCCTTTTAATGTTACTATTTTCGATAAAATGTTAGCCTGTTTATTTTGACGAAACGAGAGGTTTGAAGGGACTGCAAACGGATGTGAAAAGGGAGGGGGTCTGGGCGCTCCCACCCTGCCGTCGCTGTTCCGTAGTGCTTATTCTTGACATTTGAAAGAGTTTTAAAGACTTTGAAAGAGTTCCACGAACAGTAAATCCAATAGGCCATTTTCATGTTCCATTTAGTCTCTAAAATAGTAGGATAGGACAATGAAATCTCTCATTTCAACGAGTAACCACGAGTAACCACGATGATAGAAAAATAATGAAAGAGTTTTGAAGACTTTGAAAGAGTTTCCCGAACAGTAAATCCAAAAGGCTATTCTCATGTTCCATTTAGTCTCTAAAATAGTAGGATAGGACAAGGAAATCTCTAATTTCAACGAGTAACCACGAGTAACCACGATGATAGAAAAATAATGATTGACTCAGTTCTTTTAGACTGTTTGGTTACTCGTGGTTACTCGTTTGAAAATTAATATCTGGCTATCACATTGCTCGAAATTATATAATGTGCTGTCATAAGAGATTGTGACTTATATAGGAATAATTTTAAAAAGTTCTAAGTGATTTAAAACAAGCAAATTGGAAGTTTTTCCCGACTAAGTAACGGGCAATTCCAAACCGGAAGTGACAACATAGAACCGGAAATGCAAATTCGCACTGTTAATGTCCTAAAAATTGCACTGCAAATGTGATCGTAAGAAAACAGTTCTATTTTATAGAAGTATTGGTAGTAGCAATCTTCTTGTCGCAGTTTTGCATTCCTCGGTCTTTGCCTCTCCAATTTGTCTTAGTATCAACCGCTCCTCCGTTTTAGAGACTTCTTCGGGCGCTCCCGCTGTTTCCCTTCCCCTTCCTTTTTTGGCCTTTTGCAGCCATCCGAAGGCTCTTTTACTATTTAAAACTAGGTGCTCTCGAAAGCTCGAGTATTGTTGATATTTTGGAAACGCTAAATCCTCGATCATTTTTCAAATACTTCATATATGCTCGCGTTTCTGGTGATATGGCCGTCTACTTGCCCATATCTCAAGCGTGCGCCTAATTCCAAAATCAATATTTCATGACGTCATTAATTAGCACTGCAATTAACGAGGATAATTGACTATGTAAAACGTTCAGCTTCTCGAGATCTTTAAAATAAGACCAAGGTTGCTCCTCAACTCCCTTGTTTCAATGAGATACAGCTTACTATTGCTTTCAGACTGTCCGAGAGTATCATGTCTAAAAATTAGTTATTTATAAAGTAGTGTTTCCGCGCGCTTTGTTGTATTCTGAAAATATAATCTCACAAGGACCTGTAAAGATTAGAAAAAGCATTGCTTAGAATAGTTTCGCCTTTTAATGTTACTATTTTCGATAAAATGTTAGCCTGTTTATTTTGACGAAACGAGAGGTTTGAAGGGACTGCAAACGGATGTGAAAAGGGAGGGGGTCTGGGCGCTCCCACCCTGCCGTCGCTGTTCCGTAGTGCTTATTCTTGACATTTGAAAGAGTTTTAAAGACTTTGAAAGAGTTCCACGAACAGTAAATCCAATAGGCCATTTTCATGTTCCATTTAGTCTCTAAAATAGTAGGATAGGACAATGAAATCTCTCATTTCAACGAGTAACCACGAGTAACCACGATGATAGAAAAATAATGAAAGAGTTTTGAAGACTTTGAAAGAGTTTCCCGAACAGTAAATCCAAAAGGCTATTCTCATGTTCCATTTAGTCTCTAAAATAGTAGGATAGGACAAGGAAATCTCTAATTTCAACGAGTAACCACGAGTAACCACGATGATAGAAAAATAATGATTGACTCAGTTCTTTTAGACTGTTTGGTTACTCGTGGTTACTCGTTTGAAAATTAATATCTGGCTATCACATTGCTCGAAATTATATAATGTGCTGTCATAAGAGATTGTGACTTATATAGGAATAATTTTAAAAAGTTCTAAGTGATTTAAAACAAGCAAATTGGAAGTTTTTCCCGACTAAGTAACGGGCAATTCCAAACCGGAAGTGACAACATAGAACCGGAAATGCAAATTCGCACCTGTTAATGTCCTAAAAATGCACTGCAAATGTGATCGTAAGAAAACAGTTCTATTTTATAGAAGTATTGGTAGTAGCAATCTTCTTGTCGCAGTTTTGCATTCCTCGGTCTTTGCCTCTCCAATTTGTCTTAGTATCAACCGCTCCTCCGTTTTAGAGACTTCTTCGGGCGCTCCCGCTGTTTCCCTTCCCCTTCCTTTTTTGGCCTTTTGCAGCCATCCGAAGGCTCTTTTACTATTTAAAACTAGGTGCTCTCGAAAGCTCGAGTATTGTTGATATTTTGGAAACGCTAAATCCTCGATCATTTTTCAAATACTTCATATATGCTCGCGTTTCTGGTGATATGGCCGTCTACTTGCCCATATCTCAAGCGTGCGCCTAATTCCAAAATCAATATTTCATGACGTCATTAATTAGCACTGCAATTAACGAGGATAATTGACTATGTAAAACGTTCAGCTTCTCGAGATCTTTAAAATAAGACCAAGGTTGCTCCTCAACTCCCTTGTTTCAATGAGATACAGCTTACTATTGCTTTCAGACACTCAGGGACAAAATAGCTGAGACCCCCTACGCAAATTACGGTTAAAATAAAATATTGCCCTTAAACACCCACAAAATCCCTTTTGCAGAGCCCTTAACCACCTCCCCCCCTCCCCCACATCAATGTTGTTTCCAGACCAATCGTTGTCCTCCAACATTGAAGAGGGGGGAGGGGGCTGAGCATGTTGAAAGTGAGTTTCAACGAATTCTCTATTTTTCGTGTACAGTAAGAAAGAGTCTCAGCTATTTTTGTCCCTGAGTGTCCGAGAGTATCATGTCTAAAAATTAGTTATTTATAAAGTAGTGTTTCCGCGCGCTTTGTTGTATTCTGAAAATATAATCTCACAAGGACCTGTAAAGATTAGAAAAAGCATTGCTTAGAATAGTTTCGCCTTTTAATGTTACTATTTTCGATAAAATGTTAGCCTGTTTATTTTGACGAAACGAGAGGTTTGAAGGGACTGCAAACGGATGTGAAAAGGGAGGGGGTCTGGGCGCTCCCACCCTGCCGTCGCTGTTCCGTAGTGCTTATTCTTGACATTTGAAAGAGTTTTAAAGACTTTGAAAGAGTTCCACGAACAGTAAATCCAATAGGCCATTTTCATGTTCCATTTAGTCTCTAAAATAGTAGGATAGGACAATGAAATCTCTCATTTCAACGAGTAACCACGAGTAACCACGATGATAGAAAAATAATGAAAGAGTTTTGAAGACTTTGAAAGAGTTTCCCGAACAGTAAATCCAAAAGGCTATTCTCATGTTCCATTTAGTCTCTAAAATAGTAGGATAGGACAAGGAAATCTCTAATTTCAACGAGTAACCACGAGTAACCACGATGATAGAAAAATAATGATTGACTCAGTTCTTTTAGACTGTTTGGTTACTCGTGGTTACTCGTTTGAAAATTAATATCTGGCTATCACATTGCTCGAAATTATATAATGTGCTGTCATAAGAGATTGTGACTTATATAGGAATAATTTTAAAAAGTTCTAAGTGATTTAAAACAAGCAAATTGGAAGTTTTTCCCGACTAAGTAACGGGCAATTCCAAACCGGAAGTGACAACATAGAACCGGAAATGCAAATTCGCACCTGTTAATGTCCTAAAAATTGCACTGCAAATGTGATCGTAAGAAAACAGTTCTATTTTATAGAAGTATTGGTAGTAGCAATCTTCTTGTCGCAGTTTTGCATTCCTCGGTCTTTGCCTCTCCAATTTGTCTTAGTATCAACCGCTCCTCCGTTTTAGAGACTTCTTCGGGCGCTCCCGCTGTTTCCCTTCCCCTTCCTTTTTTGGCCTTTTGCAGCCATCCGAAGGCTCTTTTACTATTTAAAACTAGGTGCTCTCGAAAGCTCGAGTATTGTTGATATTTTGGAAACGCTAAATCCTCGATCATTTTTCAAATACTTCATATATGCTCGCGTTTCTGGTGATATGGCCGTCTACTTGCCCATATCTCAAGCGTGCGCCTAATTCCAAAATCAATATTTCATGACGTCATTAATTAGCACTGCAATTAACGAGGATAATTGACTATGTAAAACGTTCAGCTTCTCGAGATCTTTAAAATAAGACCAAGGTTGCTCCTCAACTCCCTTGTTTCAATGAGATACAGCTTACTATTGCTTTCAGACACTCAGGGACAAAATAGCTGAGACCCCCTACGCAAATTACGGTTAAAATAAAATATTGCCCTTAAACACCCACAAAATCCCTTTTGCAGAGCCCTTAACCACCTCCCCCCCTCCCCCACATCAATGTTGTTTCCAGACCAATCGTTGTCCTCCAACATTGAAGAGGGGGGAGGGGGCTGAGCATGTTGAAAGTGAGTTTCAACGAATTCTCTATTTTTCGTGTACAGTAAGAAAGAGTCTCAGCTATTTTTGTCCCTGAGTGTCCGAGAGTATCATGTCTAAAAATTAGTTATTTATAAAGTAGTGTTTCCGCGCGCTTTGTTGTATTCTGAAAATATAATCTCACAAGGACCTGTAAAGATTAGAAAAAGCATTGCTTAGAATAGTTTCGCCTTTTAATGTTACTATTTTCGATAAAATGTTAGCCTGTTTATTTTGACGAAACGAGAGGTTTGAAGGGACTGCAAACGGATGTGAAAAGGGAGGGGGTCTGGGCGCTCCCACCCTGCCGTCGCTGTTCCGTAGTGCTTATTCTTGACATTTGAAAGAGTTTTAAAGACTTTGAAAGAGTTCCACGAACAGTAAATCCAATAGGCCATTTTCATGTTCCATTTAGTCTCTAAAATAGTAGGATAGGACAATGAAATCTCTCATTTCAACGAGTAACCACGAGTAACCACGATGATAGAAAAATAATGAAAGAGTTTTGAAGACTTTGAAAGAGTTTCCCGAACAGTAAATCCAAAAGGCTATTCTCATGTTCCATTTAGTCTCTAAAATAGTAGGATAGGACAAGGAAATCTCTAATTTCAACGAGTAACCATGAGTAACCACGATGATAGAAAAATAATGATTGACTCAGTTCTTTTAGACTGTTTGGTTACTCGTGGTTACTCGTTTGAAAATTAATATCTGGCTATCACATTGCTCGAAATTATATAATGTGCTGTCATAAGAGATTGTGACTTATATAGGAATAATTTTAAAAAGTTCTAAGTGATTTAAAACAAGCAAATTGGAAGTTTTTCCCGACTAAGTAACGGGCAATTCCAAACCGGAAGTGACAACATAGAACCGGAAATGCAAATTCGCACCTGTTAATGTCCTAAAAATTGCACTGCAAATGTGATCGTAAGAAAACAGTTCTATTTTATAGAAGTATTGGTAGTAGCAATCTTCTTGTCGCAGTTTTGCATTCCTCGGTCTTTGCCTCTCCAATTTGTCTTAGTATCAACCGCTCCTCCGTTTTAGAGACTTCTTCGGGCGCTCCCGCTGTTTCCCTTCCCCTTCCTTTTTTGGCCTTTTGCAGCCATCCGAAGGCTCTTTTACTATTTAAAACTAGGTGCTCTCGAAAGCTCGAGTATTGTTGATATTTTGGAAACGCTAAATCCTCGATCATTTTTCAAATACTTCATATATGCTCGCGTTTCTGGTGATATGGCCGTCTACTTGCCCATATCTCAAGCGTGCGCCTAATTCCAAAATCAATATTTCATGACGTCATTAATTAGCACTGCAATTAACGAGGATAATTGACTATGTAAAACGTTCAGCTTCTCGAGATCTTTAAAATAAGACCAAGGTTGCTCCTCAACTCCCTTGTTTCAATGAGATACAGCTTACTATTGCTTTCAGACACTCAGGGACAAAATAGCTGAGACCCCCTACGCAAATTACGGTTAAAATAAAATATTGCCCTTAAACACCCACAAAATCCCTTTTGCAGAGCCCTTAACCACCTCCCCCCCTCCCCCACATCAATGTTGTTTCCAGACCAATCGTTGTCCTCCAACATTGAAGAGGGGGGAGGGGGCTGAGCATGTTGAAAGTGAGTTTCAACGAATTCTCTATTTTTCGTGTACAGTAAGAAAGAGTCTCAGCTATTTTTGTCCCTGAGTGTAGGTCTGTCAGAACGCCTTATCAAGAATATATATCAGATGAACGCCCCTATTTATGAGGCCCCTGGTTTCGACTGGGTCCAAAGTAACCCTCATGACACATTTTACACTATTTGTGCCTCAGTCCAAAATATGGATTTTCAGGGCTGGACATAACTGGTTTTTTCTTTGTCGCCAGCTGGCGACCAGGTGCAAACAACTGGTCGCCTGAACATAACTTTTGGTCGCCAGGTCAGTCATCAAGCTTGAAAAGAGAAAAAAATATTCGGTCGCCTGCTGGCGCCTAAAGTTGAAATATTTAGTCGCCTAGCCCTGATATGTAGTCGACTTGAGACCACCTGGTTGCAATTTCCATTCTGATTTTTCCTTTGTAACAACATAAACCGTGAGATAATAAGCCTTGATGGTGATGGTCCCGCAGCATTTGTATACTTACTCTCCTTCAGCTTCTTCTCTCAAGACACATCCCTTGTGACTCCACCCACAATACGGGTCGCGGGCTGATATGCAAGATCTGCAATGACAAGAAAGCAATCAAAATAACATATAGATATAGGCACTGCCTAAAAGCGGAGCTCCCAATTAGGGCCTGTTCACATGAAGGTAGGGGATTATGGCTTATCAAAATATCATTTTACATCCTGTGGGACTACCGAATATTGGTGGCATTTCGGCCTCCGAACACAATGCTTACTTCAGGGAGATGAGTACGCTACCTGCAAGTCCTATAGTCACCGCAATTACTTGTGGGTACCCTAGTGACGCTAGAGCTGCTGCCAACAAATATCGCGTTCTGTGAAAATGCAACAAATAATTTCGTTGAAATTATGTCAATAAAGAAATGTTGTTGTTAAGTAGAAAGATTAGACGATACCATCACTTCTGAAAGACCCAAAACGTTTCCCTAAACGTTCGTTGGATCACAGGGAATTTCTGCATAAACCCATCCGTGGGAAAAGCTGAATTTCCTAAGGTACATGCACGGGAAGTGTTGTGCCATGGGAAATCCGAACACTTCACATGTTTCTACCATGGGAAACTCAGATTTCGTTCAACTATGCGTGATGCATCTTGCAGGGGAGAAGCTCAATGGTTCCTCTGACGTAACAAGACAAAGAAAGAAGAAGAACTAAGACAGGTCATTGTTCTGCTTTCTTTGTCTTGTTGTTACGTCACAGGAACCATTGTTCATCGCATAAGATGCAGCACGCATAGTTGAGCAAACAAACAAACAAACAAACAAACAAAAAACGCAAATCGGAAATATTCAAAAAATCAATAAAATATTAACGGCGCGCGCAAAACACATTTTTTCTTTCGCTACTTTTTCCTTGGATGATGGATCTTTTTGATAAAATGTGGTTGATTTCTGCCTTGAGTGACACTTCAACTTTTATTATACTGTATATTCTTAATATTGCTAAACTAAGAAATGTAAAGCGCTCTTGGATTTTTTTAAGAAATAGCGCTATATAAATTTTATATTATTATTATTAACTATAGCGATCCCGTCGCTTTATGGGCCAAGGCCATGGCATAATACCGATAGACCAACAAGATAGAAAAACGCTCACATACGTCTGAGTTCTATTCTCACCTGATAAAGCTTTAAAGAGAACACCGGCTGTTGAGTCTGAAGAACAGAGATGAAATATACATATCATTGATAACTGGAATAAAAGCTTCAGTTGTACCGTGTTATTCATCGCCTTTTATCGCGCCGCAAGACGTCTGGGCAACGAGCTGAAAAATTCCATAGTGATGACGTCGATGAATAGCAATTTGCTTTCGCGCACTATCGCGCTTATTAGTTCAGTTTTGAAAGCAGATATCTAACGTCATCAGCATGGAATGTTTCAGCTCATTGCTCAGACGTCTTTTCTCACACAGGGAACCCAAGGAACGACGCAGGTTAACAAGGACACGCATATAGATTATATAGATCCTGTATCAGCCGCCATTTTGACAGCATAGCAATATACCAAGTCGGAGAAAGCATCCATTTCCATCGGCCGATTTTGAAAATCTAGAGCAATTTTCTGGATTGAATTTGGTAAATAAAATCTGAAACTTTGTTTTTAGATGTTGATTTAGATATTTCTACACGAAATTCCTCTTCTAAATCGAAAGAAAACAATAACGAAGGAGTGCAAACGAAATATTTGAAAGAAAACTAAAACAATAGCTTTACCATAACCACATCGTACTGCTCGATAATCCGCACGTCGTTTGTTGATGGGTTTTGGAAGATCTTGTAAACTGTGCCGTTATCTAAGAACAAGAAAATTCACAATAGTTATGGGATGTAGAAAATGCCTCAATGGAGAATCGTCCGTCGCTGATGGCATACATGTCAAACCAAGCCACTTGTTTCCTTACGGTTATTATACTGCCGTTTGCTAAAATTCGTTCACCAAGCAGCAATCACTGAATTTGCATGAAAACGTACAACTCTCACGCTAATAGAAGCTTTAAAGCCGGTTTACACTTGCGATTTTTGTCGCATTTGTCGGGGCGATTTTTCTCGCGCGAGTTACAGCTCTCTTGTGTAAACGAGATGCAAATCCGGTGCCATTTCTGTACTCTCTTTTCTTCAGATCGCATGAAGTTGCAAAGAATTTCGAGTATGCTTGAAAACTCCGCGACAAAAATCGCGTCAGGTCGCGCCGAGTTGCACTTAGTTTACATTAGTGATTTTGACGCGTACGGGCGAGAAAAATCACCGCGACTCGCGCGACAAAAATATCAAGTGTAAACGGGCCTTCAAAAAGCAGAAGACAAAGAAAACAGACAAAAAGATTACAGGTAAACTCGTATAACACAGAAATACTAACACACATCAACTGAGCAACCAATGTATACTTTACTGCTTCTACTCGTCTCACCTGTACCGACAAACATGATAGGGGTAGAGAGGAGCTTTGATCCTGACATAACCTGGACTTTATCCACAACTATTTGGGTGAACCTGAAAACATGGAGTGAAGATAATGCTAATATAAAGGGAGCCTAACACGCGACAGCGATGGCTAAAAACCTCGAAAACAATCGTTTATAATTTCGCTATTTCTCGATCCATCATACATTTTTTTAACTTTACATATTCTTAAATAGTTATTTGATAGATAGTTATCTGATAGATTGTTCTGTTCCGTACTGTTTAGCTGCTACGTTGATTTCTGTACAGTTCATTTCCTATTCGTTCTTTTCTGTGTTTTTTTTTATCCTGTTCCGTTTAAAATCACAGCGGGAATATGTCAAATGTATTCAAGAATTTTTTTATATTTTGAAGGCCACTGGAAAGAGTTGCAAAGTCGTCAATAAAACATTTCTGGACTAAAACTAAAATACCACTGTAGACGGATGCAACATCTAATCAAGTCTGATTTCGGGGTCAGTATGCGAATAACGTGCGGCGCCAGTCGACCAATGCATGATAACGCGAATTATTATTCAGCCATGCCACTATCTCGATTCTGATTGGCTAAAAGTACACAGCGAAAGCATGTTGGCGCGCAGCTCGTGACGTCAAACTCCAGACATTAGGATTGATGCACTCTAATGACGTCATAACGCAAGCCAATAGGTTCGGCCGCTATGTTGGTTTTTCATTTCGAAGGTAATTTAGCCAATATTCTCGTTGAATCTGCTATTTTTGCTGAGAGATCATTGTTCGGGATATCTAAACATCAACAATGGCTATTTGAATTGAATACGAAGAGGAAAATACTAATGGACGTAAGCTGAAGTTATAAAACCGTTTCGCCTTGCAAAGCCTCGTCGTCGACTTCGTTTAGCTAGGTAAGAATTCCTTGTTGCTGAATAATAAAACAATTATTGAATTCAGTTTTCGCATGATAGTGAGATTTGTCAACGCCTCGAGTTAGTGTTATCCGCCTCAGCTTCGCTTCGGCAGATAACACAAACCTCGGCGTTGCCAAATCTCACTATCATGCTCAACCTCTAATTAGTAACTGCTCTAACTCCCCAATCTTAAGAGTCAGAATAGCAAGTAACTATTACTCACCTTACTCCTCCCTTTACAAACAGAGGCCTTCCGGTGTTAGGCCGCACTATATCCGCTAGCAAGGGGTGATTTTTGGCAAACTTCCCAACATTCATGGCATACATCTGAGTGTTTAGACTGGGTGTACACTGCAAGAATGAGATCAATAGTACGTCATTACCTCTGAGAAATGCCCACCTTTCTATGTCTGGAGCGATAGAATAGGCCTTTTGCAACAGATTGTCACGTGATCCGGTCAACTTTAAAATGAGCAGCTTCACCCAAATAATGTTCAGAAATGAAAAGAGCATATTCATTTTAGTAAAAAGGCAGAGTTTCAGCTCTCTACGATGTATACGCGAAGAGGGAGAGGAAAAAGAAAACTGTTTATTTTACAACGATTTGTATGATTGGATTGCAAGCCTTGCAATCCAATCATACAAACCCTACTTAAAAAGCAAGTTTTATTTTTGCTCCCATTCTTTGAGTTTGCATTGTAGCGGGCTCAAATTTGGGCTTTTAACTAAAATCAGTATGCTCTTTTCATATCTGAGCATAATTTGGGTCAATCTGCTCATCTTAAAATTGACCCGGTCACGTGACCATCTGTTGCAAAAGGCCTAATGTACGGTACTTTCTTGTTGGCGACTAGATTTTTAGATTCAGTCACCAAAGTGGCGACTGCTCATCAGCATCGGCACGAGCTACACAGGGATTTTCTGCAGAAACCCATCCATTGGAAAAGCTCTTTATCTCATGGTAGAAGAATAGGAAGTGTTCGGATTTCCCAAAGCTATCCATGTGAATGCCGAACACTTCCCATGCGAGTGCTTTGGGAAAATAAGCTTTACCCATGGATGGGTTTCTGCAGAAATTCCCTGTGACATAGGAGCTTTCTTAAACTTTTTGGTTGTTTTTCTGATTGACCTTTTTTTTCACCTGGCGACCATTTTATGACAATAAGGGGCCACCCTGTGTGGGTGCGTTTCATCACTCTGTTTTAGATAGTGAGATAGTAGTTCAAGGTAATTACGGGAGCTAATAATTTCCTGGCAGCCATCATAGCCACCATAGAGACTGCACATTTCCTTACCAGCTCATTTCTTGGACTCAAATTAGTCAATCAGAACGATTTTTGTTGCATCGCCAAGCGTTGCAAACAGACTCTAATTGCAATTGAACATAAACATGTTGTCTATATCAAATTAAATCTACAATGGGGGCCAAAAATAAGTAAACACTTGCTATCCAGGCTGTTCCCCGCTCCCCTGTTCAATGTTGTTTGGTGCGCGCAGCGTTCAATTCAAATTGGCATACTTGGAAGGGGGAACGGGGTGTTTACGATACTTTTGTCCGCCGCTGTCTGAGTGAAGTAACGCATGCGCACTAGCCTACTTTAGGCACTTGGAAAAATAATACGTGACTGTCTGAAATCACACGCAAATGAGGGCTTATTTGTTGCCCGTAAAGTTTCCCAAAAAAATGGTGTTTAGGAGAAAATTTATTCCTAAACCAGTGCTTTCATATTATTCAGAACATACAGAACAGTTTTTCAAACGCTTCTGCTCGATTCTTAAAATATTTCGCTTGATGTTTTCTGTCGATGTCATCGTTTTGCACGGGGTGTTTGAGCTGATAGTTTGCGCCAACTGCGAAGTTATTAAAGGCAAAAAATCTTACAGCTAGTTTTAACCACGAGATTCTAGATAAAAGGGAGAGTTTATGATTCTCAATCCGCAGCACGGGGGAAGTTTACTTGTTTGTTTGTTTGCTTCTTAACGAGATACAGCACTCTGTCTGGTACAGGGCCATGTGCCATCATAGTTAGTAGAGGGGGACTACTCTACTAACTATGGTGCCATCGGTAAATGGTTAAGTTGCCGCCATTTGACTTAACCATTAGAAAAACCTTGGTTCTCCGGATAATTGATTTCAAACTAGGATAAAAATATCACTATATCTTCACTAACACTACATTATTTGTTCTCAACCAAAAAGGCGACAGAAAAATACAGTTTTAATGAAGTAAAAAGCGTGGTAAACCATTAGCGACAATATAATATAAAGAGTAATACTTGTCTTCTTATCATTATGAGCAGCTTAACCATTCAACTTAACCGTAATATTTTTCTTACATGCTCAAAGGTAAACAAAGTTCTAACCCTGTATGTCGAATATAGCGCTAGATTGCTAGCCATTTCAAAAGCTTAAACTTTAAAATGTGGATAAAACGAAGACATTTTGGCGAGTTTAAATGAACGGTTAAGTCGGTTAAGTGTAATGTGGTGGTGCTTGTTTAACCATATGTATTTGCATATTTGGCGTCCGTAGAAGGCCCGAGGTAGTTGCGCATGGAAAAAGCATCGAGTTAATTTCTTGTCATTGCTTTTGACATCTCAGAAACCTCGCTTTTGAACATTATTCTTGCTTTCGTGAGATGTTTCCATTACAATAACTAAACTGATAGCCTTTGATTTTTTTGTAACTGAACTTCCAGAAAACTTCGCTGGTAACTCGCTAGTAATTTTGAGTCTGATATTGGCTTTCCTTTCGTCCTATTATTTGTACAATTTGTCCTAAGACTTTAACAATACTTTAACAATTTCAGTTTCGAATATTACTACATTCTCTTAAAGAATTAAATCGGCCAAATCTTCAAAACACACACCGATGCTCAGCCTATTGCGCTCCTTTGTCAAGTACCGTTAACTTTGCTTGATCCTTCTATCGTGAATTATAGTACAGAGCTCGTTCTTCAGATAATCTGTTTTATTTTTCTCCTCTATAAGTTGCCTAAATTTATTGTGCTTTCATTATGAGACTCAAATCCGTAACTTTTGCCTATGTTAGCGAAATTTTGAGCAAAAATGTATCGCGTAATGACGAAAAACCCGGCTCTTGCGCGACACTATTAGGTCACGTTATCCTTGACTAAACTGTCATTTTGACGAATGCCAGGTATCGATTTCAGCTCAGACAATGGGGGCCAAAAATAAGTAAACACTTGCTATCCAGGCTGTTCCCCGCTCCCCTGTTCAATGTTGTTTGGTGCGCGCAGCGTTCAATTCAAATTGGCATACTTGGAAGGGGAACGGGGTGTTTACGATACTTTTGTCCGCCGCTGTAGCTTGTACTTCCCAAACCTGCAGAAATTCCGGTATCTCTCTCTCTCTCTGGGCCTAGGAAACATTTCGTTTTGGCAAACAATCCTTTGCGTACCGTGTAGCCTGAGAGCCGGCTCTCAACTGAATTTTTCGGATATTTGATATTTTTGGCACGCGGGATTCCTGTGTCACGGAAAGAACACAGGAATCCCGCGCGCTGCGCACCGTGGGGTGAGATCAGCTGATTACTTTTCAGCGTTTTTTTAACAGAGCACTGCCCTGTGCGCATTTATGACCGCCAATGAAGGTTCGCCCACTGAAGAGTAACAAGTTATGGCAGTAGTTTCACACTGAGTGACTTGTGTCCACAGGGAGACAGACAAATGCCGCTAAACTGTGACTTCGCCAGCAATTTCTCAACAGTCGCATTCTCTTGCGTCACTCCACGCCCTAAAGCCGGGGAAATACGAGGCACAAAATCCCTCAACTTGTCGCGCAACATTGTTGCGTTGCAAGTCTAATGTTTATTGCTCGTTTTTCATCAAATTCACAACTTGTCGCGCAACATTTTGTTGTGATGATCACACATGCGATACCTAGGCGGAATTTGCCCCTTAGCACTTCATTTCTATTGACCAACCACCTTGAATCGTAGGCAAAATGTTGCGCGACAAGTTGTGTGTTTGATGAAAAACGAGCAACAAAGCCAGAATTTGTCTCAAAGTAGACCCGCGCTATACTTAGCGCAACAAGTTTTCACAACCTGCAACAAATGTTTCTGTTTCGCGACAAGTTGTTGCGCGAGATGAAAAACGCGCAACATCGAACATCAACTTGCAACGCAACAATGTTGCGCTACAAGTTGAGTGATTTTGTGCCTCGTATTTCCCCGGCTTAACTCAAGCCAGGATATTTGAGCTTGACAATAAAAATGCCATTCAGCCCAGCATACCTTTGGTTTCCCAGGGTCTGTCATGTTAGTTGGTATCCCTGTGGCCACCCAGGTCATCACGCGCGGCTTCAAACTCACGGTCTTTTGCTCAAGATATCTACTGGTGGAGAAGACGGACTGGATTCTAGACAGTGGATAAACGCATATGGCAGACCCGGCTAGGCCATTCCTGCGAATGAACAAGGGAAGATTTGTTTGCAAATACGGAAAATAAAGCTATTAATGGCGGTATAATAAGAAAGACGAACACATCAACAACAACCCTTCTAATAGACCTCCTCGGCTTGGGCGTAATGTTTTGCCCATTTCAGATCACGTGGCTTTCCCATGAGTATTCTCTCTTTGTTTGGGATGCTTCCATATTCATAGATCCTTCGGTGCGTAGCAGAAAAAGAAAGAGAGAATACTCATGGGAATGCCACGTGATCTGAAATGGGAAAACATCACGCCCAAGCCGAGGAGGTCTATTACCCTCATCAACAACTTCTCTCTGATTGGTTCTATTTTTCGTGCGAAAATCTAAAAATAGCCCAAGTTATAAAACACATGTGAGAGCCACCCATTAGGGGATGCACGCTCCTACTTATGAGCTTCTGTGTGTACAAGTGGTTACCGTGACCGTGGGCAGAGATATGAAACTCTGGCCCGCGCGCACACGATCTTAAATGTGACCCTGAACAACAGCTACAAAATATTGACAGAGGTCGAGGACAACAACATTTTCCAGGCCGAAGTCACGTTATTCACACCGACTTCATAGAGCGGATTTCACATGACTGTCGTGAAAGCAATTGCAACTGAGCAATCACTAGCCAATGAGAATCAAGAGAAATCACCACTTGCTCCTAAATGGCTTTTTCTCTCAGCCAATCACAAGCCGAACCAATTACTAAGTAATTATGCAATTGTAGTTACTAAAGAATTTGATTGGCTGAGAAAAACGAGTAGCCAATGAGAACGCAAAGCAATCGCAATTACATAACAAGTCTTGACAGTCATGTGAAATCCGCTCTATCCGCAAAAGTAATTTTGTATTACTTAGTTTTGAAAAACAAGCGCGCGCATATGCTAATCGTGACAGTGGGCAGAGATAGAGCAGAATTCGTATGACTGTTAAAAGTGCCGCAACAATATTGTGCCGCGCCGTGCGAATTTATTTTTTACGCCCACTTCAAGATGGCGGCTAGCTAGTATAAATATTCATTTATGATTCACATATTCTCGTTCTATGAGTGAATCAAAAGGAGGATGTTGACCTGCGAACTCTCTCGTAGCTCATGTGTAAGATGTTGGGTTATGAATAGGTAATTTGCACAGGTTTGAGGGTTCGCACCACCATGAATACTTTTTCCTTTTTTTCTCAATAACTTGCCTTAAAAAAGTGCCATGAAGTGGGCGTAAATAAAAAAATCGCCCGCGCCGTGGCCGTGCCGCGACTACGCGATTTCACTCCGTATCTACAGCAGGCCAGGTTCCGTGCCGCGACCGCGACAGTGCCGCGCCGTATCGCTGCACTTTTCACAGTCATACGAAATCCGCTATAGAAAAATCTGGCCCGCGCGCAAACGCTCTAACAACCATTGACAACACAGATTTTGTTAGCGCGACCACTAGGAAAACTGAAAGGAAACAAGCTGTAGATCGGAACCGCACTTACTGTGGAGTAGTGAATGTTCCGAATATAGAGATATCCTTTTCGGTGTCTCCTTTGTACTCAAACGTGGACTCTACAAAAAAAAGAGTATATTCATGTCATTAGCATAATTATTATTTACATTAAAGCGGATATATCGTGATTTAAAGTAGCCTGTCAACTGCCAGATTGGAGTATTTTGGATTGTTATAGAGCGAATAGATTTGGATTGCGAATTGCTATTCTTGTTTTCCAACTTAGAAATTTCACAGCAAAATCTATTAAATCTTACACAAGAATCCTTATATAATTTTAGTTCCTTTTTTCTTTCTTAGACTTAGTTGAAGTTGTTTATGCAGATCACTGGCCTAGCTCTATAGAATTGTTTTTAAACAACCGTGACATAACCCTTATAAGAGATCAACATTCTGTCGTTGAAAAGCAGACCTCGAAGTTCTAGTCACCTAAGGAATTCCAAATTTAAAAAAAAGATGTTCTACCCCTGTGGAATGTCCAGCCTCCTGCGTAACCACTGAGGAAATTTGAAGCAATTCCAAGTTCTCTTGTGGCCCCTGTGTAACTTGCAAAAATAAATACCCTGTAGATATTCTCGTGTATTAAAGAAAGGTCCTGTGGAAATTCCAGGGCTTAAAGGGGCTCTCGCACGTTGCTGGCCACTTCTCTGACAGGAAAATAGCTCAGATCGCCTTCCAATTCCATCCTCTTGATAACAGGTCAAAACAACCTAGAATTGCATTTGTCTAACAATTGAAAGGTTTTTCTATTTATCTGGAGGATTATTTTGATTGCTATGGGGGCAAATGTACATGTGTTTTCACGGTTACAATTTTCCTTACTTTAGGTCCACGGTGGACGAATATTAAGCGTGCGAGAATCCCTTTAAAGATAACGACGCTGAAACTGCGATGGAAAGTTAGTGATAAGTCAAGTCCCCGCTCTCTACAGTGCAGCCCACTGCAGTTCATACTTACGAATATCATTGTAGTCGAATGGAACATTCCCAGGTGATGAGCATAGCAGCCTCGCCTTGGTGAATGACGTGAACTTGTTCATCAGCACAAATGTCGCACCAGAGTCGTACTGTAAACAAAGGTTGAATTGGGAGTGTCATTATTTGAATCGCACTTGTGCACTGTGCTTATATAGCGCTTATCCTCACGACTCAAAACGCTTAAAACATTTATGGATAACTCATCCTATAGAAACCAGTTTTATAAACACGAGTGTGTGTTAGCATTGTGAGTTCTGTGACACAGAGGTTGGACAACATCCAACGGTCCTCGTGGTTCTTTAACGTCCCTCTGGTTCTATTCCGGTTAGTGTAGTGTACCTGTGAGAGACGGGACCTACGGTTTAACGTCCTTATCCGAGAAGACGCGAGGGTCTAACCATTTGCAGATGTTAA
This sequence comes from Scolanthus callimorphus, assembly GCA_033964015.1. Lineage (NCBI taxonomy): Eukaryota > Metazoa > Cnidaria > Anthozoa > Actiniaria > Edwardsiidae > Scolanthus > Scolanthus callimorphus. The sequence continues at coordinate 5,735,572 of CM066924.1, forward strand.
AGCAAAGGCAGCACCTTCTCCTCGATTATTTAGAAAAGATCCTGAGTATTGGCCCGGCTAGGGTTTGAACTTTGGACTCCCGGCTAGGGTTTGAACTCCCAACCTCTCGCACATAAGCCCGGCGCTCTACCACTGTGCTAACCGATCGCTAAACTTTGGCTTGCATGATTGCACTTAGATGAAGTGTAATAAAGGATTTGGAGTTGAGAAGAAAACTGGTCTTATTTCACTAGCCGTGACACTGTAGGCGAATAAATTATTTTACTGCCATTTGGAGGATCGTAACAACACAAAACATTATTGATGGTGTTCCACTTACAGCACAAACTCTTGCTACTCGGGAATAAACAGCCTGTGAAAACGAGAGAGAACAACCAATCATATGAAAGAATTTAACAATAGAAAAGGCCTAACGCTTGAGATCGCGAAAAGCTATAAAGTATTTTGTCATGATGAGTGCTTAGTATTTCCAGTGGAGCTTTGCTTCGTGCGAGAAACAAGGAAGTTAGCTATCGCGGAAGCCATCCTCGATTTTGGAGCGCGCGCGAAACTACTTAGACCCCGTTCACACGAGAACGGTACAAAGCCGGACCGGTGCAATTCTGGTACAGCACCGTCTGTTCATACTGTACCGGTACAATTCTGGTACAGCACCGCCTGTTCATACTGTACCGGTACAATTCTGGCACGTTTTGCAACAGTGTTCACACGGGACCGTGCACGCCTAGCCGTGCCAAAATCGGTCCGGTACCGCAGGTCCCGTGTGAACGCGCAACGGTACCGTACCAGAATTGTACCTGTCTCGTGTGTGTGTGTCTGTCGTTTATTAGCTAGTAAAGATCGCGCCAGACACGCATGCAACGTTACAAGCTAATAAAAGATAACAGAAGACATCTGCTCGTTGGGTATATTTTCGCTTTCCTAAAACCCTAAAACCAGGCCAAAGTCATCATTCACGAAACTGACTGATTCAACCAAATTTGAGTTGAAACATTTTTCCAGGAGTTTTCCAGGAATTTCCTTAAAATTCCAGGACTTTGAAGGACTTTCCAGGAAGAAAATGAAAATCCAGAATATTCCAGGATGCGTACGAACCCTGGTACATACGAACCTTTTTCTCGCTTTCCACAGCCGTTTCCCTCAGGAAAAAGTAGATAAAGTCATCAGACATGTGATAAGACGACACGAAGTTGGCATCTGCAAGAGAGAAACACTACAGTATGTTACCTATACGGGCTTTGCAGAAAATGCCCGCTTTGTCGGCAAAGTCAAACTAATTCAAGGGGAATCCTGCAAACTTCGACCAGATTTGGAAGTAGATGATGAAGAGGAGAAGAGAGTTTTTGTCATCTCTATAGCAGGGTTTCCACGTTTTCCGCTTTCAAAATTCCAGGACTTTCAAGGACCTTTTCAAGGACGTTTCGAAAAATTGAATGACCTTTCATAATGAAAAATGTGGGTTTTCGCGCACGATAAGAGCTACATGGGTGTCCTTTAATTCAACATTTTACAAGAAACACACCCAACATCTTTTAGATATTTCTTCAGGAACATATTTCCATGACTTTTAATGACTTTGATGGCTTTTGTAAAACTTCCAGGACTTTCCAGGCCTGGAAAAGGACATTTCTAAAATCCATGACTTTCAAGGTTTTCAAGGACCCGTGGGAACCCTGTGTAGTCTTGTTGTCAGTGGGTTGTGCATGCAAATAAAACGCGCGCTCTGATTAGCCAGCGTGCCTCGTGTTATTTCAGTACTCATGCACGCATGGTTGCCATGGAAACGACAGGAAATGAGAACGGTATAAACCCTGTTGGACAGAAGAGAAACCTTTTGCTAGACTATAAGTTCCGTTTTCGCATATTTTGAACTTAACCTTTTAGGAAGATCTCAGACGACTCGGTGTCCAGTAAACTTTGTAGTGAGTTTTGAGCTGCGGTTCGGTAGATGGTTGAAGTCTTCCCTGATCCAGTGTGGATTCCAGTAAACAGTTGCTCTCCTAGTTTTGGGTGTGCTATGGGGAAGTGAAAAACAACATTACAAGTAGTATTACTCAGAGGCCGGAAACAAAGATAACAAAGAAAGAAACTCGTACTGCCTTCATCCAAACTTTATTTACTCTGCATCGGGACTAGACTGCTAGCAGTCCCTACTTTGCCGTGTCCCCAGAGAGGCGGTCGCAAACCCCCGACGAACGCCACCCCCGACGAACACCACCCCCGACGAGCGCCACCCCCGACGAACGCCAGAGGAGCCCGCTTCTATTGGGACGCGCCAAAGTAGGGGCTGCTAGCAGTCTACGTTTCGCGTTCAACACTTTGTGTATTCGTAAAACATCGTGCGCACGTTTCACTAACACTTCGCGCACTCGAAAAACGTCGTGCGCACGTTTCACTAACACTTCGCGCACTCGAAAAACATCGTGCGCACGTTTCACTAACACTTCGCGCACTCGTAAAACATCGTGCGCACGTTTCGCAAACACTTCGCGCACTCGAAAAACATCGTGCGAACGTTTCACTAACACTTCGCGCACTCGAAAAACATCGTGCGAACGTTTCACTAATACTTCGCGCACTCGAAAAACATCGTGCGTACGTTTCACTAACACTTCGCGCACTCGAAAAACATCGTGCGAACGTTTAGGGAACACTTTGCGCACTCGAAAAACATCGTGCCCACGTTACGCGAACACTTCGCGCACTCGAAATACATCGTGCGCACGTTTCACTAACACTTCGCGCACTCGAAATATATCGTGCGCACGTTTCACTAACACTTCGCGCACTCGAGAAACATCATGCGCACGTTTCGCAAACACTTCGCGCACTCGAAATACATCGTGCGCACGTTTCACTAACACTTCGCGCACTCGAAATACATTGTGCGCACGTTTCACTAACACTTCGCGCACTCGAGAAACATCATGCGCATGTTCGCAAACATTTCGCGCACTCGAAATACATCGTGCGCACGTCTCACTAACACTTCGCGCACTCGAGAAACATCATGCGCACGTTTCGCAAACATTTCGCGCACTCGAAATACATCGTGCGCACGTCTCACTAACACTTCGCGCACTCGAAAAACATCGTGCGCACGTTTCGCGAACACTTCGAGCGCTCGAAAAACATCGCGCGAACGTTTCGCGCACTCGAAAAACATTGTGCGAACGTTTAGCGAACAATTCGTGTGTGTAACAACTGCAGCAAATACTCACAGAAGAACACTCCAGTAACATTCTGATTGGGTAGAGCAGGGCTTCTTGTGTCTCCAAGTATACCATGAGGTGGGATCGGTGACAAGGGAGCTGATCTCTAAAACGCAAATAATATTCATTAGGGGCGACTTGTCAGCAAATTTTATGGGTACTTTTAATATTCCTCAAAACAAAGAATATCCTGCAGGTGAATTATTTTCCAAGGTGAACTCAAATTTGTGAAAATCAAGATTAGAATTAATTTCCCAGTGAAAAATACGTTTCCAATGATTGTACATATGGGAAATGAGAGGCGTATTGGACCAGCCCAATTCCCTCCATAGTAGGTATGGATCTTTCCATTTATTTTTGAATGCCAAACAAATGCTTCGGAGGTTGGGTGATGGGTTTATCATTATCTTAAACAGCATCAGAAACACATGAAAACTTTTTTGTGTGAAATTATTTCAACTTATATATTTTTATACTGTAAACAGAATGTGCATGCAATTAGTGCATATAATTTCCTCGTAGGATGGCTCAAAAGAAAACTTTTTTTATCCTCTTCTGAATCTTCACAAAAATTCAGAGAGAAAAAAATCCGGCAGGGGTCAGAGCACAGAAAAAAAAGCATGCACATACAGGCTGACATTTTTTTTTTCAACTGAAAAGTTACGTTTCGAAGTTAAGCTTAATAAACATTTCGGCGTTTCGCGCGCATGAAGAATGACATCTACTATAATCTTTGAGTCGACATTTACTATAGTCTATAGTCATGCATGACCAAAAACCTGCTACCCTCCCATCCTAAAATTTCTAATGGTTCGTCATTAAAGTGAGGCATCTCAGGTGTGCCAAAAAGGACAGAAACCTGTGGTGATCCGCGAAAGGTAAAATCTCGATTTCGGTTTTTAAATTTTTACGGAGCACAGCTTTTTCTGATATGACCACCTTTTACTCCTGTCACGTTTGCTAAAAGAAATCTATTTTGTGACTGGCGGTTTCGATTTTGATACGATTTTGTGTGCGGTTTTGCAATTTTGACATAATTTTTTAGGCGGTTTTGCCGTTTTTGTACCTCCCCAAAGTCAATAACATCACTAACTTACATTAAATCTCCAGCACGTGGGACTTGCTGCGTTTGTGCCACATGCAAAGATGTAGTTGTTGGTGTCCAGCAACAATAACTGGAAATAGTTATGGCATGCTTCCTGTGAAATTACAAAAACGTTCAATTCAGAAACAGCATGTATACCAGACAAAACAATTTAGCCATAAAAGTTTGGGTCCAGTTAGCACATCAAAAAATAAGCTGATGTATACAGTTCTTTAATAAAGGTTGAATCACACTACAGGTAAATCAGGGGTTTCAATAGAAGGTGGCTACTGGTGGTGAACTACCATCTAATGTACTTCACTGCTGTCCACTGGCAACTTCATTATTAAGCAAAAAATACATGAATATCCCCATGCCAATTATCTTGCCCTCAAAACGCAGGAAAACGCTTTTTTACTACCAAATTTCAAAATTACCTGGGGGAGCATGCCCCTGTAGCCCCTAGTAGGTTCGGGCCTTACAGCATTTGTACAGGACCCCAAACCCAGCTGCCTACATCCAGAACTTAGCCCAGTGCTACTTCAAAACGTATTGAAACCCCTGTAAATAGTGTAAAACTAAACAAGACTTAGAAAAGGAATAGAGAATAAGGTACCAAACAAGTGTTTTGCGATATCTGCAAATATTTTCATTGCTTTGTTAGCTCTTTTATACAGGGCTTGAAATTAAGAAATAATCATAGTCGTAATTTTACGCCTTGTACCAACATTATAGGTGTAATTCATAAAAAAATCTAGGCGTAAATCCACTAGGAGAACACTGTAGAAACTGAAAACATAGTCGTTATTTTACGCCTAAGTCTAAAAGGTTAGGCGTAAAAGGACAATTTTTAGACGTATTTACGCCTGTATTGGGCGCAATTTCGAGCCCTGTTATACCAAGAATATTCCCTTATCTGGACACATACTCTTGAGCACCTTGCAAACAATGCAGTACTGTATTTTATAAAGGATCACAGTAAAAAGTAGTTATTACATGTGTTGTCCTATGGACATACCTTTGATTTGCCACTGGAGATGCACTTCATTATTCTGCTATTGTGGGGCCTCAGTTGTAAGTACTTTAAAAAAAAAAAAATGTTGTTGTTGACTGTTTATAATATTCAGTTTTTTTCATAGCCTGTTAGCCGGCGATCTCCAGTGTGTTTTTTTTTTTCGGATATTTGATCCCGCACGCACAAAAAAATCATGACAAATATCCCAAAAACAAAACACTGGAGAGCCGGCTAGCAGGCTATTTCTTTCATGGTTACACAACAGTTCTTTTGCAGAGCTTATTAAATCATAAACTATTTCTTTCATGGTTACACAACAGTTCTTTTGCAGAGCTTATTAAATCATAAACTATTTCTTTCATGGTTACACAACAGTTCTTTTGCAGAGCTTATTAAATCATAAACTATTTCTTTCATGGTTACACAACAGTTCTTTTGCAGAGCTTATTAAATCATAAACTAGTTGTAGCTCTCGCTAAAAGTGCCAACGAGCAATTGGCATCAAGTGAATCATGTTTTGCCCTCATTGATCCGCAAAGCGTCAGCATCTCGCAGACTATAAATGACTATAGGCCACTTTAGGGACAAATATCTACCTCTAAATTTCATACATGTAAAGGTTGCATTTCCATGAGCATATGAACAAGCTAAATCACTGTGATAGCAATGATTGTATAATAATAACAGCACGAGAAATATATACAAACACGGTGTTTGCTACACGGGCGCACTTCAAAAGTAGATTTCTCTTCTGTTACTGATAGTGCTCAAGTATTTGGTTACCACTTGAATAATAATGCTCTTTCAAAATCCTGGTACACATTGATTGGCTAGTGGTTACACCACTCTGAACTCGATCATTTTTCTCCTCGCACGGCTCTATAATGCTGCCGCCTCGCAGCCTCGCCTCTTGGCTCGGCTGCTCGTTGGCAAACACAAGACCTGAACCACACAGTCATCTGGTTCATACATATACACCACTTTCACAATTTAGTTTTCTAGTTAAAGATGATAGAAATATTAACTGTAGTCAAAAACTTGCTGTTCAGAAAAATTACATCAGAATGAGGTGACGTTTCTTTAAAATATTTTTGAAAAAGGGCCATCCTGTGTCTCTGTTCTTGCATCTATGTAAACCATTTGAACACCCATACATCCGCCAAGCAAACAACTTTTTTTTCAAACTTTTGATTCTTGGCTTGCACTTGCTTCACATTTAATTAAGTTCACACTTGCCTTGCACTTGCTTCTGCGTGAACTAAATCTAAGCAAAGATCTCAGGGGCGTCAACTCTCCCAGTTATTGCCGAGTCTCAAGATTTTTCACTTAGTCTCCCAGAAAAAATTCAAGACGACAGCCATACATTTATTGTATTTCTCCCAGGAGAATTTCATGAAATTTTGCATTTCAAGGTGGTCTCCAGATTTTTGAAGTCCTGGGGTTGACGTCCCTAGGATCTAGTAAAAAGTGTCTTTAGTGTTTTTGGTACTTACATCATCTGTTTTGGAGGACAAGGCCATGGTTGTTGGATCAAGTCTGAATATGCATCCTCTGATGATAACAAAATATAATTAAAGATTAGACCAAAATTTTCTTTCCATAAACCACTACTATTGACAGTTTGCACCTTACCTTGCGGCTACAACAACCTTGTTTGTTTTCTGATCGATAAATATTTGTTTTGCATCTACCAAGACATTTGAACTATTGCCTAATGGGTACCTTGCACAACCTGGAACAAAAAAACAAATATGCAGAGCTGGAATTTAAGAAATAATTTAAGTCATTATTTTACACATCCAACCGGCATCAGGAGGGTCCCAGGTCCAATTCCTGTTTGAGGCTCGGATTTTTTTTGAGCAATTTTTTCATGTACACATCATTTCCCATTACTTCATTTTACACTACTTGTACCAAATTAATATTATAGGCATTATTCTTCAAAAATTGTGTAAATCCATTGGAAAAACACTGCAAAATCTGAAAACATAGTCTATTTGGTATCCTTAGCGGATAAAGTGAGGCACAAAAGAAATTAAATTAATTACAATCTACTTCTCTGCCCAAAAGTCAAGGTTAATCTGTGATTCCAGAAATTTTTTAATCCATACTGCTTCCATGGAAGGGTTTGAGATATGACAAAAATACAGTGATTGTATGGGAAGTAAGAGGCATTTGACCTCCCCTACCTTGAAAAATCCTGGATCCGCCACTGGATACATACCTGAACAGTGTTGATATATTGCCCCTGAGTAAGTCGATACGATAAGACATGACAGCAGATAGCAGTTAAGAAACCAAAGGAGCACATGGGAGTCTACTGACATCTTGTGATGGTCGTCCTGCCGTGAAGGCTACTTCATGCTGTTAAAAAAAGATGATTTGTCATATAATTCTTAGTGTGCCAAGAATAACATATCTAATTGGTTAGTAAACTGCCAATGCAATGTAGGAGCTACGTACAACTGTCACAGCACCCAGCAGCAAAATATACTGGAAGTGTGTAGTAGTAAAAGATTAGAGTTTTGTTGTATTAAGTAGGGTGAAGTTTCACTTTTCATGTTCAAAAAAGAACATTTCCTGTTGTATATGATCTACTTTAGAAACTAAAATAAAAACTTGCACTTTCAAAATCAGAACATACATTCATTAGTGAAACGTCTTCCTGTTACTACATTTCCTGTTATATTTTGAAATCTTGATCTTTAGAAACAAAAATCAAAACTTGCACTTAGTTATAGATACTTTTTTTTAGATAGATGCCTTTATTTTAAAACGGTATCTCTTTCAATATTACATACAGATAATATTGTTATCAATAGAGGCTGTTTATACACTATGATAAAATAGTAAAACATACATTATGTACAAAAGTATAATTATTTACAATCTAAAATAGTTAAAATTAAAATTATGCACTTTGAAAATTATAGCACACTGTTCAAATGTATTTAAGAGTATATGAATATTTCATGACATATAATATGGCAATTATTATGGTACTTATGAATATTGACCATTCACAAAAAATAAAGGGAATGGTTTTGTGTTCCATTCAAATTGCAAAACAAGTTTTGAAAATTCAAAAAATTTATACTGTACATGAACTGAATATACATGAATATACCGCCTCCTACCCTTATATAGTCCCCTGCATTTTTTAATATCACTATCAACAGCATTTGTGAGCAACAATTTTTGCTTCTGAAAAATTGCCAAATACTTCACAAAGAATATATTGATGATGTACTACAAGTTAACAGAGCAATATACATCAGGTGACATCTGATATTGTCCAAACAAATCATTGTTTTGTTTCTGTTTTGATGCATATACTTGCATATACAATCCTGTTTGCATTCATGTCAAGAAACAAAAATATATAACATACCAGAACTACAAGTTTACAGAGCAATATATATATCAGATGTCATGTAATGTTGTTGTTTAAAAACAAATAATTGTTTTGTTCCTGCTAGAGATTGATAGATGTTGTACTTAGAATCCCCTTTTGCTTTAATCTAAAAACACAGAAATAACACCCTGTACTTCCCTGATAACTGTAGAGTTTAAAAGTTTACAGAAGAAATACAGTAAATGTAATCCAGAAAATGTGCCTTAGTAGATCATAGAGTATGAAACACAATAACTTTAGGTAGTCAAATTCTGAGCTTACAAGGTATAGCTTGAAATAAACAAATAAGTCATATCCTTTAACAACATTTTAATGCTGTTCAACCCTGGGGGTATAATGATTTTATAAGAGCTAGTACTCAGCTCAAGTGAAAACAAATTAACAAACCACAGAATGTAATTCTGCACGGTTTTCTCCATTAGGACTTACATATCTATTAAAAATGCACAGTGCACAAAAGGCAAATGCTATCAGTAACATTTGAACAAAGAATTATTACCACTGTCAGTTATGATCACGCTACATTTATTTTGATTTGTGAAACAACAACAATGGAATAAATGGCAGAATAGAACTTAAAATACAAATAGAATATTCTTTTGAAAACCTTATTCACAAAATATTTTGATAAATAATAAAAACAATGCACTTAACTCGAAATTCTAAAATTTAAAATGCAGATTGTATGCAAAACTTTAAGACCTGCCTAGTTTTACCAACCACGTTCATGGGCTTTCATGGCTATTATGTTACGAAATTTTTACTCTTCCGTTCTCTATTAAAAACCTTTCAACCCTTCTTAATCCTTCATAATCAAGCTACAATGAAACAATTAGCGAATTTTACAAGAGTAGCTCTGGATTTGACGGGAATCCTGTAATTTATACAACAAATAAGGTCTCTATGATAGTAGAAATGGTATTCAGGTCGCTGTCAAAATCAATTTAGAAGATAAAGAATGCGACAACAAGGAAAGCTACTCCAAAGTTTGCAAACAACACACACGCCACTTAGAATTAAGAAGGCCAATTCATAGTTCGTGATCCGAGAAAGAATAGACCCCATCTAAACAAAAAACTGTCTGTATTCAAACTTTCTGATGACAGTAAACCTCATCGAAGTATTCTTGGCAGAAAGTCTGGATTTGTGAGTTGTGTAACAGCTTTCAAAATGAACCCCAGTGTTTACTCTGTTTGCAAGCCTGGGTAACTTGTTGATGAATGGTCTGCAAATGCTTATTTCATAGCACATTTAGTAATAAAAATTGCCTTTTAGTTCCTTTGATGTTAAGGAACTTTGCCTTGGATATTACGCATAGGAAAATAACAGAGATTGAGGATAGATTCTGATTAAGATCAAGCAATGACTGTGCATGGCTGTGTAAGTTTGCACAAGAGTGCTTCTAAAAAGCTTGCAATCCGCTATGCCTTCCACAGCGCGTTCGCTTGCAAATTTGAAGTTTTTAACAAAATAGACTCGGAGATATTTTGAGAAGATAGAACCATCACTCTTTGGACTAGAAGTGCAATATCTGGGTTGTGCAATTACTCGAATCTAGAATCCAATGCAGTCAACACGCAGCCCAACATGCTACTATAAAACAGTCGTGTGCCAGGATGCAAATGGCGTGTGCTAAATGAACTTTAGAAGGGAAATAGACTTACAAACGAAAATAGTGACATTATAATAAACAACATACCGTAATTTGAGTCTCTGATCTTCTAGATATCAGGTTATCGGATCATTTCTTGCTGTTCTGCTCCTGTTTTGGCGCTATTAACAACAAGAACTTGTAGACGCCACTAGTCAACTTTTCGAACCACCGCGCGAATGATGAACGAAGTGCTGTAAATTTCCAATCACCTCCGTAAAGATTGCATTGCCTTAGCAATGAGATACAACGGATAAAGGTCGTATTAATGAAGTTCCACTAAATCCCTGATCCTTTCAGCTTCAAAGCATTCCAAATAGTAATTTTATCAGCGATAAGCTTTCGCAGTTCTGAAGTCGCGATTCAAACCAACTAGGTCACGTGACCTGGCTAACAGACACAGTCGCTACTCATGCGTGAAGATCTCGCTTTAGATATGCAAATTTCTATTGTGTTTTCATATCTGAGTGTAACGGGATACGGGATAAGTGTGAGCGGGAAATAAGTCATTGTAAGGTTACTACCCATCGCCCTTCCCATTCATCCCAACAGATGCCCTTTGAAAAGCATTTTGTCATGTAACAAAACGGGGGCAGTTCTGGGAGGAGAAATGAGATTTATCTCAATCACAAAATTCGATCTAAATCAGTCTAAAACTAGAGTCTGTTTGCGTCACAGGAAATGGTTTTCGGATGGGGCAAGGCCCTAAATAAAGTGACAAAAATGTCTGTATTGGGAAATCTAAAAATATCGCCCGAAGAAACAGATTAGTCGTACACGTGGCACGCGTGGAACAAGTCACAACAAAGCACGCTGGGATACAACACGGATATCACGCAATCTTAGAACAACCAGACCCGAGCCCCTTACATGTATTAAGAAAAATATTATTAGAGCCGCCTAAGTATAGTTCTTTTATTCAACTGTCTGTTAGAGCCACAATTAAAAAATCCATGAATGTTTTTCGAGTATTTTGTTTTAGCCATGCAACAGAGAACGCGTTTTAGCGGGTACGAAACCAACCCCAACTGATACTTGTTGTTGTAATTTTTACATGTCAAATAGAAAACAACAAGACCCACCTACATAGTGGCCATTCTATTCCTTATAGGTTACCTTAATTGAAAAAATCCTTGGATTAAACTCGTGGGTTTATTTCTGCCTATACGCAAGACTTCAAGGATGATAACCTTAGTTCTTATCAGGCAGCCCAACCTATTGCTGTAAAAAGGGAAAAATACCCGGGGGGGGGGGGGGGGGGACTCCCAATATTTCAGACGTGGGTGCTCGTCGGGAAAACTGATTTTGACCCTAAGGGATAGCAAAAGGGGTGTGGCCAACAGCAAATTTACCCCTAAAAGAAAGCAAATTGGGCGTGGCGGCCGCCGAATTTACCCCTAAAAGATAGTAAATTTGGCAGGTCAAAACAAATAAAAGCGAATTTTAGGTCTTTCAGGGTTTTCAACCAAGTTTCCTATGTAAATATCAGTTCTGGTGTCACTACCAACATATTTCCGGGCAAGGATTGGTCTGAGATTTTGCTAAGGGATAGGGCTGATTTTAAACACCCCTAAGAGATAGCACGTCTGTCAATTTTATACCCTAAGGGATAGGACGAGCACCCCCGTCTGAAAATATGGGGAGTCCCCCCCCCCCCCCGGGGGAAAAATAGTTGACACCATGAGCGCTTTCATGGCCGCTCTTTCTGTCAGACGGCTATGCCCTGCACAGTTGGCATAAATGCACCCCACATCGCCAGCATAAGGCAAGCATGACAGTCATAGCTGGCCAGCGGTCGCACGCATCAAAACACCCAGCTAATCCAAAATGGCGGAAACGGAGAAGAAGGTGAAATGTTTTTCAGAGGATTTACGTTCCTGATAGGAATCTTCCGGTCTTGCCAAAGCAAAAAAAAATATATCTGGTACTTCCAAAATGAAGAATACTCTTGAAGAATGCGTGAAAAGAGAAAGAAAATGAATAATGGCAGAGGAAGTACGAAGGAATGGCGAACTTGTGTGTTCACTAATATTGCAAGCACTGACTTATAACTTCTGCGAGAATGGAAATGCAAGTTTATCAGATGACTGCGAATGCTAAAAATTATTGGAAATTGAATCTTCAGTAGTTCACTGTTGTTTTAACTCTCACGCAATGAGCAAGACATTCTGTACTCTGGTTTCTGTGAAGACTCTTTCTTTTTACGAAAAAAAGAATCTATTATCATTGTTGGGGGAAAAGAGTGACCTGGAACACACAGAACTGTAGCGCTTGGATAACAAATTGGAAAAGATCATGATACCTCTTCTTTTTCTGGTAAAACTTATCACTAACAGAGGAAAAGAGTAACCTGGAACACACAGAACTGTAGCACTTGGATAACAAATTGGAAAAGACAATGATACCTCTGTTTTTTTCTGGTAAAACTAACATTGGTACAGTGTTTTATATAACCTAAATGAGTACTAGATGTTTCTGGTATCAATTTTATGGAACATGATTAAATTACCTCTATGAACAACTCAAACATAGCTGCATGTTGTGATGTCAGTCTCTGAACTAAGGGGATAACTCTGTAGGCATGTATCAGGACTGCCTGTACAAAAGTCTAGACGCTACTAGAAAATGTTTTTCACAAACACACTGCTGCCACCAGTCAGAGTATTTGCTCTAGAATTTGCAATACAGGAAACATCGACATGCATGTCAAATGCAACTTATTTTGATTATAAATTTATTAAACTACTTTAACAAATTTTTGTGTGCAGCTGCATACTTTGCTTGTTGATAGCAACGCCCCTGCCTGTCAGTTGCACAAGGTGGTACTGTGAAAACAAGCCTAATTAACCATTATCCTGCGAGATTGCGCAGAATATCGTCTGATACTTAGCCGACGAGGGACGAAGTCCCGAGTTGGCTAAAATCAGACGATATTCTGCAAAATCGAGCAGGATAATGGTTTTATTATTCAGCACATCGATAGCACAAAAAACCCTGAAAAAAAGTGACTTTTGTGTATTATTTACGAGCTCAAAACATCACATTTTCCTCAGAGACGGATATCGCAGGATAGCTGTCATGTACAGAAGACAGATATTGGCGTTCCAATGACCATATTTGGGTAGTGCATCGATGTGCTGAATAATAAAGTGTGATAGCTGAATAATTTAGACATGCTTTCAGTGAAACAAGAGGAAGGCTAATTCCTAAACAACATGGGGGGTAATAATATACACAAAAAAATGACATGAAGCTTAAGAAATCAAAGTCAAAACATTTTATAATTGACAACCCATACAGAGCACAGGGTACAAATAATCAGATAAATGGATTGAGAGGCCTGCTTAAAAGTAGAGCAGCATTCAGTTCAATTTCTGGTGGTTGTTTTTTTTTGTATCTTTTATCAGCTTTTGTCTTAGACAAAATTTGCTTTGGTGTCAATTTTTTCTTTGGTTATCTAAATGTTCATTAAATGTAAATAATGTAATGATCCAAATTTGGTTTCCTTCCTGAGATATGAATCTTATAAAAATTGAGCTTGATGGCTATTTGGATGTTTTTAAAAATTAAAATTTAAAAATTCACAGGCATCTGTCACCACATGTAATTTGCATACGGTAGGGTATTTTTAGGCTGAGAGTTGAAATTGAATAAAAGTTGATTTTTTATAGCAAAAATATTAATCAATCAGCAGGGCTCCATGGGCAACTGCCTTATAAGAGGTGGGAATAATTTACAAGCTTCTATGTCAACGGTTACAAGCTAACTCTAAAATTAATCACCGATGCTACAATACAGAATGTACATATCAGCAGTTAAGTGTTACTTTCTAACCACTTGCCACCATGTAAGTCTATGACAGTGAAGTGTTGTGTCACTCTGTAACAGGGTCCAAACTTAAGTATTAAAAAGAGGAATTGTAGTCACCAACTGAATACCATTATACAAAAGTTTATCCAACATACTGACATTTTTAGTCGAACAGTGAGAATGTTGGTCACTTTTGAGGCACATACAGTTGTGATTTGAAGCCCCTCCCAAGGAAAACTGGTTTCTAGTTCCGAGAAGAAGACAAGAATGAAAATAAATTATAGCTTTTCAGTGAAAAATAACACAAATATTACACCCCAAAAAATCAAGGAAATCTCCAGACAATTCTGATTGCAGAAAAAGCTTCTCTTTATTCACATATAGAAGGAGTATGTCAGTGACATACTACCGGTAGCTGCCCTCAATTAAGTCCAGGTAGTCATGAACATGAAAGGTTTTCTTACCATCAATGCTGAAAATTTTCTTGATTTTTCTAATTCATAACAAGAAAGTAAAACCACTATCATTGGGCTGTTCCAAAAAAAATAGCCGTACACATCTATTGAAGAAAGATTTGTATGATTTCTAAGTATCTAAGGAAATAAGAATGAGCTGTTCTTATGATTTCTGTCTCCCCCTAATGAGGAAAAATGCTCTATCCGTGTGAAAGTTCTAGGCTTCTGCACAACCCCTGTGGATATTTGAAGCAACTTTTGTTTAAATACCACATTCTCTTGTGTCCCCTGTGGAAATTCCAAAGTTGCAGAGGAATACCCTGTGGAAATTGGAGGTGGGCAAAAAGAAAGTCCCTGTGGAAATTTAAGGGTCAAAAACAATGACCCTTGCTGAAATTCCAGGGTGAAACAGACCCCTATGTCCCTATACTCGACCCCTATACTTGACTAAGGGATAGGGCTGATTTTAAACACCCCGAAGAGATAGCAAGACCTGTCAATATTATACCCTAAGGGATAGGATGAGCATCCCTGTCTGAAAATATGGGAGTCTCCCCCCCCCCCCCCCCCCAGGCACCAGGTTCCTCGATAGGGGGTAACACATCTAAAATGGAACAGGCCATTCTGAAAACAAAACGAAAACAGGACAGGAAGATGACCTTCCCCAGCAGGTGACTGGAAACAAAACAAAAGTAATTTTGCCATGGATTTACTGGGCAATCAATATTTAAGATATTTCCTTGACCTGGTTTTACTACATTCCTCCACCAATTTTCCACTTTCTGATCTTCTATTCATTGCCATTGATTTCTAGATTGCTGGCATTTAAAAGGTTAATAAGCTGTAATGCATTAGAATGAGAATCGCCGACTGATTCTATTGCACGTACAGAGCAATAATATCACCTGAAAAATGCGCACTTCTCTATAATTTGAAGAAATATTACCAAAGCAATGAAGATTATACGTCAAACCTTATTATTTCTCCATAAGAATCGTCCTTGTTTTGTCCAAACTATGTTTTGTTGTGAGTCCAGAGCTCGTAGAGTCACGCTTCCTTCCCAAACAAAGCAACGATATTGCGTACGTTTCGAAGCGACGAGTGGCAACGCAGTGTCCACGAAATATTAAAATGTGCTCTCATGGAAGCTGAATTCAAAAAACTAAAAAGAACAACTTTTAGAGAGTTCATTGCACTTTGTATTCATCGTTCTGTTTACATTCCATCAGGTGAAACAAAAAAGTTATTTGAAGCCAAAAATAGGCATGAATTTGAA
This sequence comes from Scolanthus callimorphus, assembly GCA_033964015.1. Lineage (NCBI taxonomy): Eukaryota > Metazoa > Cnidaria > Anthozoa > Actiniaria > Edwardsiidae > Scolanthus > Scolanthus callimorphus. The sequence goes on from CM066924.1 coordinate 5,751,490, forward strand.
GCCGAATGGCTAAATGCGATTTCCACAATATTCACCATTTCAACATTGCCGAAAGACTTGGTGGTTAGTCCGCCATTTTGCAAATCTCTGTGAGGCTCGAGAGGTCTTCTGGGAAGTTCTAAAAATAGTTGTCAATCGATCCTTTTGATTAGGGCCCAGTCTCCCCATTTAAGCGCGCGTCCTTCGGGAAAAGCCGTCACAAAACGTGCTGTCGATTTCGGGTGCATTTGTGCCAAGCGTGTGATAATCCTACTGTGACGTCAACTTAATTCATGCCTTCAGCAGATACAGAGGCACGACTGAAACTAATCCGGCACCATGATCTGGTCCGCATCTGTTGTATCTGCTCTAAGGGGGGTTCGGAGGCATGCTAAAACCAATTTCCTGACGAAAGAGACTGATTTTCTCTATGAGTGATCATGTACAAATGCGTAAAAACGGATTGGCAATTACGTCTTCGTCTTTTCTACTTTCTGAATGAAAAAAACATGTGAAAAATAATTCTTACTTGAGTCCGAGCCCCTTCCAACAAACACATTTCCAGACCACCCTCCTCCCATATCTATTTAGACCAAAAAACTACACACAGAGCACAAACAAAAACTCACCCTACACCCACCCTCTTCCTAACCCTATACCTCAATTCACACGCATACAGAGCACAGAAAAAGCAAAGAAAAGCCACACCCTATGGAATTTTGGTTCATTGGAGGACACCTGGTTGTAAATAAATCGAGCCTAGAATTTTTTCCCATTTCATGAAATGAAAATTGAGCTTGTCCTTCTTAAAATCTCTTTTGCAATTAAAAATTCAATTTTGCATACAGATTTGAGTTTACTGAAAAAGGAGTGAATTTGCGGTTGTCGGTCTTTTAATTCTCGGTCTTTTCACAGTCATACGAAATCCGCCCTTCATGATCACTAAACTCATTTTAAGACGGACCATAAATTCACCACTAGACAAGATTTCTTATGACTGTCTGAAACGTGCAACCACACGCCGCGGCAATGTCGCGTTCGCGACACGGAGCCTGGCCTGCTGTAGCTACGGAAATGGAGAATTCCGTAGTCGCGGCACGGTCACGGTCGCGGCGCACCACAACTTTGTCGCACGAAGGCATACGAAGTCTGCTCTATGCACAACAATGGACGGCACGCACTATTCCTCCAGCCTTGATCGCAACTGGGCAATGTTTTTTTCTAGTTTACAGGCCTCCTCCGTCCAATGTCGACTGCGGCCCGTAGCTTCCTGCAGTTGGCGTTTGAGTCTTGTCATCTGAGCTTGATTCCTCTTCTGTGGTGTTAAAAACGGAAAAATAATTTTGCTGTTACAGCTAAAATCGTTGCATCGCGACCCGCGTTTTTGTTTTTGGCTTTCTGTTCCGCCAGTCAAATCTTATGAGCCAATCAGATTATTGTCCTGTTTTGCCTGGTGCAGTCGCCTGGCTTTCCGTCGCGGTTGTCAGTGGTTTAGTTCAGAGGAAGCCATTTGAATGTACTCGACGATTTTTGAAAAAGGTCTATAAAGTTGTGTTGAATAGAGTTGTTTATAGAGAAGCACTGAGAAGAGCACGTGGTTGTTTCAGCTTTACCGCGGCGCAGGGTCTCTCACCGCTGTGTCCCGGGCTCGACTCACATGACTGGAACAGGGGAAATTTTCTTTCTGTTCGGATCTCGGTCAACTGGTTCATATCATGAATCGAACAATAGATGAGACAAAAAACCAAGGTCCCTTCTGCCCTTCTCTATCTAGTTTCAGGGGGACGTTAAAGAACCACTGAACAGGGGACGTATACATAGGCTCTCTGGCAGTCACGGACCTGAAGGAGCTGCAAGTCTGGGGAGTAGGTCTCAAACATTTATTTTATTCACTTGTTTTAGTGCCAATAAAGGCCTAGCATAGAAAAGAGAATATGTATGTAACTCACATTTAAAAGCTGGATATCTTTTCTGAGCTGTTGTTGTCGATCTTTCTCAGCTTTTATCTGCCCATAGTAATGATAACACATAGTAATCATTAACACATAGTAATGATAACACAGTAACAGTAGAAACTATTAGGTACAAAAAGGCCTACTCCGGGTCCTAAGATCGCCCAAGATCGCAACATGAAATAAAGAAAAAAAACCAAGATCGCCCAAGATTGCACATGAACTAAAGAAAAAATACAAGATCGCAACATGAAATAAAGAAAAAAAAAACAAAGTTCGCCCAAGATCGCACATGAAATAAAGAAAAAATCCCAAGATCGCCCAAGATCGCCTAAGATCACCCCAAGATCGCAACATGAAATATAGAAAAAAATCCCAAGATCGCACAAGATTACGGCGATCATAGGACCCGGAGTAGGAATTCAAAATAAATAGTGGAAGAAACTCGTGGTTAACTTACATGCACCAGAACAGTTCCCCTCCATGTCCGTATAGTAGGGGGGCATCACAATTCAGTGCTAGCACAAAGATTATTTTGCAGTGCTCGCTTTCTCGCGTAGCGATATTTGGAATGTTTTTTTAACCCTTATAAGTGTAAGACATGCCCGGATTGGAGACTTGAGCGATGATTTTAAACTTTTCCCCTACGATTCTGAAATGTTCCCGCCATCTGATCACCCATCGCCGGCGAGCCCGACGACATTAGATAAGCACTTGCCGAAAGAGACTCCCGCATGTAAGAGACTCCCGCGAGCGCTAAGCATGGTGTCGGCATTCGCAGGCCACGCATACGCCACCGATTGCGGAAATTTAGGCTGTAAAACATCGGCAATTAGAATCAGACTAGAATCATCATGCCAACATGGTGTACACGATTATTGTTTTCTGTGGTACCTTTGGTTAGACCTTGACATCTGACTGTGGTACTAGCAGCATCCTCTTGGATCAAGCATATCTTCCTGGATACTTCAGAAATATCTCCCTTCACACCCTCAATCTGATTTTCCACTGGAACAACATCGAAAAATATGTTTACACAAATGATACAGGCATGACTACTTTCCCGTGTCTGATCACCAGCGTGAAGAGTGGTGAGGTTTTCCAAGACGGTGAGACCAAGGCTTAAAATTCGAGATCGAGACGCTCAAAGGTTGCTCCCTTCACAGTCTGTCTAAACATCCGAGATTTCGAGAATCCCTACGAATTTCGCGAGATGCGGAGGGTTTAAAACTTCAGGAAGAGTGAAAGATATCGTGTTATCACTACTCAAATTAGCATTACTTTCTTTTCTCACAATTCTTATGTTCAAGTGCGCATTTTTCTCATCAAGTCAATTAGCTGTCCATACCTTTGTTTTCACAACTCTAGCTATTCACGCGCGCATGTTTAATAAGCATTAAGCATTTAGCATTCTTTGTTTTCTCACAATTCTAATTGTTCACGCGCGCATGTTTATCATTACTCAAATTAGCCTCCCTTTGTTTTCTCACAATTCTAATTCTTCGCGCGCGCATGTTTATCATTACTCAACTAACCTTTCCTTTTTCACAATTCTAATTGTTCACGCGCGCATGTTTGTCATTACTCAAATCAGCCTTCCTTTGTTTTCTCACAATTCTAATTGTTCACGCGCGCATCTTTGTCATTACTTTCCCATTTTGGTTTTCCTTTGTTTTCTCACAATTCTAATTGTTCACACGCGCATGTTTGTCATTACTCAAATTAGCCTTCCTTTGTTTTCTCACAATTATAATTGTTCACGCGCGCATGTTTATCATTGCACAAAATAGGCGATTGTTTTCTCACAATTATAATTGTTCACGAGCGCATGTTTATCATTGCGCAAATTAGCCGTTGATTGTTTTCTCACAATCTAATTGTTCACGCGCGCATGTTTATCATTGCGCAAATTAGCCGTCGTTTGTTTTCTCACAATTCTAATTGTTCACGCGCGCATGTTTATCATTGCGCAAATTAGCCGTCGTTTGTTTTCTCAAAATTCTAATTGTTCACGCGCGCATGTTTATCATTACTCAAATTAGCCTTCCTTTGTTTTCTCACAATTATAATTGTTCACGCGCGCATGTTTATCATTGCGCAAATTAGCCGTTGTTTGCTTTCTCACAATTCTAATTGTTCACGAGCGCATGTTTATTATTGCGCAAAAAAGTATTCCTTTGTTTTCTCACAATTCTAATTGTTCACGCGCGCATGTTTATCATTGCGCAAATTAGCCGTCGTTTTTCTCACAATTCTAATTGTTCACGCGCGCATGTTTATCAATGCGGAAAAAAAGTATTCCTTTGTTTTCTCACAATTATAATTGTTCACGCGCGCATGTTTATCATTGCGCAAATTAGCCGTCGTTTGTTTTCTCACAATTGTAATTGTTCACGCGCGCATGTTTATCATTACTCAAATTAGCCTTCCTTTGTTTTCTCACAATTATAATTGTTCACGCGCGCATGTGTATCATTGCACAAATTAGCCGTTGATTGTTTTTCTCACAATTATAATTGTTCACGAGCGCATGTTTATCATTGCGCAAATTAGCCGTCGTTTTTTTTCTCACAATTCTAATTGTTCACGCGCGCATGTTTATCATTACTCAATTTAGCCGTCCTTGTTTTATCACAATTATAATTGTTCACGAGCGCATGTTTATCATTGCGCAAATTAGCCGTCGTTTTTTTTTTCTCACAATTCTAATTGTTCACGCGCGCATGTTTATCATTACTCAAATTAGCCTTCCTTTGTTTCTCACAATTATAATTGTTCACGCGCGCATGTTTATCATTGCGCAAATTAGCCGTTGTTTGTTTTCTCACAATTCTAATTGTTCACGAGCGCATGTTTATCATTGCGCAAAAAAGTATTCCTTTGTTTTCTCACAATTCTAATTGTTCACGCGCGCATGTTTATCATTGCGCGAATTAGCCGTCGTTTTTCTCACAATTCTAATTGTTCACGCGCGCATGTTTATCATTGCGCAAATTAGCCGTCGTTTGTTTTCTCACAATTCTAATTGTTCACGCGCGCATGTTTATCATTGCGCAAAAAAAGTATTCCTTTGTTTTCTCACAATTCTAATTCTTCACGAGCGCATGTTTATCATTGCGCAAAAAAGTATTCCTTTGTTTTCTCACAATTCTAATTGTTCACGCGCGCATGTTTATCATTGCGCAAATTAGCCGTCGTTTGTTTTCTCACAATTCTAATTGTTCACGCGTGCATGTTTTTATTGTGCAAATTAGCCGTCGTTTGTTTTCTCACAATTCTAATTGTTCACGCGCGCATGTTTATCATTGCGCAAATTAGCCGTCGTTTGTTTTCTCACAATTCTAATTGTTCACGTGCGCATGTTTATCATTGCGCAAATTAGCCGTTGTTTGTTTTCTCACAATTCTAATTGTTCACGAGCGCATGTTTATCATTGCGCAAAAAAAGTATTCCTTTGTTTTCTCACAATTCTAATTGTTCACGAGCGCATGTTTATCATTGCGCAAAAAAGTATTCCTTTGTTTTCTCGCAATTCTAATTGTTCACGCGCATGTTTATCATTGCGCAAATTAGCCGTCGTTTGTTTTCTCACAAATCTAATTGTTCACGGGCGCATTTTTATCATTGCGGGCAAAAAAAAAGCATTCCTTGGTTTTCTTGCAGTTTGCACTTAAAGGTCACGTGACCCGGTCACCCTGAAAATGAGTAGCTTTACCCAAATGATGCCCAGAAATTAAATTAGCTGATGATAATGCGTTTAGGAAAGAGCCTGAATTTCAGCAAGCTACAATGCAAACTCAAAGAGTGGGATCAAATATAATGAATTTTCCTAAACTGTGTATTCTGATTCTTGAGCAGAATTTTTTTGATATATAGTAAATGTTTCTTTCGTCCTTAACTAAAATAATAATAATAATGAAAGAGATGGGGTTTAAAAAGCAACCTCCATTTTGGAAAGTGGTGTCACAACTGCTGAAAATATTATTTGATGCATTATTTTCTTATTCTGTCCTCATTTCATTTTGCTTTTCACTATGAAATTGTGCTTACCACTATTGAACATGCTACTGCCAGCATTATCTAGTCTAGTCCTCATCTTGATTAACTTACAGATTAACAGTTAACAGTAACAGTAGTTATTCCTTAAGTTTTGACAATGCCCCAATTTTGGCTGCTTTGAGAGTTTACAATATGAGAAAACAGAAGGTTTTGCTATACTTTATTCTCCTCTGGCCAACAACTTAGACAATTGCTCTGAAATATGCTCTGTATTTTAGTGAAGTCCTCATAGATGAGCAATGTGCTCTTGGGATCATTATAAGAAAATATTGATTAAAAATAAAAGGAAAAAGAAAATATATGATGACTGACCATTTTTGTCCACACCATCATTTTCATCCTGGTTATAGGCACCCTAAGACACTCCCCAGTCCTCCCCCTAAACACCTCTGAATTGTTTCAAAGGGAAATGTTGTGTGACCATGGCAGCTGAATCTAATTATTTTCCTGAAAGAGAATTGTCAACCCCTCTCCCACAATTTCTGATGCAATGGCCCATCCCAAAAAGACAAAAAAGCTTATAAACAATTTCAAGACAGATTTCTTCGGAAATGAACCAGTTTTGGGGCTATTTCCATTTAGCTATACCCCAGCATTGAGGAGATTTTCTGAGGGGGTGCCATGTCAAAGGTCAGATTTCTGGGGTCCATCTGGAATTCAGGAGATTTTCTGAGAGTGTCAAATTGTGAGATTTTTTTCTGAAGGGGTTTTATTTTCATATATATCTTCAATATAAATCAAGGGAAAAAGCAAAATTTCTAAAACAATATTTTTTACAAAAAATCCTCAATGACAATACTAATAGGTGGTATAAAGGGAAAAGCGAAATTTCTGAGCGGGGGATCTCCTCCGGGGGATGGTCCCCTCAGTAGGGGATTGTGGATAAAAAATGGAATGGCTAAAAATTTTATTATTCTCCGTGCTTCAGACTAAGGCTGCATTCATTATGTATACTACAGGGGGGGCAGAGGATTTTTTTTGACAATGCAAAATTTTCAGATCCCCCAAAAATCCTAGGTGGCTGTACTCTTTTGTGTGTAGTTACTTTCTACGAAGTGATCTGGTGCGCTCCTCAATCGGAACCTTACAGTAAGGTTATCATTTATTTTGTATTTGATTGTTTTTTTTTTCTGTTGTGTGCGTGAAGCGCGCCGCAATTTTGACAATGAAGCTACAAGACTATTAATCAAAAGTCCAAAGGCGTTTTTGTCTGGGAGACAAAAGTCACTGAAGAGGACCTCGAGGAATTAGTGGTAAAACAAGAAGGCCTTTTACGATTTTTTAAGTTTATCATTCTTTATGCGCGCTTCGCGCGCAGCTTTTTTCACCATATCAGATGAAAGAGGGTAAATACATGATGAGAATAGTAGTGCAAGTGATATTTCTTCAGAAGGTTCAAACTCGGTGTTCAACAATTGAGCCTTCTCATTTACAATCAAACTGCACAACCTTGTCTTAAATATATATAATACCTCAACAAAAATGAATGCAGCCTAAAACACAAAGGACTCGTACAGGTTTTATCAAAGGCGGAAACTAGGAATTGTGCTAGCCGGTAACCCAAGTTAAGCAATTTATCCTTTTTACTTACCCTGTAAATACTGGTCCTTTTGCAGCATTTCCAAACACAACAAATATAAAACAAAAGTGAAACATCTTTTAAGTTAGTGCTGAGTAGCTAAAAGGGAAAAATAAGCTATAAAATGATGATCATTTTGCCTCATTATTCACTCTAAAAACAAGCAAACAAATAACAAACATACCTTTAACCTATCGAGTAGTTCTTGGCGTTCTGTGAGCTCTAGATTTTGTTGTTTCTGTGCATCCCAGACTTCGCCTGCTATGGAGGGAAGCGAAAAACAACTGCTCTCTTGAAAACTCGATGCTCCTTCGCCTTCGGTCTCCATTGGCAAAGGATATAGCTGAGAAACTCGCATTGGATGTGGGGGACTTTGAAAACCTTTCCGTTCTGTTTGCAAAATGACTTCTTGCTTTGGTTCCATGGTTTTTGCAGCTGTGATAATCAAATCCCGCTTGATACGAGGTTGCGACTTCTATTCTTTCACTTTGACATATTTGTCTCACGCTCACATTTTCCCGCCAAAACGACGCACGCGCGCGTAACCACAGGATACCCGACGAATCCATACTATACGGCTTTTCCGTGGAATCATGTAGTACTAGAGTCCTGGGGCCGGTTCCTGAAAGGTTGGATAAAGTTATCCTTGGATAAAAGTTATCTGTTGTACAGGATTTGGTCAAGATTTATCCGTTGGATAAGCATTTATCTACAGATAACTCTTAACTGACCTTCTATAGGAACCGGCCCCTGGAGAACTCTGGAGAACTCTGGGTACGAAAATGAGGCTCTGTATCAATCTCGTACCCAGGAGCCCGTGCATCTTTGAGCCAGCGGCCTAAAAGATACGCGGGATGTATCCGAAATTTTGCCAAGTCTTGATTTTGCACATGCGTCAATTTCAATGTCTGTCACCATGAGCCTCCCCCGCGAGGTGACGAGCCGGGGAGCTCTGGGTACGAGAATATTTCCAAACAGTTTGGAAACCGAGTCCAAAATACAGTGATTTGTGTTGTGATTTAGTTAAATAAATTATGTTTCAGCGGGCCATACTCGGTCGCGTTTCAACCGATTCAACTCAGTTTCTGCATGCAACGTTCTTTGTAATTGATCTTTCATTATTCGTGACAAAAATCTGACGAAATTTTTTCAAATGTGTCACACTTTAGGACTCTATTGTTTGTCCGGGCCTGATACATAACACAGACTGCACTCTTGATATTTGTGTTTATTATATAGACACGAGTGTTTTACTGGGAAATACGCCACTCGTAGATCTCATATGAAGCTACATCCGGGTCCTCAGTGACATATTTTCCATATCCTCACTAGTGAGGATATCTGTCAAAACAAAAGTGCTTGGAAATCAATTTGGAATATTTTTTTCTGGTTTGTCTATAATAATAAAAAGAAAATTACACGGTGGCTTAAGATATGAGTTATATTTTCTCGTGTCAAAAACAATATTTTACTCATTCGTCTGCCATCACTGACTCAATGGAAGAAGAGCAACATATCGAGTGCGCCATATATACGTGTTCCAAGAAAATAAGCCTGAAAACAAGGCGGATTGTAGTGTAACCTGAATAAACTTGATACACCATTGTTTTGACCTAATTCTCCCTAATAATGTTAGCTAAAGTTCTAAACAGATTGTCGAAGTTCAAGATATACTCTCACTGGTTCGAGCACGTCCCATATCAGAGTGTTGTCCATATTTTGTAGGCGTGTATGTATCCTGACGGTCCTTATGGTTCAGCCGTTTGGTTATAAAGGTCACAAGTTCGAACACGTCCCATATCAGGGTTCTGTCCATATTTTGTAGGCGTGTATGTATCCTGATCGTCCTTATGGTTCAGCCGTTTGGTATAAAGGTCACAAGTTCGAACACATCCCATATCAGAGTGTTGTCCATATTTTGTAGGCGTGTATGTATCCTGATCGTCCTTATGGTTCAGCCGTTTGGTTATAAATGTCACAAGTTCGAGCACATCCCATATCAGAGTGCTGTCCATATTTTGTAGGCATGTATGTATCCTGACGGTCCTTGTGGTTCAGCCGTTTGGTTGTAAAGTCACAAGTTCGAACACATCCCATATCAGGGTGCTCTCCATATTTTGTAGGCGTGTATGTATCCTGATTGTTCTTGTGGTCCAGCCGTTTGGTTATAAAGGTCGCAGGTTTGAACACTTTCCTTGTAGCTGAAGGACTGGCACCATGGCAAAATTGCGCAAAAGTGACTGCAAGTTTTGTCGTCTTGTACTTGGTACTCTCGGTGCGTCACGTGACTTGTCAGTGCGGGAGCTGCAACGGGTTGGCTTGTGCGGAATATCTTTGCAGTCTCTTTTGAGTCTAGACAATAGATGTAAAATGTTTACTAGGTTGTGAAAACTGACCACGGGGCTACTTATTCCACTACACAGGGAATTTCTGCAGAGACCCATCCATGGGAAAAGCTAATTTCCCAAGGCACACACGTATGGGAAGTGTTCGGAATTCATATGTATAGCCATGGGAAATCCGAACACTTCCCAATCTTCTACCATAGGAAATGCAGGTTTTCCAATGGATGGGTTTCTGCTGAAATTCCCTGTGTAACATAAAATGTTGAATTGCATCAAAATTTGAACCAGGATCGATCTTGGCCCCAAAATGCTTTGTGGAATACAGCCCAGAAAAGGAACTGCCTTCCCGTTCTCCCGCCCCTGGGGTTTGTTCATTTGCTCTATTTATTTATTCATTTATTTATTAGTCTTCATATTCTTTCTAACTACCGTGAAAAAGCTTCACTATACCCCTGTGCGACAAACATGCAACTACGGATACGTACCCGAATCATATCGTTCAACACAGTACCGTCCATTCCAAGCAGGGTCCAACTTCTTTAGTCGATAGGCGTAAAACATGAAGCAATTTCGCACAGACACTGTCACGTTTGTAGCGGCACTCCTGTGCGTTACTATGGAAACAGACAGTCCTCGTCACTAGTCCCTCCTCGACTGATGGATGCTCTCCGTTCATCCACCTGACGCTGCCCCGCCGCATCTGTTTTCATCGACTCGTCGAGTTGGAATCCGGTAATAACCGGTTAAGCCGGTAAAAACATGCCAGCTGTTCTGGTTTAGGCTGTTGTCGCTGTTTTGTACGGAGGAGGTGACTCGAGTGGAGAGACGTGAGTCATCGTCAATGGCTGTGTACTTGCTGCACATGTCAATGTGTTCTAGGTGACAAATAATGTGAATAAAACGATCAGGACTGTACACGTGGTTAGGCTGTCTTAAGCTACGGCTAAACCAGGACAATGTAGCGCGCAACATGTGTCCTGCATGTTCCCCCGAGTGGCTAAACTAGGAAACATCGCACACGTGTCTCTGACACATCAAATGTTCCTTGTCTTGCAAAGAAACATTTCTTTGTGTCCCGGCTACAAAATTTGTTGCGCGCAACAATGTTTCTCGCGCGTGGCTAAACTGGGAAAGATGGAGGAAAATGTGTCCGGCTACAATGTTGCGCGCTACATGTGTCCTAGTTTAGCCAGGGCTTTAGGTAGGATAATACGAGGCAAAAATCCCTCAACTTGTCGCACAACATTGTTGCATTGTTGCACTTTTTGGATCGATTTGGATCTCGCACCACAACTTGTCACGCAACAAAAACACTTGTTTCAAGTAATCAAAACGTTTTGCACGAAGGAGAGCGCGGAACAACTTTGAGCGACAAATTTTCGCTTTGTTTCTCGTTTTTCTTCAAACAAACAAATTGTCGCGCAACCGTCTTGCTTACACGTCTTGCTTACAATTCATGAAGTTGATAAGTCAGTAGAAAAAGTTAAGGGGCAAAATCAGCCTTGGGCTCGCACATGTGATCACCAAAACAAAACTTTGCGACAAGATGCGAATTTGATGAAAACGAGCAACAAATTCCAGACGAGTATCTTTTGTGTGGCAGCTAAACGTTTTCTTGACATAAATATTAATAACATAAATATTTGTATTTATGTACTTTTAATTTTTACGTAGCCTGATTCGTCTTTTCTTCCTAAACGTTAGAGTGTAGCAAGAAAAGAAGGCTGAAATTCAGGCTATTTTTTTCGCGGATGAAGGCCGAATGGCCGAAAAGTCATAATACCTGTCTTCAGTTGTCTCACGTCACCACTCTTATATTCTATCATAATAACATAAATATACATATTTCTTTAATTTATATCATAAATAGACATCTTCATCTACTGATCCCCATTAGCTTCAATCAGTCACCTTTCCTCTCACCTTTCACTTCAAGATGCACAATTCTGGAGATACTACCACGTGCATTTGTAGCCTCACACGTGTAATAGCACGAGGTGTTCACGTGCCGCAGCACCAGATCACTCGTCGTTGTGCTGCTCTGGATCACGCGCCCTTCACGTGACCATGTGGTTGTGATTGGTAATTCACCGACGGTCTTACATGGGAGTGTTACGTCTTCATTCTTGTAGGCTGACAAGTCCTGGACAGCAATTTCAAACACAGGGGCCCCGTTGACACCTAGGGATATAATATGGATTCCGTTTCATTTTAAAGTAGTCTGGCGGATTAGCGCACATATTTGGTGAAATTGCGCATTTAAGGCTGAAGGCCCAACATTTTGCCTGGTGATAATTATTACATTTCATACCTTTTGTGTAGCCAATGATACCGAGTCTGCCGCAAGGTTCTACATTAGCTGGATGTACAGATTTCGGATGAAACTTGATACAGCGTGCGATTATGATGCGATTGAATCTATTGATCTTGAGGTCCTTGTAATTGGTATTGCCTTGAAAAACCTGCCAATAGATCATATAGTTATCTCCAACATCATCGCCATCATGAGCTTTAGAGACCTTCCGTGAAGATATCATTTTTTCGCGCGAGAGATACCTTGGTATTGCACTGATGTTTATGTAATACTGTACGGGCGGATATTTTACGAGTTGCGGACGTATTGATCCGAGCCCCGCAGGGGTGAGTAAAAATGCGAGCAACGAGTAAAATGTCCTCCAGTATTACATGAAAAAACATCTAATGAGTTATTTATTATACGACGAACAAAAATATTTTCTTTTCTGTTCAAGATTCACTAGAAAACGTACGTGCTTTGACTAGCACACGATCGGGAAGCCATTCAAGTGCGCGCGCAAAACCGGTTCATAACCGGTTTCCTACAGTGTAATACGACTTTCAACCGTGTAATATACGGCTTTTGCCGTATAATACGGCTCAATATCTGCACTCAATTTTGACCTTATATGGTGAACTGACGTCACAGTTGTATAATAAATCTATATAATGTTTGTTGATACACACCTTGCTACTCATCATGGTTACAATCAGGGGCGTAGCTTCCAATACACAAAGTACGCAACTGCGTACTGCAATTTATCCCTATTCAGACTGGGGGGGGGGGGCTTTTCGAGCCCCCCCTCCAGTAAAATCCTGATTACTCTAAAACCACAGCAGCTATGATGGTGAAACTTCGTGACTTTTCCTAAAATTTATCTGGGGATATTTTGGTGTCAATGACATGTCAGTGTCAACGACCCAGTTTCCATGGCAACCACTTTTTGACATGCATGTTTTGCAAAACTCGAAAAAACGTGAATTTTTCATATTTCAAGCTTAATGTTGGACACATTGCCCAATTTATGACTATCGGAGCTTGTACTCCTTAGTAATTTATGTACAGGCTAATTAATTTTTGACACAAAATCTTTGGGGGGGAGGGGTAGGGGGATTTTGTTCATTTTAACATATGGTCTAAAACTAGCTCTGGGATTCACAAATTTCCTTTTAATTCATATTTTTCAATGTCAAACACTTCTTTGATGAGTATTTTGTACATTTTGACCATTTTTTTCTCATTGAGTATTTATCTAAAGAGTCAAATGGAAATTAAATGAAATCCAAGATGGCGGATCCAAGATGGCGGATCCAAGATGGCGGATCCAAGATGGCGGATCCAAGATGGCGGACAATATTTTCAAAAGTCGTCATTATGACGCAAGTTTAATAAAATTTATGTGGTAATGTCACAAATTATTACATTTACATTATCTTGATGTTAATTAGTTGGCTTTTAGAGTACTATCTACCAAGTTTTTGGAAGTTAATTAAAATTACTTAAAAATTGATAAAACATTGAGAATGACGTCATTGTGACGTCACATTTTGCTCCCACGTGACAAAAATAGGTGTGGTGATTTGTCTAAGGCTCATGGTCATTGTGTGAAAGTTTGATGATCATAGACCCAGTGGTTCCAGAGATATAGAGGGGGGGGGCGAATTAGCCCCCCCCCCCCCCCCAGTCACAGATGGTCAAAAAAAGCCCAGTCTGGATAGGGTTATTATACGACTGTGATGTCATTTTACTATATAAGGTCAAAATGGAGTGCAGATATGAAGCGGTATTACACGGTAGAAAGCCGTATTGCACGGTTGAAAGCCGTATTGCACTGTAGGAAACCGGTTACGACCTGGTTTTGCGCGCGCACTTGAATGGCTTCCCGATCAAGTGCTAGTCAAAATCACGTACGTTTTCTAGTGAATCTTGTAAAGAAAAGAAAATGTTTTTGTTATGTCGCATAATAAATAACTCATTAGATGTTTTTTCATGTAATACTGGCGGACAAGTAACTCATTGCTCGCATTTTCCTCACCCCTGCGGGACTCGGAAAAATACGTCCGCAACTCGTAAAATATCCGCCCGTATTACTGAAAAAACATTTAATATGATATATTTACACTTTTCCTGTTGTTTTCTGATGATGATGATGTCCATCACACTCAACAACATCAACAACATCATCAACAACATTTTTATTTGATTTGTATCATATTTACAATATTTTAAGCTGACCCGCAAAATAGCAGAGCTAATCGAGGCGGGTAGCTTTTATCATAAATAGAAAAAATAGAAAAATGTATAAATAAATAATAATTATTACACAAATAACTTGAAAAGCTGCTTGGCTATAATCAGAAAAAAAAACACTAGCTACGCCCCTAACTTAAGCCCTGGCCAAACGAAACACAAGTTCACGCAAGTCGACGCAAGTTTTGCTACTTGCGGACTTGCGTCGACTTGCGCTCGTTTTGCCACCAACTTGCGATGACTTGTGTTCATTTGCGTCCACTTTTAACATGTTCAAAATTTCACGCAACCTGCGATAACTTGCGTCTCCTTTGGCCACCAGATCGCAAGTGTACGGAAGTTGATGCAAGTTTCCAATTTTCTTCGTTTTCCATATTAACGAATATTATGACCAAAATAAGTCATGAAAATGTTGCACGCATATTTCTAGCAGTTATTTACAAGAAACTGGGTGAGATTTCTTTATTTTCCTTGTCTTTTTTTTAACCAAAAACACACTAGCTGGCGTTCGAAAGTGGCGTTATAATGTTGTATATTTAGCGCGCGCAAAGCACCAAAACACTCGACTTGCATCAAAACTTGCATCTCGTTTTGCCACCTCGACGCAAGTGAGCGCAAGTCTGTGCAAGATGTGGTTCAAAATACGTCATCAGTATGGAATGTTTGGCTTGAGCGCGCAGGCACCTCTTTGCGGGAGTCTCTTTCGACGAGCGCCAAGTGTCGTCGGCGTTCGCAGGCTACCCCTGACTATAAATGCATTTCTTTTTATTGATACACACCTTTCTGTTTGAGTCCGCGACGTTCTCTTTATAATCTACCCAGGTGGCCTCATCTCGACTGTAGGAAACCTTAAAGTTCAAAGCAGAAGCAGATAAGAATGATCTGTTCCGAAAAATCCCCCTCCAACCCAATCAAGAAACTCCAAATTTTCTCAAATATTCTCTCTAGGCTTCGAAAGCAAATTTCGTCCGTAATTTTAGCATTTTCCTAGCTGCCCGAAGGTGTTTGACCCAGAGCTTGAAAACCAGAGCTTGCTTGTTTAGCACAAATATAGCGACATCGGGTCTTTTCTCCCCATTCGCCAACTTCAACTCTCATTTTCACCTCGGGTGCAAGCACACAAAACTATGAGGTATACAAAATATCGTGAAGAACTTAAACTAGAATAATCATAGATCCTAAATTGCGGTCGAAGCGAGTGTATCATGACTGAAGACGAACATGTACAGAGATTTCACGGGCAAGTCCAGAGCCTATAACTGGTGAAAATGCTGTTACAACTAGACCTGTTTTATTTCAATATAAAAACATCGAGTGTCGGAATACCTGGAGTGATGGAGGGTAGCTTTTCAAGTTGAACAGGGATTAATTGTAGCGAGACCAAAAGGCCAACAGCCAATAACTGGGAATTGTTAGCGAGTTCCAAAGGCCCACCCGGGTGTAATATTCTGAGGTAGTGAGATCCGAAGGCCATCTTGCCGAATAAAACTGTGATATGAAGTTCGCTTTCTTCTATTGTCGTATCTGCGTAGCGATCGACTGCAAAATTGAAATTCTGGCCGGGTTCGTGTTTACAACGAAATGGAACACTGTTGTTTGAGCCTGCAATATTGTAGCCGTCGTTTCTTTTCGTGTGACATGCGCTAAATACCCCATCTCTCTCCCTGTCCGTATCAATCTCGTACCAGAGCCCGTCATCTTTTTGGCCAGCGGCTTGCCGCTGGCCAAAAAGATGACGGGCTCTGGGTACGAGATTGTGTCCGTATCAGATCGAGGCTATTTTCATTATCATTCCACCTCCGTTCGTGAGATCGAGGCAGTTTCATTACCATTCCACCTCGACCGCTCTTGACATGAATACGAGGCAGAATCACATAGTCAGTCCAGAGCTGGCATCCAACCAAAGCCACGCGGGACTACTCGCGAATCACGGGATGTGATCCTAATCAGATTAGTATGCGGTCTTCGACCGCAATAACTTTTCTGGGATTTCGAAGCTTATGTTTTCTTTCTACGGCTTGCATTTCGCTTCACTCGTACCCAAACCTCCCCATCTCGTCACCCGTCGGGGGAGGCTCTGGTGACAGTTACCGACGCATGCGTAAAAGAAAATGGTGGTTTTATGCCTCACAATTACTTTTGGAGCGTTCAAGTCGAAGGCATAGGTTGAAAAGACGACTAAGAAACGAATGGTGTTATTTTGACAGATACGTTTTATAAAGCGAGATCAAGAGTACATAAATAAGAGTGTACAACATGATAATAGGGCGTGAGAGAACCTTTAGACAGACCTAGTTATTTTTAGAGATGGTACTTAGTCTTCTTTATACATCCCCTAAGGTCACGCACAGAGAGCAACAAAGGCAGAAAACAATAGTTCTAATTAAAGAATACAGTACAGGAGCGTGCGTATTTTGATTGGCTACAAAAAACAATAGCATTATCATTCAGCGAGAAAAGCAGTTCTAAAAATAACTAGGTCTGTACAAAGGATCTCTCACGAATACTCTATCGGAGTTGTTCACTCTTAATTATGAACTCATGGCGAGATTAAGCTACTTTTATGTACGCGTGCGCGCCATTTCAGCCAATCAGCGAAGGCCCTCAAATGGATGTCGCCAGAGCCTCCCCTGCAAAGTGACGAGTCGGAAGCTCTGGTTCGAGAATGATTTCGCTTTTAAGCTTAAAAGGTGTAAGGAAAGAGAGAAGTGAGAAGCTGCACGTGCGTAGTACGTTTTGCCACGGCGTCCACGGGCCGGTGTCGTCCCTAAACACCTTGTCTTACCTCATAACTTGTAATCCGACGCTGGATATTCTGTCCTCTCGATTGCGTGACCACACCAGCTATATGTGTTGCGTGACTCAGGCACACTTGCCACCAGCTTTGCGTTACTACTGTGCCTGTTGGTAAGCACCAACCCATAGACGGGATATAGTAGTTAAGTCTTCCGTGATCCGCATTATGAGCTGAATTCAACATACCAGATGCGCTATACACGTTACTTGTGGCATCGCTCACTAGGTCAGCTAGTGTTGCTAAGTAAAAATGGTAAACAAAATTGTATATATTTACTCGCTAAACACCAGTACAAATTTCGCCACATAGGTTCAAAATCAATCCTTACAAATTTTCATTTTTCCCCAGAAGTATACCCATATGGAATACTCTCCCGCCATTCGACAGTGTCTGCTACCAATCCAGTGGCATTTCAGATGCAGACCCTGGCAGTAATTAGGACACACTAATATTTATTGATATTATTACTATTATTATGAACATCCTGTATAGTTCTAATCGTCTCGAGGATTAACAAATACCACGAATGAATGAATGAATCCAGTCGTTAGAAATTTTACACATCAAGACAGTTCTTCAGTGTTGAAATGTGTCGTTCGTGTAGGCCGCCATCTTTGTTTTGGACCCCGGTAGCCCGCACAGTACCTACACAGGTACCCGCATCACGCACGGGTTGGTCTATGGTCCTGCATCGCCTATGGAATTATAATTTCCTTCGACGATTTCGGCCGAGACTACCGACCTTTATCAGAATGGCGTCAAAGGAACGCGAGCGAGGTATATCACGCGATTCCACGCGCGTGACAAACTAAGACCCCGTTCACACGAGACCGGTACAAAACCGGACCGGTACAATTCTGGTACGGTACCGTCGCGCGTTCACACGGGACCTGTGGTACCGGACCGGTTTTGGCACGGTAAGGCGTGCACGGTCCCGTGCATGTGAACACCGATACAAAATGTGCCAGAATTGTAAGGTATCGTATGAACAAGCGGTACCGTACCAGAATAGACCTCCTCGGCTTGGGCGTAATGTTTTGCCCATTTCAGATCACGTGGCATTCCCATGAGTATTCTCTCTTTTGTTTGGAATGCTCCCATATTCATATATCCTTCGAGCGTAGCAGAATAAGAAAGAGAGAATACTCATGGGAAAGCCACGTGCTCTGAAATGGGAAAACATTACACCCAAGCCGAGGCGGTCTATTGTACCAGTCCGGTTTTTTACCGGTCTCGTGTAAACGGTCTAAACCTCAGTCCCCTACTGTTAGGGTGAAGTTAGGGAGCCTCTAACCTTTTCCCACCCGCCTCATTGATCCAAATGAAAATTTCTCTCGCGGAAGTAAGGATCAGAAAGGAGCACTGAGCCGCAAGGGGGATCAAGGGGGCGATGGGGGGGAGGGGGGAGAGGTCGGAGGCCCAAATATCGTAATTCGCACGTGTGAGAAATTACGGTAATGCCCGCACTATCGCCAAATTCATCAAATCGGAAATGTTTTACGGCAAAAAAGTATATATGATAAACAGAAGAATGCATGGGCGCTAGGAGATATGAGATTCCAATCCCCGCGCCCATGTCGTATTCTCTCTATATATACCTCGCCATAAGTGTAGATCTCCGCTCTTAAGGCAATGTACTCTGCCCACGTGACCGGAAGTATTCGAACGCATCGCGCACGGATCCCTTCCGGTAGCAAGTTCCGTACTACAGTTTCGTCATTATTTACATTCCCGCTATATACCTGAGAAGTAATGAAGACAAAAAATAAATGAATAAAGACTCTTGGTTTAATTACTTTGACAAGTGACTGTTAAGCTCTGGCCAAACGGAACGCAAGTTCGTGCAAGTCAACGCAAGTTGTGACTTACTTGCGTTCGCTTGCGTTGAGGTGGCCAAACGAGATGAAAGTTTTGATGCAAAAATTGAGTAAGTAAGTAAGTAAGCAACTTTATTAACGTCTCAAATCTTCTAGCCGTGCACGAGTGCACTACTAATCGGGGAGACGGTGCACTACTTACCCCCCTTTCTCTATCAGAGCTCCAGGTGAAAGGAATTCAAAGCTATAAGCAAGCTACTCGGAACAGAGAAAAGTCGATACGGTTGGTCGGTCCGGGTTCGAACTCAGGACCGTACGCACAGTGTGCCGTGCACAAACACACTGCGCCACCTAGCCGTACCTAAGTGTTTTGCTCCTTTGCGCGCGCTAATGACGACATGATCACGCCACCTTCAAACACAGAGGACGCGCTCAAGATAATATTTTTCTTGCTTTACACTTGCGACTTTTATAGTATTTGTCGCGGCGATTTATATCGCGCGAGTTGCAATTCCAGTCTCTTGTGTAAACAGATGCAAATCTGGTGCGATTTCTGTGCTTAATTCAAACTAGGTACAACTAGGCGCGATTTGCCCCGATTTTTGTCGCCTGATAGCCGGAACAGTTTGCATCAACTTGCGTATATACACTTCTGTGATGGGCAAACGAGACGCAAGTTCGCGGAAGCTGCATTTTTCAAAACATACTGAAAACTTCTAGCATTCACTCTCTGGTACCTTTAGCCCAAAGTGCGCAAGTGTTTTGCTAATCCGCCGGACTATAAACGAAAGTCGTAATAACGTCGCTCCCTGATTGGTTTGTTATTGAATGGGTTTCGTTTCTGATTGGTTTGTTGTTGAATGGGTTTCGTTTCTGAATGGTCTGTTGTTGAATGAGTCTCGTTTTTGATTGGCTAATTGTATTTACTTTCCGTTTAGTTTCGACACTCACCTGGAGCTCTATTCAGGGCTTCTGGTAATTCGCGCGGTCGCAGACCGCGAAATTTGGGTAAATCCGCGAAATTCCGCGATATATACCAAAGTACGGCGAAATCCGAAAGAATTTGCTATCTATACTATTATAATCGGGTTGTCTGCGCGTTTCTGATTGGCTTAATTGTCCGCACTCACACTCCGCTTGGCCCTGAAGCTGTGTCGCCAAAACGAAGTTCACAAACCTGAAGAGAAAGTGGATAACTCTACATGGGCTTGTTTTGGTTGGAAAGATTCACCCTGGGCTAAGTTCTAAAGCCCGGTGCCCACTAGCGACATAACGACATAAGGACGTTATGTTGCAACGAAAAAAGTACGGGAAAATAATGAAACAATCAATATTTTCCATGGATCTTCATTAGATTACTTCACCAAAGCATTTTATGTTATTTTTTGACGACTTCAACTTCTTGAAACCACTAAATTTTGTTCGCGTGACATGTTTCTTATGTCGTTAGGGACGTGTCATTATTTACCGGGGGGGAGGGCTCCCATTTTTTTCAAACAAGGCTAAAAAAATTAGGACCCTCCCCTTCAACACTGACAAAAAAATGTGACCCTCCCCCAGTCATAGGTAAAAAAATTGGGACCCTCCCCCATGCAATTTATTACTGAAAAACCTGTTAGATAGATTGTCCAAGTGATGTAATGTCTTTTTCTTTCTTCTTAATAACAGAACTACTTTTTTCTTACTTCTGTCATGCACCAGTCAATTGACATCACGGCCCCCCAATTTAACATTCACTAAGTGTTAAATGTTACTATTTTCCCGGTCACCAGGACATGGTCGTTGTTAAAGCTCCAGGCCCCCGAGGACACTTTGCAACATGGCGAAACGCGCCTTTATTTCATAAACACATTTCATCAAGCCTCCAGAGAAAAGATAAACGTTTTATTTTTCTGCATGTAGTAAAAAAGCCTGTTGTTTTTATTCTTCACGCGCTACAAATTATTATGATTCATGTGCGTGAAGCGCAGCCCAAAAACGAATTTCTATGCAGATTGTAACGTCGAACTCACTTCTTTGGAACATATTGACTGCCAACCAGGCGTATCACTGGATTGCTTTTGGGGGTTTTCATTTATCCTTGCCAAGATACACATGCTTGTAACGACATTCGTACACATTCCATTTTATGCGCCACAAGCGTATTGTTTTCTTTGGGCAAGTTCTCTAAAACTAGATTAGATGTCATTCCTTATGCGCGCAAAGCGCGCCGAAATTTTCAACATAATGAGTGAAATAAAACTAGAAAATGATATAGAACTCGTTGCTGGAATCTCTCTTTCAAGGCTTCAGAGAGAACTTTCACTTCTGGCTCAGCGTTAATTCCCCGTTAATGCCCCGCTGAATATTCCCACTATAGAAGGTCCGTGTTAAACTCCTTGCCCTTCCGTAGATCAATGTGTTAAATCCCCGGCCTGACCGCGTTACTTTCCCGCCCTGTCCCGGGGGTGGGGGCCGGGGTGTCATTGACTGCAGGTGCATATATTATTCATCGCCTCGATTATTTACGTGAGGATGTTTATAATACACAGGTAAAATACTGTGATCCTCCCTCTAAGTGCAATGATTAACGTAATCCCACATCTCCCGTCCCCTGTTTGACCTAGTACTGTAGACATTTTACAGAAAAACGGCTCGCATATCCTTCGTTGCGCGCGAAGCGTGCCCAAATTTTGATAAACGTTTGTTTGTTTGTTCATCGTTTTTTGTTTGTTCATCGCATTTCATCAAGCCTCAGAGAAAGGGTAGATGAACATGTTTTGTGTATGGCATAGTAAACAAAGCTTGTCAGAAGTACACTACCTCAACTATATAGGTTAGGTTATATTATTCATGCGCACAACTGCGCTCCGCAAATGACGAAGTTATTCAATATTTATGTGCGCGAAGCGCGGCCCAACGGACAATTTATATGCTTGTAACGTCGAAACTCACGCTTACCTAAGGGGTCTTCTTTCAAACATATAGTGACTTGCCCTCCAGGCCTATCATTTGCAGGGAAATTCTGGGAAAGTTTGATTTTCCAAGATAACTTGGATAACTTTTTTCAAGATAACTTGTTCTGGTCAACGGTAGTGTCCTCATAGGTAAAGAGTATAGTATGTCATTGTTTATGCGCGCGAAGCGCGCCGAAATTTTTATGGAGAAGTTGCTGAAATAACCACTATCGCCATTTGTTTTACCCTCTTCATCGTCCAATGTTGCTGAAAAAATTATGACCCTCCCCAAATAGGAGTGAAAAAAATTTGGACCCTCCCTTTAGACACTCGAAAAAAATTAGGACCCTCCCCACAAAAATAGGAGCCCTCCCCCCCCCCCCCCCCCCCCCCCCCCGCTAAATAATGACACGTCCCTTATGTCGCAAGTGTGCACCAGGCTTAATTCAAGCGATTTCTTAAGCGAGGGACAAAGCTGCCATCGCCGCCATTTTGAAATCTCCCACAGAAACTAAAAAAGAACTCAGTTCGCACAGCCGAAATCACCATAGTCATCTAAACCTAAATGGTTCTGTCACAGATTACTTGCAGGAATGTGCAGGGATAATTATTATTCGAAAGCTTTACGCTGAGAAAAATTTTCATTCAAGTTTGAACAAACGTACACCGCCGTACACCGCCTTGCTTTCTGGAAGCACGCCAAGGCGAAATGCCACAAAGCCATGAATAATATTTTCTAAGTATAAATCCTGACGCTGTATCGCAAAACGAACGACACAAACCAGAAGAGAAGGAGGAAATATCTCCAGTGGGCGTGTTTTTGTTGGAAAAGATTCACCTTTGGCTAAGTTCTAATTGAAGCGATTTTTCAGCGAGGGACAAAGCCGCCATCGCGGCAATGTTGAAATCTCCCACATAAACTAAAAAAGAATGCAGTTCCCTTAGCCGATAGCACCATAGACATTCAAACTTAAATGGTTCTAATACAGATTACTTACATTTGTGTGTAGGGATAATTCTAATTCGAGAAAGATTTGAGCAGAGAAAAATTTCATAGTCAAGTTTGAACAAACTTACACCTGGCACTGCCTACAGAGCGCGCCCTAAGTCATGAATGATATTCTCTAAATATTCCTATGATAAACTAAGAAATTTCTTAGAACAGTTTAACTTTGCCTGTTTCTTCTCGTGCCTTACTGATAAGCATTATACAAACAATTCCGAAGTCAAATGTTTTCTGTAATAGGCTGCGTTTTCAATTTTAGCGGCGGGTTCTTAGACAGATTTGAGACCCGGACTGACTCACCAAGACACACACACGTGCGTCATTTTCTCCACCAAAATCAGGGAGACCAGTGCAAAACAAACACACAAAAGAGAGGTCATTAGTAATGTAAATCAGGTTGGGTCTTCTAGCATCACGAAGTGACGGGTTGTTTTCTTGTAGATCTTAAAGAATGATAATGACACAGCATATTTGAAACTCGTTTCGGCTTTTCTACTTGCATTAAAAACAGGTAAATCTACAAAATTTTTTTCGCCACTGACTCGAGGACAACAACATTCAAAACAACCAGGGGTTCTAAATTTCATGAAAATGGATGGATACTAGATGTAAGAAGCGCTGCTATTGGCGCATTTCTCAGCGCATTGTTGTGAGAATAGCAATTGATGACCTTTGTTATATAAAACCGCGCAATAGTTATTGCCTCAAACCAAAGTGGCTACGTTGTACATTGTTTTTTTTTCATTAAAACGTTAATTAAATTTAAAATCTATCACGCGACCATTTTCTCTGACAATTGCTTGAAAAATTCCCACGCGAGCGGCCATTCTTTTTTCACACGAATTCAACCAGCGAAAATCTGCCGTTTTTTCAAGAATTTGAACCTAAAAAATCCCGCGTACTCGGCCTTTTTCCCGAGATCGGGTTTTTCCGAAAACGAGAACACTCTTTGATATGCCTAAGCGTATCTAAATCTACTTCATGCTTATCATTTTCCCCGCGCCCATGTCGTATTCTCTCTATATATACCTCGGCCAGTAGATCTCCGCTCTGACAATTGCTTGAAAAATTCCCACGCGAGCGGCCATTCTTTTTTCACACGAATTCAACCAGCGAAAATCTGCCGTTTTTTCAAGAATTTGAACCTAAAAATCCCGCGTACTCGGCCTTTTTCACGAGATCGGGTTTTTCCGAAAACGAGAACACTCTTTGATATGCCTACGCGTATCTAAATCTACTTCATGCTTATCATTTTCTTTGTTTCAATTTTTACTGCAATTTTCATACTTCCACAAACTCTCACTTGACATTTCCGCTTAAATCAAGTCCACGCATGTTTTCTAAGTTTGATTTGCATTTTACAGTGAAAAACTGTGTTTTGAAGCCTAGCTAGCCCCTATGAGATCACAAGATCTATCAAAACCACCGTGAGATTACCTAGAGTTGTTCACTCGTTTGATTGACGGAAGCAAAACCGTGGTTTGTTGGTCGGTGTAGAGTTCATAGAATATAAAAGTCACAGTAATACGTTTGAGAACAAGGTACAACAATTATTTCGACTTACAATTTCTGCTCCGTTTGTGTCGGTGACCGAAAGCCATGCAGAGCAACCAGCCATTCCATATTTGGCTTTATATGACGTCACCCTTTGTGGGCTGGCTCCACGTCCTTGGGTACCAATCGCCGTGACAAAATATCTCAGACTCAGGTCTACTTGAAACCATTGGTTGATATCGTTAGTTGCAGCAACCCAGCCACACAAATCAAGTGTAGCCTTGAAGGCCCAATACAGTCGACCTTCGTGAGCGGGGAATATCACGCCAGCAAAGGTGTCGTAATAACTTGACGCCGTGATCGCTGAGTCTGGAATTTCATTACTTGTCATGCCAAGCGGGTACAAGGGATCTAAGATATATACATCAAAAAGGAAAAATAAGTGTGGTGTTTTGGTTTTCAATGTCCTGAAATAGAAGCGTCTTGGATTTGTACACTTTCGCGCGCATTGAGCTCAGATTGTTTTATTATAAGCGTTAGATAGTTGCTACTGGTTGTCGCTAGCAATTCCTTCATTGCGTTATTGCGTTTAACTATAACTAGTAAGCTATTAAAAGCCCATTGCACCTTTCCATAATAATTGCACGTCGTGTTTTGGTTTTGAAAACGAAAAAAAAAGACAACAAAACAAAAATAACTGTTCAAAAGCTTGAATTAAGCTATCAATGCAACCGGTCGCTCGATCTCTTTTCTTAGTTGAGATGCCAAGGATATCAAAATTAACACCAAGGCGTGCAATGCATTATGGAGGTGTAATGTGCCTTTAAGCTCATAGTCAGTTCATGGCTAGATCAGTTCATGGCTAGTCAGTTCATGGCTAGGTCAGTTTCATGGCTAGTCAGTTCATGGTTAGATCAGTTCATGGCTAGATCAGTTCATGGCAAGATCAGTTCATGGCTAGATCAGTTCATGGCTAGATCAGTTCATAGCTAGTCAGTTCATGGCTAGTCAGTTCATGGCTAGTCAGTTCATGGCTAGTCAGTTCATGGCTAGATCAGTTCATGGCTAGTTCAGTTCATGGCTAGTCAGTTCATGGCTAGTCAGTTCATGGCTAGATCAGTTCATGGCTAGTCAGTTCATGGCTAGATCAGTTCATGGCTAGTCAGTTCATGGCTAGTCAGTTCATGGCTAGTCAGTTCATGGCTAGTCAGTTCATGGCTAGATCAGTTCATGGCTAGATCAGTTCATGGCTAGATCAGTTCATGGCTAGATCAGTTCATGGCTAGATCAGTTCATGGCTAGTCAGTTCATGGCTAGTCAGTTCATGGCTAGATCAGTTCATGGCTAGATCAGTTCATGGCTAGATCAGTTCATGGCTAGTCAGTTCATGGCTAGTCAGTTCTGAACTGACTAGCCATGAACTGATCTAGCTATGAACTGACTAGCCATGAACTGAACTAGCCATGAACTGGTCTAGCCATGAACTGAACTAGCCATGAACTGACTAGCCATGAACTGATCTAGCCATGAACTGATCTAGCCATGAACTGACTAGCCATTGATACTGACAGCTGAGGCGTTTGGCATGTGCTTTGCGACAAATTGTGGTCAAGTATCGATGTTGCAGTGAGCTTCTTGGTAATTATATTTAATCTTCGTTGTTTGTTTTGTGTTCAGGTAATATTGTTATGCTATGCTCTGGATGAAGGTATGTTTAAATGCTATGATACGCTTTTCAAAACTGCAGTATAATCTGACATGAGTACATACAGATGTAAACTGTTTTTACGAATTTATTCAAACAATAAAAAATCATAAAGTCATAAGACAATAAAACGAGGACGGCCTTTGTGATAGCTTATTGGCTCAGGCTACATACGGGACCCAAACATGACGTCATCATCAGTGAGACTTCCCAGCACCACCTTCGGACCCCACCAGGGCAGATCAGTTCATGGCTAGTCAGTTCATGGCTAGTCAGTTCTGAACTGACTAGCCATGAACTGATCTAGCTATGAACTGACTAGCCATGAACTGAACTAGCCATGAACTGGTCTAGCCATGAACTGAACTAGCCATGAACTGACTAGCCATGAACTGATCTAGCCATGAACTGATCTAGCCATGAACTGACTAGCCATTGATACTGACAGCTGAGGCGTTTTGGCATGTGCTTTGCGACAAATTGTGGTCAAGTATCGATGTTGCAGTGAGCTTCTTGGTAATTATATTTAATCTTCGTTGTTTGTTTTGTGTTCAGGTAATATTGTTATGCTATGCTCTGGATGAAGGTATGTTTAAATGCTATGATACGCTTTTCAAAACTGCAGTATAATCTGACATGAGTACATACAGATGTAAACTGTTTTTACGAATTTATTCAAACAATAAAAAATCATAAAGTCATAAGACAATAAAACGAGGACGGCCTTTGTGATAGCTTTCTTTGTTATAAACAGATTGCAATGAGCCACAAAGCATTGGCTCAGGCTACATACGGGACCCAAACATGACGTCATCATCAGTGAGACTTCCCAGCACCACCTTCGGACCCCACCAGGGCAGATCAGTTCATGGCTAGTCAGTTCATGGCTAGTCAGTTCTGAACTGACTAGCCATGAACTGATCTAGCTATGAACTGACTAGCCATGAACTGAACTAGCCATGAACTGGTCTAGCCATGAACTGAACTAGCCATGAACTGACTAGCCATGAACTGATCTAGCCATGAACTGATCTAGCCATGAACTGACTAGCCATTGATACTGACAGCTGAGGCGTTTTGGCATGTGCTTTGCGACAAATTGTGGTCAAGTATCGATGTTGCAGTGAGCTTCTTGGTAATTATATTTAATCTTCGTTGTTTGTTTTGTGTTCAGGTAATATTGTTATGCTATGCTCTGGATGAAGGTATGTTTAAATGCTATGATACGCTTTTCAAAACTGCAGTATAATCTGACATGAGTACATACAGATGTAAACTGTTTTTACGAATTTATTCAAACAATAAAAAATCATAAAGTCATAAGACAATAAAACGAGGACGGCCTTTGTGATAGCTTTCTTTGTTATAAACAGATTGCAATGAGCCACAAGGCATTGGCTCAGGCTACATACGGGACCCAAACATGACGTCATCATCAGTGAGACTTCCCAGCACCACCTTCGGACCCCACCAGGGCAGACTCCACAATGCACATGTCTGGTGCGCAGGTACAATGATGATGACCAGTTCCTACAGATTGACTTACGGCTCGTTGTCATGGTAAAAGCCATTGCAATTCAGGGAAATCCGAATGCTGACGAATTTGTGACGTTATTCAGCTTAGAATTTGGAATAAAGAGAGACACTTGGATCGTATACATAGACTGGCGCAAGACGAATTGTAAGTATTTCCTGAGTTTGTAAATAACAAAACGACAACGATTATGAGTAACATCTCAAGAAATTCGCCAGAAACTGTCGAATTGTCGACGTTGCAAAACTTCGTTATTAGCAAATCTCATTTACCTATTTGTGATTTGGAAAGTCTCTAAGTATTTTCAAATAACGTAGCGATCAATGTAGCCGGCCGATTCACCAACACTTGCAGATGTTCGAGAAACATCGTTCTCTTGGCCGCCATTTTGTTTTTCCTAGGCCAAAGGGCCTGGATCGAGATTTCAAAATACCACAGGCAGCCCGCACGGATTCGTAAAAAAACGACAGGGCTTTTTTTATATGTAACGATAGCTGAACGCGATAGGAATAGATCGCTCTAGCGATATAGTGATAGTGCTAACAATATAAAGAATTAACCAATTCTCAGAAAAACAGAGGAAAATCTCGTAATCTGATTGGCCGAAAAGCGTTGTCAATAAAGTTCGGTTTCCATATAGTTGCAGCAGTTGCGAACACTTGTTTTCGGCTACTACGACTACTATGACTGCTGCGACACATCGGTTTTCCATATATAAATCGCAGCAGGTCTCAACCGTCGAGGCGCCTTGGTACCAGTAAACACACGGCATTATTGCATCGTAGGAAAAAAATTTGGTTGCGAGTGCTCCCGGTTTCCATTGAAATTTCGCGTCGTATAATAGTAACAACAATAACTCTCTCAAGAGTGGTAATCCACTCTTGTTCTCGTTTATTGAACCACATTTGCAGTTTTAACTGAATTACAGTGGGTGTCAGCAAAACAAATAAATTACACGGTTGCCACAATAGGCCTTATGAACGAATTTGCCCTCGGGCGTAGATCAGTTGATGGCTAGATCAGTTCATGGCTCTATCAGTTCATGGCTAGTCAGTTCATGGCTAGTCAGTTGATGGCTAGATCAGTTCATGGCTAGATCAGTTCATGGCTAGTTCAGTTCATGGCTAGATCAGTTCATGGCTAGATCAGTTCATGGCTAGATCAGTTCATGGCTAGATCAGTTCATGGCTAGATCAGTTCATGGCTAGTCAGTTCATGGCTAGATCAGTTCATGGCTAGATCAGTTCATGGCTAGATCAGTTCATGGCTAGATCAGTTCATGGCTAGATCAGTTCATGGCTAGATCAGTTCGTGGCTAGAACAGTTCATGGCTAGATCAGTTCGTGGCTAGATCAGTTCATGGCTAGTCAGTTCATGGCTAGATCAGTTCATGGCTAGATCAGTTCATGGCTAGTCAGTTCATGGCTAGATCAGTTCATGGCTTGTCAGTTCATGGCTAGTCAGTTCATGGCTAGATCAGTTCATGGCTTGTCAGTTCATGGCTAGTCAGTTCATGGCTAGATCAGTTCATAGCTAGTCAGTTCATGGCTAGATCAGTTCATGGCTAGTCAGTTCATGGCTAGTCAGTTCATGGCTAGTCAGTTCATGGCTAGATCAGTTCATGGCTAGTCAGTTCATGGCTAGTCAGTTCATGGCTAGATCAGTTCATGGCTAAATCAGTTCATGGCTAGTCAGTTCATGGCTAGACCAGTTCATGGCTAGTCAGTTCATGGCTAGTCAGCTCATTAATGCTGAAGATCATCTAAACGGAATAAAGGAAGAAAGAGAAACGTTTTCTTACCTGCCTCGCAACCATACACTTCAACGCGGAGACATACGTGACTAATCCATGTGGCAGGCCGCACCCTGACATATCTCGCAGGTGTTATATGCATGAGGGTCTGTCTGACCGCTGTACCGCCATCGCTATTGCCCTGAAACTAAAATCATGTTCAACGGTCAAGGCCATGTTACACGAGGCTCTTTTTCTTGCAACTCGCAATACAATATTTGTAGCGGTGGGCGTCAGCAAAATGCGCGGGTGTACCATTCTATTCTCGAACCCAGAGCTTCCTGGCTCGTCGCCTCGCAGGGGAGGCTCTGGTGACATCCATTTGTGGCCCTTCGCTGATTGGCTGAAATGGCGCACACGCCTACATAAAAGTAGCTTTTTATAAAAACGTATTTGTCAAAATAACACTGGCATTCGTTTCCTAGTCGTCTTTTCACCTATGCCTACGACTTGAACGCTCAAAAAAAATAACGAGGCATAAAACTACCATCACCAGAGTCTCCCCCGCGAGGTAACGTGCCGGGGAGCCCTGGATACGAGAATGGTGTGTAACATCCCCTGCAATGCAATATTTTGCTGCGTTGCGAGTTGCAGAAATTGTACACTGCTACGTGTAACATGTCTTGGCAATTTATCGCAATGATTTCCCTGAGCCAATCCGCGCGCTTGATCTTGATAGTTCCACTCTAATTTTATAATTTTCCATGCAGGCGCATTGCAAGTTGCATTTGCGAGCGTGTAACATCCCACGGCAACTCACAATGATTTTTAATTGATCGTTGCGTTGCGAGTTGCAAGAAAAATTGCTACGTGTAATAAATAATAATAATAGTATGTTATTGATTCAGAAGATAAAATTACATATCTTATGTTACATTTTAAATTTAGATAAATAAGCTATTTACATAAGTATAAATGTATGATATTATTAAAAAGGACATAAATATAAAATGTACATTATTTACAAAATATTATACTTAAAAATGATTATATTGAAAAATGTATCCTTAAAACGATCCGTGTTGATGGCGGGCATTGCAGGCGATTTCTTCCTTAAGTTGTAACTAATATTCTTAAAAGTTGGGATATAAGTTTTAAGGGGATGACTCACAATACGTTTAGCCTTGCTATAAATACTCTTATCTTGAGCCTTAAGTAGCTCCCCTATCTTTAAGTTCTTAGATATATATCTTCGTTTGAAACATCGATGTAAAAACTGCTGGACCATAGTAAGGTCTGATTCAGAGTGTAACATGGCTTTTAACCTACTCTGCAATTTTAGGGCATGGTGCTCCATGCATACCCAGAGTTTAGAATCTGTAATGATCTATACATGAAGTACATGAGCAGAGAGCTGGCAGACCTAAGAATTGGTCACATTTAACTTATCTTGAGCCTTAAGTAGCTCCCCTTTCTTTAAGTTCTTAGATATATATCTTCGTTTGAAACATCGATGTAAAAACTGCTGGACCATAGTAAGGTCTGATTCAGAGTGTAACATGGCTTTTAACCTACTCTGCAATTTTAGGGCATGGTGCTCCATGCATACCCAGAGTTTAGAATCTGTAATGATCTATACATGAAGTACATGAGCAGAGAGCTGGCAGACCTAAGAATTGGTCACATTTAACGGAGGGAAAAACTAATCTTCTGAAATTAATTGCAGCAAATTGTTTTGACTTTCCCCCTCCATACAGCATTACCCTTTTGCTCTAGATAAGGATCAATCGTATCAAAGCCGTTCTGCGACAGTTGCGACTGCTACAACTATATGGAACCCTGTAGCGTTCGCGACTTCTGCGACGTCTGCAGCTCTGCGACTGCTGCAACTGGAGTTTTGCGACTGCAACGAGCAGCCTCTGAACACTGCCATAAAGCAGCCAAGGCCCGGCCCGCCGCCATGGTACGGCCTACGCCCGAGGGCAAATTCGTTCATAAGGCCTATTGTGGCAACCGTGTAATTTATTTGTTTTGCTGACACCCACTGTAAATCAGTTAAAACTGCAAATGTGGTTCAATAAACGAGAACAAGAGTGGATTACCACTCGACTTGACGAGAATTATTGTTGTTACTATTATTACGACGCGAAATTTCAATGGAAACCGTGAGCACTCGCAACCAAATTTTTTTCCTACGATGCAATAATGCCGTGTGTTTACTGGTACCAAGGCGCCTCGACGGTTGAGAACTGCTGCGATTTATATGGAAACCGATGTGTCGCAGCAGTCATAGTAGTCGTAGTAGCCGAAAACAAGTGTTCGCAACTGCTGCAACTATATGGAAACCGAACTTTATTGATAACGCTTCTCGGCCAATCAGATTACGAGATTTTCCTCTGTTTTTCTGAAAATTGGTTTCTTTATATTGTTAGCACTATCACTATATCGCTAGAGCGATCTATTCCTATCGCGTTCAGCTATCGTTACTTATAAAAAAGGCCTGTCTTTTTTTACGAATCCGTACGGGCTGCCTGTGGTATTTTGAAATCTCGATCCAGGCCCTTTGGCCTAGGAAAAACAAAATGGCGGCCAAGAGAACGATGTTTCTCGAACATCTGCAAGTGTTGGTGAATCGGCCGGCTACATTGATCGCTACGTTATTTGAAAAATACTTAGAGACTTTCCAAATCACAAATAGGTAAATGAGATTTGCTAATAACGAAGTTTTGCAACGTCGACAATTCGACAGTTTCTGGCGAATTTCTTGAGATGTTACTCATAATCGTTGTCGTTTTGTTATTTACAAACTCAGGAAATACTTACAATTCGTCTTGCGCCAGTTTCTATGTATACGATCCAAGTGTCTCTCTTTATTCCAAATTCTAAGCTGAATAACGTCACAAATTCGTCAGCATTCGGATTTCCCTGAATTGCAATGGCTTTTACCATGACAACGAGCCGTAAGTCAATCTGTAGGAACTGGTCATCATCATTTGTACCTGCGCACCAGATATGCGCGTTGTGGAGTCTGCCCTGGTGGGGTCCGAAGGTGGTGCTGGGAAGTCTCACTGATGATGACGTCATGTTTGGGTCCCGTATGTAGCCTGAGCCAATGCCTTGTGGCTCATTGCAATCTGTTTATATATAACAAAGAAAGCTATCACAAAGGCCGTCCTCGTTTTATTGTCTTATGACTTTATGATTTTTTATTGTTTGAATAAATTCGTAAAAACAGTTTACATCTGTATGTACTCATGTCAGATTATACTGCAGTTTTGAAAAGCGTATCATAGCATTACATACCTTCATCCAGAGCATAGCATAACAATATTACCTGAACACAAAACAAAACAACGAAGATTTAATAATATATAGATTTAGCCACTGGCTAAAAGCGGAGCTCCTGGTTATAAAATTTTCTATGTGAATGAAAGGGATTCCCATGTGTACATGGTTTATATGGTTGCTTTAGAGTCTTCCCTTCACGAGATATTAATTTTTCAAGCATAGATGACGTCATCGATGACGTCATAGCGCGTGACCACTTCATTTCGCTCATCTGATGGCCTAGACTACACTACCCAAGTTTGGTTCTTTTAGAGTCTTCCCTTCACGAGATATTAATTTTTCAAGCATAGATGACGTCATCGATGACGTCATATCACGTGACCACTTCATTTCGCTCATCTGGTGGTCTAGACTACACTACCCAGTTTGGTTGTTTTAGAGTCTTCCCTTCATGTGATATTCATTTTTTTAAGCATTGATGACGTCATCGATGACGTCATATCACGTGACCACTTCATTTCGCTCATCTGGTGGTCTAGACTACACTACCCAAGTTTGGTTGTTTTAGAGTCTTCCCTTCACGAGATATTAATTTTTTAAGCATAGATGACGTCATCGATGACGTCACATCACGTGACCACTTCATTTCGCTCATCTGGTGACCTAGACTGCACTACCCAAGTTTGGTTGTTTTAGAGTCTTCCTTTCATGAGATATTCATTTTTGAAGCATAGATGACGTCATCGATGACGTCAAATCACGTGACCACTTCATTTCGCTCACCTGGTGACCTAGACTACACTAACAAAGTTTGGTTGTTTTAGAGTCTTCCCTTCACGAGATATTGATTTTTTCAAGCATAGATGACGTTATCGATGACGTCACATCACGTGACCACTTCATTTCGCTCATCTGGTGACCTAGACTACACTTCCCAAGTTTGGTTGTTTTAGAGTCTTCCTTTCATGAGATATTCATTTTTGAAACATAGATGACGTCATCGATGACGTCATATCACGTGACCACTTCATTTCGCTCACCTGGTGACCTAGACTACACTACCAAAGTTTGGTTGTCTTAGAGTCTTCCCTTCACGAGATATTCATTTTTCAATCACTGATGACGTCATCGATGACGTCACATCACGTGTCCGGGTTACAGCACCCCCCTTGTGGCATAGACAAAATATCCCAAGTATGGTTGTCTTAGCGTGTTCCCTTGAGGAGATATAATTTTTTTCTATGCATACCACAGGGTTCCCATGTGTACACGGACGGACGGACGGACGGACGGACGGACGGACGGACGGACGGACGACGGACGGACGGACGGACGGACGGACGGGGCGTACGCTATAGGTTTAATACCAGAAAAATAAAGAAAAAATCATATCTCCCGAAGGGTAGCTTCTATAGAAGCTAAACTTGGACAAACTTTCAAAGACCATAAGAGGAACTCTATACCAAAGTCACGTGCCCTTACGTCATCAATGACGTCATCAAAAAGATCCATAATGCCCGTGACGTTCAAAAATCAACTCGATAGCATACTATACGTTTTTCTCTTAGGTATGGTGCTCCGCTAGCGCGGGCCTTCGGCCCGCGCTGGAGCTCCGCTATAATTACAAAGAAGCTCACTGCAACATCGATACTTGACCACAATTTGTCGCAGTCGTCGTAGCAACATACATTTCCATCGGAAAAGCAATTTTCTCGATTGAATTTGGTAAATGAAATCTGAAACTTTGTTTTTAGATGTTTATTTAGAGATTTCTACACGTAATTCGTCTTCTAATTATATTGAACGAAAACAATAACAAAGGAGTGGCTGACAAGGGCTCTTTAATAACCTAATTCATAGCCGTTGGTAATACTGAGCGCAAAATTCGCCGACTGTGTTTTATCCATTCAACTGTGCACAAAAAGGCTGATCATAGCTCAATAAGTTCTATAGGACAATTGTTTGGCAAATTTAGCGCAAAGCACATGCCAAAACTTAAATCGGTATCTGCCTCTCAGTTGCTACAAAACATAAAAACTTAAACTAGTTTTTCATTTTATCCTATTAAAAAAATCACCAAAAATTAACGGGCCTTAAAGGCAGATACACGCAAACAATTGAACTCTGCATGGACCGTGATTTCACGGGATTTTTTTGCACATATATTTTGTTACTGATAACTGATAAGAGTAAGTTAGGCTTCAAAACGCAATTTTTCCCTGTAAAATGCAAACCAAACTCAGAAAACATGCGTGGACTTGAATAATAAAAAAAGGTTTGATTGACGGAAGCCAAAACGCAGTTTGGCGTTCGGAAATGCATGAGAGTTCGCAGAATTAATGAAAACCGCAGTAAGTAAAGATTACATACCTGCAGTAGAAGTACAAGAAACAATGTACTGAAATGAGAAAACTCATACATCGCCTGAGAGTGATGCAGTGACCGCGGTGCCAAGATGGGCATCTCCTGAATAAGTAGCACTTATAACACAGCGGTTTGTGATATGCCGTGAATAATTGATATGGGGAAATTAGCTTGTTAATTATATCAAACCTTGCAAGTTAGTGCCCTTTTCAGAGTTATTGTCAAAGGATCTGACAATGACATTATTTTTTTGTAAAACTTAAAGGCTTCTCAACATTTTTTTCAATCTGTAGAGATGTCCAACGATACCATTTCCGCGATTCAAAATAAATGTAGTTCTTGTAGCGAAAATTGGCTGAAAAAAAAAGAATACACGAGAAATGAAATCAATAAATTGCATCGACAAACAAAATCTTATAAATTATGACTCACCATGTGTCTTTATTTTAAACAAATATTTTGTTCACAGCAAGTGACGCTGGATTTGAAAGGGCATTGTCACCGACAACACTAAATATTTAACATTAATCAATTAAAAAAACATAGGTTCGCAATGCGTACGGGAAGTTATTTGCTTTTGCCCTGTGAGAAGAGTAGGTAACAAAAGGTATGGGGCTTGTGATGACGTTGAGAATGACGGTCGTCTGGCCATTCATACAACATCACCAACGTTTGATCACCTAAGTGTACTTATTCTTTTTAGATATTTTAAGTTTTATATTTCAACGGAAAAACCACAGTGAATAATTTTCTTTCAATTGTTGTAGCCGCCTTTTGTCTGTACCATGTGCACGCTGCCACGACGTTGGTTACCTATATGCATGTTTTTTTATTTTTTTTTTGGGGGGGGGGGAGATTTATGTTTTCTAGCTTCAATGACGTCATTGATGATGTTTGCTCCGCGTGATCACTATGGGCCATTCAATTTTTATATTAGCCCCCTCCCTAACTCCTCAGGAATTCTTGCTCTACGATTGCCCACGGAAATACCTATGGAAGAACTTTTTGGGGGTTGCACCCCTTGGAAAAACCTCACGGAAGATACTAGGCTTCTTTTTATTTCACCCCCTCGGCCGGAAAAATGGCAATTTGGCCCCCTCAGAAAAGGCAATATGCTATACCCCTAGAAATTCTTCTGAAAGGGGGTGGGGGTGGGGGCCGGGGCTTTGCCGGGTTGGAATAATGGCTCTTGGTGTCTTTAGACAGCTCCACTCAAGTTTGGTAGCTTAACCATGTTCCTTCCTTCCTTTTGCCTTGATTATGTTAGTTTACGTTAGTTTTTTTATGTTAGTTTTTTCATTATGTTGCTGCTATTGACAGTGATAGGACGTTGCATTGTGTGGTACGGTGTAGGGAGAGGCGATACTTTGGTCAGCACAAACATAAAGAATCTGTTTGAATGTCCTTATACAGCGTGACCTTAAAGTGACTATAAAACAGTGCGCTGTAAAACAATCAAATTCTTTTTGTAGTAATTTGGCAGATATCCCACATGGATAGGTTTAGTATAGTTTGGGCATTTTTTCCTTTATTTCTCATTTTATAGCTGCTGGTATGTCATAAAAGGGTCGATTTTGGTGTTACAAATATATTTATGTTATTATGAGTTATTATTTATGTTCAGTTCCACCAAATTATAACTTTATAACTAGAAATAATCTAAGATTAATAAGTGTGTTTCCTTGAACTGCTAAGAATTGGGCTGTTCCAAAAAAAATTGTACCCTCCAAAAACTCCAAATTTTCAAACATTGCTCTACCACTGTGGAAATTCCAGACTCCTGTACAACCCCTGTGGAAATTTGAAGCAACCCCAGTTGAAATTCCACAGTTGCAAATTAATACCCTGTGGAAATTCCAGGGTATAATGGATGGTCCTGTGGAAATTCCAGGGTCAAAATTACAGCCCCCGTGGAAATTCCAGGGTCAAAATCAACAAACCCTGTGGAAATTCCAGGGTCAAACGCAGCGACCCCTGTGGAATTTCAAGGTTCCTCGATAGGGCTGGGGGGTACAATTTTTTTTTTGTAACAGCCCATTGTGATGCCTATTAGACTGAGATCATTAGAATGCAATGGGAGTTTGCAGGTGTTGCGTGACATTTTTAATCTTGATCCTAATAAAATGAAACTACCATATTTAAAAGAGCTTGCCGAAATCAGAAAAAGCGAAATTTTGAGTTGATTTGGGTAAATATTAGCAAAGTTATTGGCGCCCGAAGTAGGCCGTTTCTCTATACGTTTAATGTTGTGGGCAAGAGTTGCCCACCACAACATTAAACCTATAGGAAAACAACCAACTTCCGACGCTCATAACTTCTGTGTTATTTATCGAAATCACCTCAAATTTGAGGATTTTACAGATTTCAGTGAGCTATTTCCAAATATGGTATTTTTATTTTGCTGGGATCAAAATTTAAAATGTCACGCAACACCTGCAAACTCCCCAATGCTTTTGAACTTTTTCATTCATGGCGCATGTATTTTTCGAGGAATATTTTGGTCCTGGCTCAGACAGACTCTTGATGGCTCTCTGTCAATTCTCTTTAGTTTGCTTTCTCTAGTAGGACTCCTTCTTACTGTTTTTCTAATACACTCTTTTTTATAAGAACCTTTTTTATAAGAACGTTCAGCCTGAAATTTACCCAAATTTTAAGAACATGCTAAGAACATGCCTGAGCCTCAGATACGAGCAAAATAGATTTATTTTCAGTGATGCGTTCTAAATCCAGAACCAAATGTGTTAATATAACGACCTTCAATATTGTAATTTATAAACTCTTAAATACTTCATTGGTATGTATCCTTCTATAAGATCTATCATATTTCAGCCTCCGGCGTGTCTGAAATGTAAGAACATCCGTAAGAACATTTCCAGCCTCAAACTGCTCCAAAAATAAGAACGGCCCAGCCTCAACTGAAAATTCTTCTTCTTCTTCTTCCATTTACTTCTTCTTCCATTAGACGTTCTTATAAAAAAAAGAGTGTATTATGCATTACATGGTCAACTGGCAAAGTGTCAAGTTCATCAGAAGCATAACTTTTTTATTTTCCGGAAACATTGATCACAATGTCAGAAGCTCTGCCACATAAGTACAACAGAATTTAAATCATACAGGGTTCCATGATTAAATTTTGAACAAGAAGTTCTACCTCTTCATAATGTCTCTTGTTTACTGTATTTGGTGGAGGTGATGAAATTTCTTGAAATCCGATGAAACTCTCATAATTCTCGATATGACTTACTTGCGTTGCCATTTGGCTGGGTTTTAGGTCCATTCCAGCGGGTTTTCCCCAAAGCAACTTACCAAGATATTTCAAAGCCTCGTTTCCATGCTCAAGGTGGTTGAATTACCCATAAAACCCTCTGGCGACGTTGGAGAATGCAAGATGGCGGATAGCGGGATAATCGAGGTTCCTACAAGAAACGAGGAAAAAGAGGTAATAATGTCGAGGATATAGCTATTTAATCACAACTAAACAGCAAAAATCTTCACATATAATCATATAAGAAAAACGCAATAAACCATTATTTCACTAGAACAGCGTTGGGTAGCAAAAGCCCCCGCTTCTTATGTATCAGTCAATTCCAGCGGTGACCATCCCCCCCCCGGACACCGTGGGGCATTTGCACACCAGTGCCTTCCCTGGGGTGGGGAATTTTGAAAATTTTGCTGGCCCGGGGGTCGGGAATTGTTTTTCCCCGGGGAGGGGGGTGGGGAATTTTGGTTTTCTCATCTCAAGCGCGTCGGGTTTTGCGAACTACAACCCAGTTACAGAAAATAACGCCACATAAAATATAATGCGGAGCATGGCCCGTATACACCACGTTTGGAAACTGACACATTTGCACATTTCACAGTTAACGTCTTCCATAGAGAAGAAACAGATTTCGCAATTTCGTCTCAGTGGAAAAACATAAAAATGAATTGACACTATAAACAGAGTTCCAATTTCGCAAAAAGTCAAGTAACATAACTGCGAAATAGTTGCTCTGCAAATAGAATAAAGGTAAATTTCGCATTGAGAGATGCAGCTAAATGGCTACAACCGCGAATGGCCTAGGAATGTCACTTCTTTATTTATATTTTGTCTCACTTTCAGTGAAATGAGAACTCCTTCAAAGACGAGAAAACTAAAGTACATAAAAAAACGAATTGCAAATGCTCGGACAGTATAAATGGAGTTGAAGTTTTTGTTGTGAAGCTTTGTCACGCAGAGTTACCGTCTTTTTCTCGTCCCGGGGGGTGGGGCATTTTCCCGCTTTTTGTGTTCCCCGCCGTGGGGTATTCTGCATTTTTGCTAGCCCGGGGGCGGGGAATTTCAGTTTTATTTTTAGAAATGACCAAATGCCCGGGGGGGGCATGGTCACCGCTGGAATTGACTGATACATTATATGCACCTATCAATGTTTTGCCCCCAGGGATGGGGGGGGGGGGGGGGGGCAACCAAACGGGAATTTGACATTTTCAGCTTTTGAAATGTCAATTTCCCCACCCTTGGAGCTCCATGAAGGATCAAACTCCCGCCCCTGGGGATCCCAGACCAGTGTAAAGGCGTTCATAGATACACTAACATCAAGAAGCTCTTACCTTTCATTCTGCATCGTTCTCCACAAGAAAAGGCTGAGGAAACGCAGAAATCTTGTCTCAAGGTGGTTTCTGGTCAAGATGGCAATCAAGTCAAATTTGTCAAATTGGGACTGCTGTAGATGTCAAAACACCAACCCTCGGAGAGCCTTAAAAAGTCAAATCCCCGTGGGTTGCCTGCCCCCACCCCCCCCCCCCCCCCACCCTGGGGCAAACATTGATAGGTGCATTAGTTCTTGTCCATTTCATTTTGATTTGTTTAATACATAACGTTTTGGAGGGGACCCGTCTTTTTGGTGCGTTGCTAAGGAAAATAGAAGAATTAACTAACATACATTGAACAATATGTGTATACACAGTAACTTACCTTGCTGACGAAGTTAGATTCTCGCCCTAACAACTTAGAAAGTTCACATTAAGATAGAAATAGACCTTCCACTGCGGTTTCTTGATCTTTGAAATCAGTAAACTGGTGAAAATCCACCTGACCTATACTAGTAAAGAGAGCTTATCGAAATGAGAAAATTTGTCAAGGACCACAAGGAAAGATTTGTAAAATGGCTTAGAAACCTGATGCTACAGTTTAAGCAAGAGTTCATAATTGAGTTGTGTGCATTGTCTGGTCTGCATTTTTCAGTCTGCATTTTCTGATATGCATTTTGAGCCTGCTGTAATCAACAGCACAAAATCAACTGTATCAACTTGCTGCCCTGTGCTTAGTAATGCACTTCAATTCACAATGTCCCAATCAAAATCTAAATTCATGGCCAAATCTCTACCTTTTCCAATGAACTCACTAAGAGCTTTTCAATATAAATTCTGCATCAAATCCTCCCGGGGGGGGGAAGGGGACTCCCCATAAACATAGACAGGGGTGCTCGTCCTATCCCTTAGGGTATAAATTCACCCAACTGCTATCTCTTAGGGGTGTTCAAAGAGTTTGCTATCCCTTAGGGGGTCTCACGACAAAGGTGACCTCGAAATTCAGTGAAAACGGGGAGAAATTCAATGAAAATAAAATACATTTTTCAACTTGATGGTAATTTCTTAAGGACCGCAATAACATTAGGATTTTCAACATCCAATTTGCTATCTCTTAGGGGTAAAATTCATGGTTGACCACACCCAATTTGCTATCCCTTAGGGTTAAAATTAATTTTCCCGACGAGCACCCCCGTCTGTTTTTATGGGGAGTTCCCCCCCCCCCCCAGCAAATCCTCTTTGAGGTTAGAGCATAGATTTCGACCAATCAGAGCACACGTAATATCGTAGCGATATTATAAATACAATAAGATACTTTGCAAATTAATATTGTGGCCTCCCCCATTGTGTACTTTTTGTCAAACTACAGAGAAAACTCCAGGGGCCAGTTCCTGAAAGTTAGATAAAGTTATCCATGGATAAAAGCTATCTGTTGTATAGGATTTGTTCAGGATTTATCCGTTGGATAAGCCTTTCCAACATGGTGGAGCACGAGGCCGAACCGTGAACAAGTTATTGGTTGCGACATCGCTGACCATCTAACAACTTACTGCGGGCTAATTACAGAGCTTTTCTCTTTGTCATATTGCTACTCCAACTCAAATCGTTTGGTCACAGTTATGTTGACCTCCGTGCTTGTGGCTAAACGATTGTGGTATTAGCTTTAGAATCTTATATAGCTTCACAATTCATCTCATATTCACATTTTGCTAGCTATGTGCACGATGTTGACACCCAAAGACACGAGTGGTGTAGCGTGACTAATAATAAGTAATTTTCTTATAAATATAGCTCTATAACTTTCACAATTTGGATAATATTAATGATATAAGGTTGTACACGTTCTTGCTATAAATTATTTGTGTACCAGCATAAGAAATTTACACGTTCTTGCTAATAAGCTATTTGTGTTACCTGTATAAGAAATTTAGCGATTATTGTGAGCTGGAATGGTTAAGTATGCATTTGTTCGTTCCTTCCTTCGTTCATTCCATAATGCTTTAAAATCAGGAAGAAAATATTAATAATAATGGGACCCACTGTAATTGCCTATGCTGTAGTGGATTCCCTGCCTTACATGTTTTCTTTTTCATAATGTCCAGCATTTTTTTTTTCTTTTTCCCTATTATCATTTTTTAAGGCAAAGTTTAATATAAATAAGAATCAATAGATTAGCATAAGAGCACAACTTTTTATTACTTTATTGGCAAAATAGAGCACAGGTGATGCTGGGAGACATGATAATGACACTCCCACATTACAGGTACTCTATTTGCCAATAAAATCATAGAAAGTTGTGCTCATTGCTTTTATGATATAGTAGCCTGCGTAGCGGCTCTAAAAGGGAAGGGGATCAGGGAGTCGGGGCGAGCGAAAACCGGAAATAGCGTGGGCCTGGACCAATCAAAGTGTGCATTATGTCATAGCTATAAATTCTAATAAATAATAATCCCAAAAGACTCATTCAATAAGTGTTTGTAAAATCGGAACAAATAATAAATTCCATTATTTTTTAACATCACAACATGTTTCTTCTTTTATTATTCAATGCATGCACTGCTCAAATATGGTCATTGAAACACCAATACATCGAAACAAGGGTGGATGGGCATCGATGCCCGTCCAGCCTCGACCTGACGAATTGCCCATACATTTCTTTGTAAAAAGTAAACCAGAATACAAAGATTTAAAAAATCATATCTCAGCCAGTTTTCAAGCAATTCTTTTGAAACTTTGC
The DNA here is from genome assembly GCA_033964015.1 of Scolanthus callimorphus. Classification (NCBI taxonomy): domain Eukaryota; kingdom Metazoa; phylum Cnidaria; class Anthozoa; order Actiniaria; family Edwardsiidae; genus Scolanthus; species Scolanthus callimorphus. The sequence goes on from CM066924.1 coordinate 5,793,929, forward strand.
AGTTTTACTAATACCGTTGTGTAGAATTGAAAACTGGATTCCATTTTCAGATAACTATTTATATATTATCAAAAACAGAAAAGTGAGTTGAAACGCATAACAGCGTGACAACCTGAGAACAACTCACAATCAATAACACCATATTTGGAAAGCATCAGGTTCTTTGTTTAGCCAATCAGCAATGGGAGGTTTGATTTGTCATATTTTCTAAAGAATAACACGCAAACTCCTCACAACAGAACAGAAGCACAAAATGAGTTTAGTTCACTGTTTTACTTCAATGCTCAAAACTCACCAAAAAGATTTTTTATCATAACTTTTGATGCTCTCGTATATGATTGGCAATGGTTAATAAGAGTAAAGACAACGATGTTTGCATCAACACGCATGCGCCCTTCTAAGCTGACCGAAACAGTTCGAATGTGAGTGAAATCCCAACGGAAAGTGGGGCTCAGTTACATCCTCAAGGGGTAATGCATAGATATTTTAAAGTCAATCTTCAACCATGTTATCTGAAGGTCAAGTGGGTGAGGTAGTGTGCAAATAAAGCCAAATTTTGCAAAAAAAAAATGCAACACTGGTAGAAATATTAAATAGAATTTTGCTTAAGCATGGGGGGGGGGAGAAGTTTCAATGTCAGTGAAGGGAGTTTGGAAATCAAGCAAAATTCAATAAGTCACAAAATGCAACAAGCTTACAGGTAAGCTTGGTACGGTCAATGTGTCTAGAAGTAGTAGTGTAAACAACAAGAAACTTAATTAGAGTGCAAAAACGTTGATGGGGAGAAACTAAAATGGCAACGAGGTCTTAACCCTTTCAGTCCCATAGCATTTTCCCTAATTTCCTTATTTTATGAGGGCAAACAGACACACCCCTGTCCATTTTTGCATATCAGTGCCGAGTTTCTGGTATTCCTGTTTTTTTTTTTTATTGAGAGGGGAGGCTGGGGCTTTTTTGTAGAGCTTTACCGCTGACCCATACATTGCTTTCCAGTGGCGGGAAGCTATCGCACAGATTAGACATCTGATAACTTTGCTTAAAATTTAACCAAAATACCACTCAGAAGAGGCCATAGGACATCATTAAGTCTATTATGGACAATGCATTTGTGCCGTGCTTCAAGTAAGAAGTATGGCTGAGGGGTTTCATTGACTTTTCCACTGTTCTTCTGAGAGCTGTTGAAAAATATTGGTCAAAGAACCCTGGCCCCTCTCCAGTGGAATCTTTTTTGCCTGAGCACAGAGTTCGTATGAATCTGTGTTTTAGACATAAAAAGCAAGCAACTGAGGATGCTTTTGCTTTTAATTGTTGCAGTGCAAAAAGGCTTTTAATCTTTTGTCTAATCTGTCAATACAGGGGGAGAGCGCTGTGAAATGTCATTCGTTTACCACAGGTATCCCGAGCGATAGGGTTTTGCATTGTTTTTCTGTGCAGTCGATTCAAAGTTCAAAGCGCCATATTTTCCTTGAATGTAGACTTGGAGAGGCAAAACTTCATGTCAGAGCTAAGGATTAAAGGTACTTTGAATAATACATGTAGCTTGTTGATTGTGTTTCATTTAGTCTAGAATTTTATGCGGAAAAATCCATCATCGTGTTCAGTCGAGCATGTGTTTTTGCATGTCAAAAGTCATGCGATGTTTTGTGAATTATGTGTCTTTTTCTGTGAGAAATCCAAGCCTCTGATCCACACAGCTTTTCTGGACAGTAGACAAATCACTCTTCTATGCAAATAATAAGAGATTAAATGTCACTTTGCCAGGAGTTTGATGGTAGAGCCTTCTAAGTCTCTGTATTTAAAAATGTGCCATTTGGCACTATTGGGACTGAAAGGGCTAAGCAATAATTCTACTCATGCTTTTATTCCTTGTATGTTTAATATGAAACTTAGCTGGCAAAAGTCTAGTAAGGCTTCTTGTTTGCATTAAGAACGGCACTATCTGCCGTGCCATTACGCCGCGCAACTGCCGTGCTAAATTACAATTTTGAATCCTTCCAGCGCTCCTAAAATCAGGGCTGAGATCTTCTCCATTGGCCAGACAGATTATATTAACCTCATAAAATCACTCATATCGACTTATAACTTGTTTCAGTCACTGGCTAATAAACCCAGTCAATTTAGTGCGAAAGAACGTCTAAACTAGCCTTATTTCTTTCCGACTTTCATTTCTAGGCTTTTCATGAAGATTGTACGAAAGGAACACCGGAGAAAACGCTCTGCTTCGCCAGTTCCTACAAGAAACACAAGAAAATGCATTCAGCGCGCAAGAGGCACAAGTGCAAGAAATGTAAAAAATGGTTTGACTCACCGAGTTCATTACACTACACATGCGAACACACTCAGGAAGTAAACCATTTGAATGCAAGGAATGCGGGCAGTGCTTTACTCAGCGGGGTTCTCTTAAGATTCATGAACGAAGACATGCAGGGATAAAACCCTTCGCTTGCCAGAAATGTGCAAAATGTTTTGCTTACAAGGGAAACCTAACACTCCATGAAAAGACGCACTCAGGTGTCAAACCATATGAATGTAAAGAATGCGGTCAGTGCTTCACTGCAAAGAAGAACTTGGAAAGTCACGAGCGAAAACATGCAGGAGTGCTACCATATGAATGTGAACATTGTGATAAGTCTTACAGTTCTAAAGGATCGCTACGAATTCACGAGGAAACACATTCAGCGGTAAAACTATATGAGTGCTTCCAGTGTGGAAAACGTTTTGCAAAAGCTGGTGTACTGCGAATACATGAGAAAATCCATTCAGGTGTTAAAACATTTGAATGCCAGGAATGTGGTAGACGCTTTACTCACTTGACAATTCTACAAGGCCATAAACGAACTCATTCAGATGTCAAACCTCATCAATGCGGAGAGTGTGGTAAGCAGTTCCGAACCAAGAGTAATCTGACCAGTCATGAGCAGATGCACACAGGGATACAACCCCATGAGTGCCAACAGTGCGGTAAGCGCTTCCGTTTGGCTGGTAACCTGAGGACCCATGTGCGTAGGCATGCTGGTATAAAACCTTATCAATGTACAATCTGTGGGAAGTGCTTCGCTGTATCATGCCATCTTAAACGCCATGAACGCACTGTACATTCAAATGCTCGACCATTTGAATGCCAGGAATGCGGTAAACGCTTTGCTGAACAGAGTTATCTACGTCGCCATGAACAAGTGCTTCATCCTATCATTGACAACAATGTGGACAATGAGCTGCCAACAATGAAATAAATCATTTAGCTCGCCTAAAGGACTCAGATACAACGAAGAAGCTATTCTGAGATAAAACCGTTATGCTGTGAGCAGTGCATGGAACATATTTTAGTTCGTCTAATGGCCTCGTCCCGCACAAGCGCAAACACTCAGGGGCGAGACCATATGAGTGCCGTGAATGTGGAAAAACGTTTGCTCACTTGAGTGCTTTTAGAAGAACAAATACATACACCTGTTTCAATTAACGTTGCTCTGCAAAACGTAAAAACCATGAACCATGCTTCATAAGTCGTAATGGTAATTTCTGCCTAAAACGAAGCGGTTCACGTCAAATTGTGTCTCAAAGTAGCAAACAAAGTGCCATTTGGTGGTTTAGTTTAGTTTGGTTTGCCAAACTCGAGGAAAAACGAGAAATAGCGTCTTCATTATGATGCATGGTTCATGGTTTTACGTTTTGCAGAGCAACGTTAATTGAAATAGGTGTATATGATTGTACAAGGTGCAAGAAGTCGTTTGGCACAATAAGTGATTTGAAAAGTCATGAACCAACACACACAGGAGAAAAGCCTTACGAGCGCCAGCAAAATGTGGTCATCGTTGTAGTTCATCCAGTAACACCTAAAAATCCATGCAGGGGTGAAACCTTTCGAGCCTTTTTTCACTAAGGGTAATGATACATGAATGTTAAATGAACTATTCCAGTGTATATACCTATTTCAGAAAAGGTTTCACCTTCACAAGTGTCTGTTATAGTCCGTGATGCGTCATGCGAGCGATTGGATATACCAAAACAGAATCAGTGAAACTGTTTTTTAGGATACACAGGCATACTTTTTACCTAATGATTCGACAATACATCGCACGATAATTTTTGTTGTTCTTAGTTTCTCCCATGACACAGTGTGTCATGGGATCCTTTTGGCATGAAGAAAGTAGGCATGATAAAACATTACCATCAAATTACAGTTTTTTAGTAGCCGCCTGATGAAGGATTGAAAGTAAAATCCGAAACGTTGGCATCTCTCGGCTCCTGTTTTGTCTGCTTTTACCTTATTTATCATCAAATTACATCAGAAACATATAACTTAGTTGAAACGTGTAACGAATGAATCTGATGTGACAACGAGCGAACAACTCGCGTTCACTAAAAAACATATTGGAAAGCAATGCTCGTGCGTTCAGCCAATTCAGATGCGACTTTTCAAAATTCAGATGGCGACAAGTATATAAAAGGCGCGTCAAAAAATTGGTTGTCTTTTTTTTCACTTGTGAATTAAAAAAGCGTTTAGCTTACAATTAACTTATAGGTTTTATTTTTTTTTTTTGCTTTTTTGTTTACATTTTCATTTGCACTTCTTTATGGTACTTTCAAACCTTATTTTTGACGGCCTTTGAGCATGGAAGTGAAACAGTTCTCAACTCATTTTGTGCCTGTGTTGGAAAGTATATCGCGCTCTTTTTTTAGAAAACATGACGAATCACATCCCCCGTTTCTGATTGGCTAAACGCATAATCTGTTGCTTTCCAAATATGGTGTTCAGTGATAGTAAGTTGTAATGTCTCTATAACGAATAGTAAATAATACGATGTATAGTTTCCAGAATCACACTAATATCGCACTGTTTTAGTAGTCAAGCAGCCAAGCAGCTTTGTAAGTATTAGCTTTGTAAGTATTATTTGTTATTATAATTGTTTATTTATTTACTTATTATTTTCTATTCAATGGTGAATCGATTAGCTTTGCTATTTTGCGGGTCACTTTAAAAAATGTTGTAAATATTATAGAAATCAAATAAAATGTTGTTATATTGTAGGAGGAGGAAAAGGAAAGTACACATTGCTTGCAAAATTGCTTGTAACAAGGTAAACAACTCTGCGCTACAAATAATAACCAATCTGTATTCTTGGTTTTCACCTAAAAGCGGAGCTCGAATCAATACATTACTCTCAACGACGTATCGACTTTTCGAGATATTAAGTTTTCTCGTTTTGATGACGTCATCGATGACGTCATGCCACGTGACCTTGGTGGTGAACCCCCCTTGCCTCCAATATAACTTTACCCAAGTTTGGTCACCTAGCGATGTTGCCTTCTTGAGATATTCAATTTTTGTTTGTTTGATGACGTCATCGATGACGTCATGCCAGTGACCTTGGTGGTGCACCCCTCTTGCCTCCAAGATTCTTGGTTGCAACCATTCCTTTGGGAATAGACCTTTTTCCAAATGGCCGCCGCAAATTGACATGTCTTAAAATTAAACCGACTGATATCAAATACTGGCACTAGAAGAGTATTCTCACATTAATAATCCTTTAAATTTTCGTTATGCCAAATGCTATAAAGTAAAACCCGCATAAAGAACAGGTGTTTTGGGGAATCAGGCTGATTTTGTTCTAGTATATTGGGTGTCTTCTGCAAAATCAGCCTGAAAGTTGTTTCTTAACATCAAATTCTGCATACACTACCAACAGTCAAATAAAGAATGATATGATAGAAAGGTACATTCATTTAGTAACAACAATTAGTCAAGTCTAAAAAAAATTGCTAAATGTACCCTGGAATTCCTGCTGTAGAACTGTGTGTGCATGGTCTAGCACATTATATTGATCTCCTCGGTACTCCCACACAGTGGGTTATCGAACTAGGTTACTCGAACCTAACTGGCAGCAATGTTTTTATACAAGAACAATTTTCACTCTTTTCAGGCTGCATGTGTTCTTATGTATAAGGTACCTTTTTGACCAAATTTCAGCCTGAGTGTTCTTAAACCACTTGTTCTTTTATGCGGGTTTTTACTGTATCGGCTGAGAAATCAGAGTCTGAAATTGAAAATTTTACAGAGATTTATGTGACTGGGGGTATGACGCATACCCCCAGTCATACAAACGTCTGTACATCTGCACACTTTTAACTTTTGTTTTCTCGGAAGATACAGTAAAACCCGCATAAAAGAACAGGTGTTTTGGGGATTCAGGCTGATTTTGTTCTTGTATATTGGGTGTCTTCTGCAAAATCAGCCTGAAAATGTTCTTAAAGTTGTTTCTTGACATCAAATACCACAGGTCGCCCAAGCTCTTTTTCGAGAGATATCAGGGAGGTTTGTGAATGATATCTCTCGAAAAAGTGATCCAAATGGCTTAAGACTTCCCAGAGGAGATCAAAAGGGCTAATAAACAAGTAAGTGCAACATGATTGAACAATTCTTTTATTTTCATTATTTTACAAATTTCGACTGCAACAGCCAAAATGCAAGCTATGCAGAGTGCTCTAAAACAGCCTAAATTCATTCAAATTTATTAAAATATGAAACAAGAGCTTGGGCGACCTGTGCAAATACTGCATACAGTACCAACAGTCAAATAAAGAAATATGTGATTGGTACAAAGGTGACAGTCATTTAGTAACAACAATTAGTCAAGTCTAAAAAACAAGTGCTAAATGTACCCTGGGATTCCTGCTGTAGAACTGTGTGTGCATGGTCTAGCACATTATTGTTCTCCTCTCGGTACTCTACTACACAGTAGGTTACTGTACTTGAATCTAACTGGCAGCAATTGTTTTATACAAAAACAATTTTCATTTTTCAGGCTGTATGTGTTCTTATGTATAAGGTACCTTTTTGATCAAATTTCAGCCTGAGTGTTCTTAAACCACTTGTTCTTTTATGCGGGTTTTTACTGTATTGGATATAATGCTGTGAAATTTTGTAGTTTTACTAAAGTGATGATGTGTGTTCTAGTGCTGGTGTTCATTTTTAACAAAAATCGATTTTAATTTTTGGCGGCCATTTTGGAAAAAGGTCTATTAAACTACAAAAGCGTGGCGGTCATGCTGGTGCCCTGAAACAATGGGAGCTAATGAACTTCCTTTTGTTCTATGCCACCAGTTTGACCCCCAGTGACGTCACTTGCAACCCAAGAATAAGTTTACCCAAGTTTCGTCACCTAGCGATGTTCCGTTCTCGAGATTGTACAGGAAACTCGGACACCGCACGCGCGTTCAAAAATCAGATCCATACCTATACATTATTCTTTTAAAGAGCCTGTGTCAGGCGCCATTTTGACAGCATATCAACATACCAAGTCGGAGAAAATATCCATTTCCATCGGCTGATTAGAGAATACAGAGCAATGTTCTCGATTGAATTTTGTTAATCAAATCTGAAACTTTGTTTTTAGATGTTGATTTAGAGATTTCTACACGGTATTCGTCTTCTAATATCAAACGAAAACAATAACAAAGGAGTGGCTGGCACAGGCTCTTAAGTATGGAGCATCCGCCTGTGCTCCGCTATTACAAACTGTCCCGCCCCCCATAATAGACCTCTTTACCTTGGGCGTTAAAATGTCGTCCCATTTTAGATCACTTGGCATTTCATTTTAATATTCATTCTCTGCTTGGGTTGCTTCCATATTACGTGTTGAAGAACTGTTACATAAGGGCGTGAGCAAGTGCGAAACGTTCATAAATCTTTCAAATCAAACAAGCTACCTCCAAGCTTCTTCGATTCTTTTAGAAAGTGCGTACAGATCGGAATAAGCGGCATATTCTTAGAGCTGCAAGCGCTCCACATGCAATGCTGGGTAACCCATCTTTTAGAAACCAATAGACACTTTCTACTGATATCGAAACAGCGTTGTTAGCTACTGACAAGTATACTTCACTTCCAAGTATTTATACCCGCCAGGACAAGCGTCAAATCCAAAGAATTTTTTGCCAGCACTAAAACTACACGACGCCTTGCCTTGGCAGCTTTGTCTGACTTTCGATAAGACATTGTTATGGTCACCACATATTCTCATCTTCTGATGGGGACAGATGGCCAGAGATGATCTTCCATATTTTGCTGTTCTGATGTCGAGTGTCTCACTGCCTTGGCACATCAAGGAGAAGGTGTTGTCTTCACATGTGACTTTTTGAGGAACTGCAACAATAGAACAGACACAGGAGTATAGTTTGTCAATACATTAGTAGTTATATGGACTGACACACAGGATAGTAGTAGTAGAGAACAGGCTGCTGTAAAACTTTGTAAACCATTTTAGCAATAAAACGGCAAAGCGCTGATTTCCGACTATATAACTGTCTGTACACACTTACTTGGCTCACAGGAGTGACTAACTCCATCATGTCTCATAACACACTTGTATAGGCACCCATCTGTTTTCCCAGCACAGCAAACATCATCACTACACACAGGGTGTGGCCGCAAAAAGTAGATGATATAGTACCCATCTTGAGAAGCCCGCATGTCATGTGGGTTTGACAAATGTGTGGCATTATTTAGCTCACACGTCCTGCGACTGTTGTACAAATTCAAACTATAACATCCTGGCGTGACATCGCAGAACACGCTACACTCCACTACGTTATGTGCTGTAAGAGAGGTGATCACGTGACCTGCTAACACGCTTCGTGATTGGCTCTCTGTTGAGATGCACTTGCTTGCCAGTATCTGTTTCCATGACAACGCAAACATGATAGGCAGCATCTGTAAACATGATAGGTAGCATTTGTAAACTTCTGAAATTTGTTCAGAAGGAGACAAAACCTTGGGAGACAAAACCTTTTAGGGTTTCAATCAGACTCAAGCACATTAAGGCCTGGGATTCTAAATGGGCTTGGGGCTGGTCCCCAAAAACGCAATTTTGCCTTAAATTGCTTTAATCTATTTAAGGCAGGCTGATATTTGGTACAGTGATAAAACTCGACGAACTTAGAGCGGTTTTCATCCGACTGTGAAACAAAACTAGTAGTCAGTGTTTAATAGTGTCTACTAGTCATAATTACAAAGGAGAATACAAAAATGACTTTCATAGTGTATAGTAGTGCGTGTTTGTTAGTATCTATTTCACAGTCGGATGAAAACCACTCTAACATTTTGGTGCCATGTTTTAGTACGGAGTGACGTCACAAGGCATGTCACGTGACTAAACAGTAAATTGGTTTTCCGGTGATGGAGAAAAGCTATACAATGTTGGTGAAAATGGATAGGCCTCAGCAATAGAAATATCGTACTGTTTTGGCTGCTGGGCTATCATTTAGCGTTAACGAGATATAAGGGTCGGAATCAGGTCACGTGACCTAATCAACATATCAGGTCCTTATAAAGCACCTTAAAGAAGCAAACTTTTTCCACCAGCTAAGACACCGCTATATAGAACCCAAAGAGCGAAATATTATCAGCTATTAACTTTTCAGAAAGGAGTGAAACTCACCACCGGAGAAATTTTTAAAATCTGAAAAGTGAAAATGTCACGTGACAGGACACGTGACCAGTATATCAGCCCAAATTCCATACTAAAACATTTCACTCGATGAATGTTGGCTATCCTGAAAATTTCATGCTCCAACATTAATGATTAGCAAAGATATTTGAAATTTTGTGATTTCCTCGATTTTCTGGGCTGACCCAGGCCTTAATAAACTTGAGGACCTCTGGTACCTTTTAGGGGGTAAAATTCAAGCAAATCACACTTGTTGGTAGCCTGATTTACCGACGTAATTACGAGGGAAAATACGTCTTGTTGGTACTTTTAGGGGTCAAAATCAACTAAGCGTCGCCATTTTAAGTACCTGTTAGGGGTAAAATCGAAAGTTCCCGACGAGCACCCCCTGAATTCATTTTTTATTGAGAAACCGCTAGTCAAAATTCGCTAGAAAACGCAAGTATTACTTGGTTTTCACTTGTCACGTGACGAACTTTATTTCTCTAAATTAACTTCTAAACACTGGATGCCTAATAGAATTATAAAGAATATACAAAATTATGTTTCCTGGGTAAATTTTAGGGCATCAGGTTTCGAGAGATCCCCCCTTAATTTCTAAATGCACATGATCTAGAACTTGCTGGAATCACTCTTTAGGAAAGTTCTTGTGATCCCCCCTTTCAGGGCATCAGGTTCCGAGAGATTCGCCTTTCGCTTACCCAAAAATGAAGTGATCCCCCAAAAAATCCTTGGTTTCACTACAGTCATATGAAATCCGCTCTATCGAGTAATCGAAGTAATTTGGGGATGATTACATAAATTAAATTTTAGAGTTGTATTTACGAATATATTTTTAAATGACCAGTGACTATGTATGCGCCGTCATGGCTGCCGGCATTAGATACGGGATGTTGTACGTACGCCTGCAGGGTTTCTGCTGGGCTACGGGTCCTGCTCGGGCTCAGTGAATGCGCCCAAGTTATGGAACACGTTGCCCTTAGATGTGAGGCAGTCACCTTCTCTGGAAATTTTTAAATGTAAACTGAAGACTTTTGTTTTTGAACAGGCTTTTGGTTGACCCTTACTATTTTTTTGTTGATACTATATTATTTGTAAATACCGTTATATATATATAATTTTTTATAGCTTGTAAATATTGTAAAGCGCTTTTGGACTCTAGGATTTAAGCGCTATATAAATCATGCGTATTATTATTATTATTATTGTGACGACACAGCCCCTTTTAAAATTAAACAACTTACAACTTGGAATGTACTATCTCAAGCCTATCTCTTACATCTCTAATGTCACACCTTATTGCCATCTCTACTTGTATATTTTCTTCTAAAGAAAGCATATAAATCGAAATAATTTAAAAAATCAGAAAATAAAACCGTAAATCCGGCATCCTTTAAGAAACAGCCGGACGAGAAACATTTGTTTTATTTTACTTTGGACAAAGGCCCACACTAGGATGAGCACATGAACTTACATGTAACTTCTATAAAAAAGTTAGCACGAAATGCGCGTGGCACTGAATTTTCGCACAATAGTCAACAGAAAGAAGAAGTTTTGCAAACAAAACAAAAATAGTTGGACGAGGCCGTTTACCTTGGTCAGATTGATGGTACATAACTCCATTCTTTTTTTCTGTTGCACTTTCAATCAATTATGCAATATTATGTGCTGAATATATTATCAATTCTTTAGCTTCACCCATTTCTCAATTCTTTAGCTTCACCCATTTGATTTTAGAAGGTTGTAAAGTAATTACATTTCTTTGGAAGCTCTCAGTTTGAATTCTAAAGTGGCTTGAAATGCCACATAAATGCCTCATAAATTATGGATAATGGTGTTTTCTGATAAAGTTAGTCACGAATAATCCTAGTTGGAGTTTAAAATTTCGCGTTTAGTGCGCATGGATTTTAGTCCGAATTTCTTGAGGACAAAATCGAGTGCGCAAAACACTGAATTCCAACTAGGCTTATGATCGACTGTCGCAAAGTGTACAAAAACTAAAAATATTCACCCAATTTCAGCTGTAATGCATAGATATTTACTTATATAATAGCTTAGAATAGCTTAGGGCCCGTCCATACTACATCGTTTTCAAACGAAAACGGATACTTTTTTTTTGCTCCGTTTTCAAAAAGATTTGCGTCCACACTTATCGCTTTCGTATTGTTTTCGCCGTTTTCGGTGATCGTTTTCGGCGTTGTAGTGTGGACCGATAGCCGTATCCGGAGCAAAAAGTATCCGTTTTCGTTTGAAAACTTGAAAACGGTGTAGTGTGGACGGGGTCTTAGATTGTCAAACCGATGAATTTGAAAAGAATTATGGCGTCCCAAAAATCGTAACAAGTATTGCGTGACAAAACTTGTTTTATTCGTATTGTATCAGTCAATTCCAGCGGTGACCATGCCCCCCCCCCCCCCCCCCCCCCCCCCCCCGGGCAACCCCCGGGATTTTCGTAATTTTTAAAAATAAAAGTGAAAATTCCCCGCCCCGGAGCTAGAAAAAATGAAAAATACCCCACTGCGGGGAAAACAAAAAATGGACAAATCCCATCCCCGGGGACCAGAAAGACAAACATTCCATCGACACTGCGCGTTCAAAGCTTCACCACAAAATATTTCCTCAGAACTTCAACTCCATTTATTCTGTCCGAGCATTTTTAATTCGTTTTTGAACTGTACTTTAGTTTTCTCGTCACTGAACGAGTTCTCAAAAATATCTATTATTTAATACTCTCTTTTCCATTGTAAATACTAAAGTGACTTTGTCCATTACTGTTAAAATCCCTCACACCTTTTTTGCAGTTTATGTCTCCGTGAATCAAATCCGATAAATTGTGAGGATGTGCAACAAAACGCCAACGGAGGATCTAAAGTAAAAAAGGTTCTGTGCAGTGTCACTGCGTTCCGCCGCACAGAAAATATATGTATTTTATATATATATATGTTTATATAGGTAAATCCATTACCCGACGAGGGAATTCCACACTAAATCTCACGCGAAAAATCGATATCGCCCGAGTCGCGAAGTGACAAGGGCGATATCGATTTTTCAAGTGAGATTTAGTGTGGAATTCCTGAGTCAGGTAATGGATTTTCTTTGGAATCCCATGCCGGAGGTTTTATTAATTTAATAATTTACAAAAAAGGCTTTACGCGCGCCAAGGAAGCCATTGTCAAACTGTTTCAATTTCAGGAAAATGCAACTTAAAAATCTTTAGCGAAGCGTCTTCGTTGACGAAAAGACGTTTCATACAGTGTTTGACAGAGTTTAAAACTTTAGAAAGTAATTGTTCTTGCTTTCTCGCTTGATAAATTGTAAATTTGTCGTGTAGAAATTTAACTTCGTGGGTGTCCTGTCAGTTTTCATTGAATTCTACTTTTGCAGCCATGTAATTCCACAAAAAATCTCCCTCGATTTCAGCCAATCAGCACGCGAGATAGAGTCATAGCATGGGATTCTATTGTATATATGTATTTATATATATATGTTTAGATTGTATATTCTACATGAACGTACAGCGGGTGCAGGAGAGACGTTTTCCAGGGTACGTTTATTGAAGACGAGGTTAACTAGAATTATACAATAAATAAGGAAGCAAAGCAAAATAACAGTAATGGACAAAGTCACTTAGTATTTACAATGGAAAAGAGAGTTGTATTGAATAATAGATATTCACATATGTTATATTTCAAATGTAATTTGATTGAGTAAAACATTGCCCGTTCTACAAAAGTGGTGGTTTATATCAAGCGAGTAACTGGAATATCAAGTCCCCAGGGTCTTCTCGGTCGTTTTTCAAAATGGCGGTTAGCTCAGAGAAGACCCTGGGGGAGGCTGAGTCACATGACTACTGTTTGAGGACATGGGAACGAGGTTCTCCTTTGTTTCGAAACGGTCATGTGACTCAGCCTCCCCCAGCAACTTATCCACTTAACCTCACTTATGGATAATCCATAAGTATTGATAGCACCTCCATATATGAATAATCCAGAACTCAAGAGCATGGTTATTTGACATGCGCAATGTCCCACATGGTTGTAGGTTGCCGTAGTACACTTGTATCAAGCGCTCTGGAAAGGGTGTAGTGGGCGGGGGTTCTAGGGCTGGTTTTTTTTTTTTTGGTTCGGACAATTTTAGAGTGTTCATACATACACATTGCTTCGCTCTATTAGAGTTCATTTATACACATTGCTTCGTTCTATTCATAGTCTTTTATAGAACGAAGATAATTGATATTATGCAGCTACCCTGATCTTGAGTTCTGGATTATTCATATATGGAGGTGCTATCAATACTTATGGATTATCCATAAGTGAGGTTAAGTGGATATGTTGCCCCCAGGGTCTTCTCTGAGCTAACCGCCATTTTGAAAAACGACCGAGAAGACCCTGGGAACGAGGTTGCATACAATTCCCAAAAGCGCTAAATTCCGAATGCCCAACATAAACACGTTTTTAGATCGGGGTCTTAAAAATACAAGTAAAATTTAAACTCTGTCTAATGGCTAAAAATGAACAACTTCATTAGAAAAGTCAATCTTTTAGCTTTAAAACGGTATATTTAACAATTAGACCTCAAGGCCGAATGTGCTATGATGAATAGACCATGAGGCCGAAGGCCGAATGGTCTATTGATATCATAGCACATGAGGACGAGAGGTCTAATTGTTTTAGTATATTAACCAACTAGTTGGTCGGTTTTGGCAATGAATTCCATTATTGTATGTTGAAAAAATCAAGTTTTCTTGCAAAGAAAGGTGGTGGTTTTGCCAGGGACGGTCTATCACTAATAGACCATTAGTAGCTCAGCCAATCAGAATGCAGGATTTGTAATAGACCATTAGTTGGTTTATACTAAAACTGATTATCATAGCATAAATTGCGACGCCACGAGAATTTTGTTCCGTAAGCACGTTGAACACCATTACCGAGACCCAGACCTTAATTGGACAACATGAACATGGAGTCGTTACAACTATTTCAGAAAATATTGCACCGTATCAAATACTATCAAAGTCGATCGAAATCGTGGTTGCAAAGCGTGTGGTGACATACCCTCACGACAATGATCTTGGTGAGCCCTATCTGCGTATAAGAGATACAATAGCTGTGAAATTGCCTTGAAAGATTTTGAGCATGCGTGTTTCAAAGCTTACGCTGACTAGAGCGAGCGAGATAGGAATTTTTCTCACTTGGGCGAGTCGTCCAATACGCGCAGTGTAACAACAGCGCTTGGTTCGACTTGGGTGTCCAAGAGCCTCAAGAGCACGAAAAAAGTTTACGAATTTCAGGTCAAAAAATATAAATTTGAACCACATCCTTAACGTCATTAAAGTTTCACCGAACATGCGAGCTCACGCTGACTAGAACAAACGATATGAATTTTTCTCGCTTGGGCGAGTCGTCCAATACGCGCAGTGTAACAACAGCGTTTGGTTCGACTACGCCTACAAGGGTTTTGTCAAGTTGGAGAGGAAATAAGCACGAGCTTTTGGCTTCTAAATTTCCCTCATTATAAATGAAAGGGAAATTTAGTAGACAAAAAATCATTTTTCTTTTACTGAATTTTCCTGTCGGAGAGGGAAATCTAGTAAAAGACAAATGATTATTTTGTCTAACTAAATTTCCCTTTATAATTTATAATGAGGGAATTTAGCTAATCTCTCGGAGAACAAAAGAAACCGAGGCGATCATGGTGTTACGTAATGAACTCTATAATACTGGGCTATCCAGTGGCGGGATCCAAGGGTTGGTGCGTTGAGTGAGGACGCACATCTTTTGCAATACAAAAATGGTTCAAACTGGCATAATGTAGTCCTAAAGACAAAGTTATAGTAGCCCTATCCACAAATCTGGCTCTTCAAGCCAGAAACGCACCCCCTTTTTCCAAAAAACTGGATTCGCACCTTTATTTGGCCCGATTGAGTGTTGTCCATTTATCACCGAAATTACTGCGATTTTCACAATTCTGCGCATTCCCACTTGACATTTCCGAACGCTAAACTGCGTTTTACCTTCCGTCAATCAAATCTTTTAAGTCAAGTCCACGCATATTTCGTTTGCATTTTTACAGTGAAAAATTGTGCCTTGCTAGCCCCAATCAGTTCACAAGATCTATCAGAGCCTGCGTGAAATCACCCAGAGCTGTTCACTCGCTCATTGACGGAAGCCGAACCGCGGTTTGATGGTCAGTGTAGGATCGCAGAATTATGAAAATCGCAGCAAGCATTTTATAGAGCAACAAATTAAACAGTCAGAATCCATTCTCAAGATCCTGGAATAACGCAATTCCTGTGGACACTTTTTGAAGTCATGTGTAGATATTGCGTGTAGCCAGTCACTTGTCTCACTGTTGGCTGACAATTCCTTGCTTCGCCTTGTGTGAAGATGTGCGTTCATGTCTTCTAAGATGACATGATCGAGCAAAGCATTTTCCACAAGGAAGGCACTGAAAAGGTTTAACTCCTGTGTGTCTTCGTTTGTGAAGTTTTAGATGACTAGAGGTGCCGAACAATTTGCCGCACTCATCACATTCAAAGCTTTTCACTCCTGAATGCGTAAGATCGTGGGATTTCAGTTCAGCAGCGGTATAGAAACATTGATCACACTGTTGGCACTGATGAGATTTGACTCCCGTGTGCCTTTTTTCGTGGGCTCTGAGACTATCAGAAGTACTGAAGCTTTTCCCGCACTGATGACATTGAAAGGATTTTACTCCAGAATGAATGGTCTTGTGGCGCATAAGTCCTGCAGATGTAATAAAGCGCTTACAACATTCTATGCATTCAAAAGGTTTTACACCTGCATGCCTTTGTTCGTGAACTTTTAGGTTACCAGATAAGCTAAAACGATGACCACATTGCTGGCACTCGTAAGGCTTTTCTCCTGTGTGTGTGTTTTCATGTTTTTTCAACTTGCTTGATGTACCAAACGACTTCTTGCAAATCGTACAATCATATGGTTTTATTCCCAAATGCGTTCGTTCGTGGACTCTAAAAGCACTCAAGTGAGTAAACGTTTTTCCACATTCACGGCACTCATATGGTCTCTCTCTTACCCCCGAGTGTGTGCGCTTGTGCGAGACGAGGCCACTAGACGACCTAAAATACTTCCCACACTGCTCGCAGCAAAATGGTTTTATCCCAGCATGAATTCTTTCGTGGTATGTGAGTCCCTCAGCCGACCTAAATGATTTATGACACTCTTGGCAGACGTACGGGATTTTGCGGGAGTGCTCACGGCTGTGGTAGCTCAGTCTCCCACGTGACTTAAAAGATTGTCCACATTGCTGACAATGATAGGATGTTACCTCTGTATGTATCCTTTCATGCTGTTTGAGGTTTATTTTGGTGCTGAAGCATTTGTTGCAAAATTTGCATGTATGTGGTTTTAACCCTGAATGCCTCTGCTCGTGGATTCTGAGGGTACTTGCATCAGGGAAACAACGCCCGCATTGCTTACACTCGAATTTTTTTTCTCCTAAATGTACAGAGCGTTCGTGGCGTTTAAGATGACATGATACAGCGAAGCACTTCCCACAGATTGTACATTGATAAGGTTTTATACCAGCATGCCTACGCACATGGGTCCTCAGATTACCAGCCAAACGGAAGCGCTTACCGCACTGTTGGCACTCATGGGGTTGTATCCCTGTGTGCACCTGCTCATGGCTCACCAGATTACTCTTGGTTCGGAACTCCTTACCACACTCTCCGCATTGATGAGGTTTGACATCTGAATGAGTTCGTTGATGGCCTTGTAGATTACTCAAGTGAGCAAAGCGTTTACCACATTCTTGGCATTCATATGGTCGAGCTCCTGAATGCGTTTTCACATGTGAATGTAGTACACTATGTGTCGTAAAACATTTTCCACACTGGAAGCACTCATATGGTTTTACCGATGAATGTGTTTTCTCGTGAGTTCGTAGGACTCCTTTCGAACTGTAAGACTTATCACAATGTTCACATTCATATGGTAGCACTCCTGCATGTTTTCGCTCGTGGCTTTCTAAGTTCTTCTTTGCAGTGAAGCGATGACCGCATTCTTTGCATTCGTATGGTTTTACACCTGAGTGTGTCTTTTCATGGAGTGTTAGACTTCCCTTGACAGCAAAACATTTTGCACATTTCTGGCAAGCGTAGGGCTTTTTCCCTGTATGTCTTTGTTCATGAATTGTAAGAGCGCCCCGCTGACTAAAGCACTGCCCGCATTCCTTGCATTCATATGGTTTGCTTCCTGTATGTGTTCGCATGTGTGCTCGTAATGAACTAAAACATTTGTTACATTCCTGGCACTTGTGTTGTTCAGGTGCTGAATGCAGTTTCTTATGTTTCCTCAAGGAACTGGTCGAACTGTACCGTTTGTCACAGTATTGACATCGATATGGCTTTCTCTTCGAAGGTGTTCCTTTAGTACTTTCTTGATGAGTCGTAAGTTGACGCTGTTCATGAAAAACCTAGAAACAAAAGTGGAAAAAAAGATACATTAGTTTATTCTCAGGAACGGGGGAGCCTGGGGTGGGTGGGGGGACTAGGTGGTATTTAGTCCCCCCCCCCCATATTTCATTAAGTTTTCATACATTTTCACTAATTCAGCCCCTATCTTGTCATACAATCTAACTAACAAGCCTTGCCCCTTCCCTACCTGTATCTCCTCGAGACATCTATTCATTTTTCCAAAGAGTGATAAGTATATAGAACAAGGGAATGATAGAACCTACTTCCTGGTAGAACCTACTTCCTGGCAATGTAATAAATATAGGAATCTGGAAGCCTTTATTAAAGCAGCTGACTTGCTGGCCATCAAGGCCAACAATAAGGCGGCGGCTATAAGCTGCCGCTCTCCCAGCCTACGGGTAGCGAATAGTACCGTTTCGACAAAGTGCGAGCCAGCGAGTCAGTGCGAGTCAGTGCGAGTCGGTGCGAGTCAGTGCGAGTCAGCGCAATGGACGTTTATTGACACATTTAACACCAGAAACATATAAGTGACTTATATGTTTCTGTTTAACACTTCATGATATTGGTAAAATTTCATGATAAAACGGTTGCTTAGTGTCCGCATTTAATAAAACTAACCATGTGTTTTTCCTTATTTTTACATAAAAAAAAGTACGTTAATATTGTGATTATATGTAGAATGCAAACTAACAAAAAACTTCTGCAGTAGACTTATAAACCAAGGTCTAGCTTCTGTTGCGCTGACAGATGTACATCAGCACAAATTAGTTTACTCCCAGAAGCAAAAGGAAAAATGTTAGAGTACCTTGGTACTTTACTCATACATGCTTGTCGTGCGCAAAAATAAAAAATGTACGTTTTATAATGAAGGCACGTGGTTGGGTGGAATGCTGCTGTGTTGGGCTGCCTGTGTCTTTTCTTTTGCACAAAGGGGAGGAGGGAGAGTTGATTTCTTGCCCACTATACGGCCTTAATTCTGATTCGTTTTTTATGTTATTTCTTTCTGTCTCTAATGACAGTCATTATTAGCGGAGCTCCTGCGCGAAAGGCCCGCGCAAGCGGAGCACCATACCTAGGTGAAATAACGTCTAGGCATAACTATGGAGTAGATTTTCAAACGTCACGGGCTTTCTTGCTCATTTTGCTTACGTTATTGACGGCGCCGCGCATTTCCCTTTCGTAAACGGTCGTTGCCATTTTGGACGACACTTTTTCACGTTTTATTTTTGATATGTCTCAGTCAAGGTAAAAGGAAAAAATCTTGTATAAATTCTACCCTGTTTAGAACCCTAACCCTAACCGGTAACCCAAACCCTAACCAGTGCGCTACGAGTGAATTCGCTGGGTTGGAGGTGCTTTTTAATTGGATTTGTACTATCTTTCATTAGCATCTATAGAACGAAGCTATATATATGATAATTACTAACTGTCCCAAGGGATCAGAAATGGCAACGACCTTTCTGAAAAGGCATCGACCGTTCACAGAAATGGCAACGACCGTTCTAAAAGGCAACGACCGTTTACGAAAGGGAAATGCGCGATGGCGCCAAGTCAAATGATTAGGGAAATGGTATCGCCCAAAAGATGAATGTGTCCAAGTTTGGTTGCCATAGGTTGTTCCCTTCTTGAGATATGAATTGTTTTGCTTCTTCCTGTTAAAGGTATAGCGTCCGTCCGACGTCCGTCCGTCCGCCGTACGCGGAAACGCATGGGAACCCTGTGGTATACTAAGAAAAAACATTTCTCTTCAAGGGAACATGCTAAGACAATCAAACTTGGGATATTTTCTCTGTGCTACCAGGGGGTGCTGTAACATGATCACGTGATGTGACGTCATCGATTACGTCATCAAAGAGAAAAAGAATATATCTCTGGAAGGGATGAACCTCAGACAACCAAACTTGGGTGAAGTTATCTCAGTGGCAAGGGGGGGTGCAGCTGTATCGATGACGTCATCATAGGAGAAAAATAACATATCTCGGGAAGGGATGAACTTCAGATAACCAAACTTGGGTTAAGTTATCCAAGTGGCAAGGGGGGTGCAACTGCATGGTCACATGGTATGACGTCATCCATGACATCACAAGAGAAAAAGAAGATATCTCAGGAAGGGATAAACCTCATACAACCAGACTTGTGTGAAATTATCAAAATGGCAAGGGGGTGCAAGTGGTTTAGTCGAGTGGTATGCCGGTGCAAGACTACGCCTATCTACAATGGCAACCTTTTTGCCTCGTTAACAGAAAAATATGTAACCGGGAGCTCTGCTTTTAGCCAGTGGCTAAATCTATATATTATCATACAGAGTGCTTTATGGACGCATTTGTGAACGGAAAAGTAAGTTGCCTCATGGGTTACCTGTGTCCGGTCAAGACGAGGGGCCTTATAGGTACCAATAGTAAACAAAATGGCCGCCATCGTTCGGTTTGCTGGCTGTATAGATTCACAAACTCATCAAAATAACAACCCAGGATTGTGTCTCAAAGACGTCTAGTAAGTGTGATAGCAAAAAAAAAAATTAAATCGATGATATAACTGACTCGCTCTGGCTCGCACAAACTCGCTGACTCGCTGGCTCGCACTTTGTCAATACCCAGCGAATAGTCTATAAATAAAAATTTAAATAAAGAGTTGCACCAAATGTTAGCAGAGTCTCGTAATCTCAGCATTTTTAAGTGTGTCTCTAAACCTTGGATTTTCAACTTTTGAATACAGTAAATATATGAGCTGATATATTCTTCAGTCTCGGGCTCAGATTTTAAACTGTCAGTTTCAGCGTCTCGGCAAGTCTCGGATTTACCATTCGCTAACCCCTAGCACTAGCATAGAGCTAAGTTATACTAATTATTTAGGGAGTAATAAGTATTTGGCCTAAAATAAAATTTGCTGGGACGTTTCCAAAATACAAGGATTGTTCTGCTTGTTCTAGTAAACCTACACTGGACTCAAACATACTCAGAATTAAAACTACAGCTAGGGTAATTAATTGATGAAAATCGATCATCGGATTGCCAATCGATATTAATCGATCAAATCCGTCAATCAATATCAATTGATATTGGCAATCAATGATTAATCTGTAGTCACACATTGATATATCTTAATTTCAAGAATAACAACAATAATTTTAGCATCAAATGGAGCATTATAAAGCGCGCATGCTCGTATAGTGGCACCCTTCCCGATGCAACCTTTGTTAGCCGAAAAGCTATGCATTCTCAAATCTAAAGATCCCAGCCTGCTTAACAAACGGTCTGAATTAGTGACAAAATGCAGGCATGAGAATAAATTCTACACAGCCAATCAGTATAAGAGCCTCCGTGGTAGCATCATCAAGTAGCTTGTATATGTAAATTTTAATTTAGTCTGAAGATCACTTGGGCGTGAAACTATGAGTAACTATAAAATAAAAATTGTTCCGTCTTCTCACTGTACGCTCTGCTTCGCATCGAGCACTCTCGGCAGACGGGACCATGTATTTTCTCTTTTATATCTTAATTTCATCAATTTCCATTGACTATTATCGACTGCAATCAATTGACATCAAATTTCACCCCACCCCCTAATTTCATTGATTAACATGAAATTTTGTCAACTAATATTTACTAGAACAGAGGAGCTCTGTAATATCTTATGAACTCTGGATATCTATGGGTGGCCTCATGCCGATGACAAGTAGTGAGCAACGACTCTAAACACATGCTTATAATTTAAAATTTTGAACACACTCTGTATCAGAAGGATATAATATTTAGAAGTGGATCATAGCAGTTTACAAAGAATGTGTTACTTTGGCTTTGGCATACGATTTTAATAATTAATGATATATTGGTATTCTTCTATATTCTTTGTGATCATATATTCATTGTCTGAAACCCACAGTTTCACAGAGTCCATAGCTTCGAAGTTATGATTTTAGTGATGTCATCTGAACACCAAGAATTCAACGGCATGTCTAATTCACGGAACCCACGGAACCTGGTGTATGTCTCTTTTTAAAGCAGAAATCATACCTCAGTGAAGTGAACAAGATGTACATATCCGCCATTTTGATTTCGAAGACGCCATGTACTGGTCTACTGGGTCACTAGTCAAATCCAAGGGCATTTCAGTCTACTGGCGTAAAGGGCGCGCTTATAGCTAGAATGGTCCATTTCAAACAAGATTGAAAGTTACAAGCACCCTAAACGGGGACCTTGATTACACGATATTGAAACATCAGTAAAGCTACCATAGTTATTCGTTTGTGTTGTTTTGTATTCGTTAACGTTGTGTGTTTAATTTTGCGCAATTCTAACTTTTGCGCAATCCCCGGAACTGTCCTTATCATCGCGCGAACGTAACTTACCTGACAGCGCCCTCGACAGCGCTGCAACTGTACGGTATCAGCAATTACCAGAAACATATAAGTGAGTTGAAACGTGTAACACACATACATTGCTTTAGTGCCAAGCTGCGTAATATTCACAGAATATACAATTGAACTGATTTTGAAATAATGTTGTTGAAAGACTTCAAGATGTTAAATGTTAGGCATATTATCACTTTCCACTGTTGCTCTACTTTATTTAAGCGAAAAATGAAATATTATGCAAAGAAAACCTGCTTGGGTTAGCAGTCGAGAGTTCATTATTGACCAAATATGGTCATAAACTCGATACGAATAATCCGAAGCTTGGTTCACCGTTACATGTTTCAACTAAGTTATATGTTTCTGCAATTACTCATTAACACATCAGAACATCTATTTTTATTCAAAGTAATATATAGATTTAGCCACTGGCTAAAAGCGGAGCTCCCTCAGTTACATATTTTTCCATGTGAATGGAAAAGGGTTCCCATTAAGAACTCCTTCCAATGGAATGATATTATAGCAAAGCACAAATGGCAATACAGAGAAAAACGTTATTTGACATGAGTTTTACGGTGTCATCTTCCAATATCTCCAAATTTATTGAAAATGTTAGTGTTACTGTATAAAACACATTATGGAGGAATGAGTATGGATCTTTTCTGAAATCCTATGATTCTACACTACTTAATTAGTTAGATTACAATCAAAAACGTATATGTAATTTATAGCTGGAATGCTTGAACTAAAACTTGAACAGCCAATAAGAAATACATTTCCCAGGTATGAAAGAATAGGCTTGGGGTGGGGCACTCCCTAATATATTGTATGTTTTTGGGGCTCCTGAGGTCTGCGGCTTTTTTTTGTCACTGATAGTGACAAAAAAAAGTGATGATAAAACCTTTACATAGAAATGCATTGAAAACCATTCCGGCACCATAGCTAATGGTGGCGGGAAGTAACATTTTCAATGTCAACATGTGGGGGAAAACCTGCTTGCCCGCCCAGCAAAAAAAAAAGGTTGACTACCCCCCCCCCAGAAATTTCTACCTTAGGCCTTGATGCAAATCAGACACACCTTGAGAAAGGTGTCACATGCAAAACAGAAACTTCTCAATGCCATAACAAAAGGTTTGTGTCGCATGCAAAACAGAAACCTGGCAATGCCATAACTCGGATGATACCCACATTTTACATAAGTATTCAATTTCTCTAAATCTATATACCGATTTTCATATGACTGTAGTGAAAGCAATTCATGAGTAATTCACTATCCAATCAAATGCAATAGAAATTCGACAACAAACTCGCCTTTGTGAGTGAAGTAATCACAAGTAGTTGTGTTATTATTTTCTCTATGCGATCTAATTGGCAGAAGCGTCAAAGATCATTCTCTTGAACAATCACAACCCAAACTAATCGCAATTACCAAGTAATTTAAATTACCCACGACAGTCATGTGAAAACCGCTCTAATTATGTTTTACTTGTGTCATGGTATGGTGTGTCCAAAAGCCACCTCTGGCGGATGTTGTGTCACTGAAATTGAATGATAATAGCCATGAGCCTTGAAGACAGATCTTTTATTTACCAGTCTTACGTAAACCATGCATGGCTATGGATACTTATAAATTATAGTAGCTGAACATACTTGGAGTACCATTGTTTTTGTAAGAGCCACAATAATAATTAGTTCATCAAATCAGGGTAGATAAAATATTTCTTTTTTATCATCTAATTGGTTAATTTCGTCTATTTTAATTTAATTTTTTGCCACATCAGACATTAGTTAAGGAATGTTATAATTGTATAGTAAGAAATAACACACATTGTGTGTTTCCAAAAATATCCATACCCCCCCCCCCCCCCCCCCAGTGTTTGTATGGAAAAGATCAGGTAAATTGACCCCCCCACCCCTCTGGAATTTCCAATCCCTTCCGTAGGGGGGTATGGATATTTTTTGGAAACACACATTTTGGTAACAAAGTATAAGAAGGAAATATAATAACAACAGTATTGGACCCCCCCATACCCGTCAACCCAACTTCATCAAAAATCTTGCGATTCCCCCTCATGTGGCAGGAAATACAACTTAAATGTATGAAAAAATGCAGAGAGCGACAATGGTGAAATACAGTAAATGTATAAAAAAAAATTCAATCATCATGCAGGCGACAAGCTTCAAAATCTTGTGACACCTGCCTAATGCGGGTGAGTTGTTAGCTATGCCCCCCTCCCAAAAAGCAGTATTTATATGCCTATATCATGTGCAATTATCTTGTATCAGGCCCTCCTATCATTTCATTTTTCAATAATAATGAAAATATGATCTACAGTACTTAACCTACCAATAGAAGACCACTTTGTCCCTAACATGCTCTGGATTGCATCTGGTTCCATTTTGGGAACAAAATTAAATTAAATTAAATTCTCACTCCATGTTAGTCTCATTCAATTGTTGTAGGGTAAATATTTTTTAGTTCAATAAAAAATATAAAAAATTAGAACTGATTCATACACGATAACCTTTTTTTTTCTAAATAATGTTTAAAAGGTGATCGGATGTGACCATGCAGTTTAGCAATTAATGAATTCTGTGAGGATGATATGGATAATTATTCAGATCGATGGTGGTATTATTATTATCAATTGAGGTAAAAGGTCACTGTAGATAACATCCCCTAGATCTTCATAATTATCCATATCATACAAAGCTGAATTCATTGATTGTTTTATTATTCATTCAAGCTTTTAATTGTTTTATTATTCATTCAAAATAGATTTCGCAGCTTTAATTCTTTGAGGGAGCTGACAGGGCTTGAAACTAAATACTAATCAAAGTCGTAATTTTATGCCATGTACTATGAACATCATAGGTGTAATTCATCAAAAATCTAGGCGTAAATACACTAAGCGAACACTGTAGAAAATGAAAACACAGTCGTTATTTTATGCCTAAGTTGAAAAAGTTAGGTGTAAAAGGAATCTTTTTGGGTGTATTTACACCTCTATCTGGCACAATTTCAAGCCCTGGAGCAGCCAGTTTGCCATCCTGCCTACAAAGGTGTGATGTCACACTTGCAACAACTTTCAACTTATCCAATCTTTGACGTCATTGATGGAATTAGTCGCTCGCCTTTAAAAACATCAGAATTTGCCAGTGGTGATCAACCAATCAGAAGCAGGAAAATATGAATGAATTAATATTTATTCATTTATTTATACATACAATGTATAATGTATCTTCAATGTAATTTTTTTAGTACATTATATCAGAGTCAACTGTATATTTCCGTTCACAAAAAGTGATAATTAACAAAGAAATGTACAACCTTGAATGAGGCTAATATCGAGGGAGAATTGCAGACGATCCAGAGCATGTTAGGGACCCCTCACAAAGTGGTCTTCTATTGGAAGGCAAGTAGATCATATTTTTCATAATTATTAAAAAAATAAATGATAGGAGTGCCTGAAGTGTAATATTAAATTAGGTTAATGATTAATATTTGTCTAAATATACAATATCGGCAACGTGTTCAATAGTAACTAGTGCAATCTTCCCGTCATCGCGTTAGCAAGGTGCTCGCCTTCGTATTTGCTTGGGTATTTTCTGTCATTTTACAACATGGTTCGTTCATCAAAACGTAACAAGAAGTGCCCTGGTTGTGGGGAACCCACAGGAGGGGATAGACATTTATTTGGTTCCGCTTCAAAGTCATGTACGGGCCCGGGAGACAGCGATTCAACTTCAGACCCTGTACTAGCTACACCGCAAACCCTACCTATGCCTGCGCCTGTTGTGGACTCGCCTGTTGTGGCCTCTCCTGTTGTGGCTACAACTCCTGCTGATCAGGATCTGCTCTCCCTAGAAGAGGAGCTTGGGAGATTACAAGTAGAGGAAGAGGAACTACAGCGACAGCGCCGGCGAGACAATTTGCGGTCGAAGATCGCCGAGAAACGCCGGAACGTGGAGCGTCTCCGCGCGGACAGACATTGTGTTGAACCCTCCCAGCCTGCTGCCCCTGTACAGATCCCTACTTTGGCCCCCACAGTCCCTGGCAATCGTTTCGCCTCCCTTTCACAGGATCCGGCTATCAATACGGATATGGTAGACCTGGATAACATCCTAAGGCAATGCAGTGTTGAGGACACGCCGCCCACGCAAGCCGCCTCGTGCGCCCCACTCCAACGGCTCGACAGTGATCCCGTTGTTTTTCTTCGGCAGCCTCAACAATCTGGTGAGACTTATTTCAAAGTTGTTGACTTTATTTTCAATACCGTACCCCGTCAAGAGGAGCAACTAGTTAATTCATATGGGGACACACGACTCGTGTTAACGACAACAAATAGGAAGGTTAGACTAGATAGTGTTACCATGCCCCAGTGGGTAATCGCTAGTAATCGCATCTTGTTTAAATTAGTTACAACGGGAAAACTCTCGAATAGCGCCGTGTCTGACTACCTCGCTTATAACGTGAAGGTTATGGAGCTTGCGCAGCGCTTTGAATGGCGTTCGGTTTTGCGCTATGACGATGAATATCGTTATCTTCAGTCTGCGTATCAGTTTCGCTGGGGGAGTGACTCGCAACACCTCCACTCTGTTACCTTATTTCCACTAAGCCCTCGTCGCTTCTCTAACCCTGGTCCCAGCCCTAGCCCGCAGTTTTCATCGGATGGCAAGGAAATCTGTCGCAAATTTAACTCTAACGCTACATGCAAATTTCCTTCGTGTAAATACGCTCATGTTTGCTCTAAGCCTGGCTGCGGGGCGCTCCATTCCGCTGTCAATCATCCTAGCACCTCTTCCACACAATGACTACATTCTGTCACGTCAAACGACTCTCTCATTTTCTCTACATGGCAGCGCGAATTGTCTCAAGACGCGCATCCCGATTCGGATTTTCTTTTAACTGGCGTTCGTGACGGTTTTCGCATAGTTTCGTGCAGCCCATCCAGCATCCCTCCAGCGGAAATGCACAACTACAAATCGGCTACTCATCCTTCGGCAAAACCGCAAGTCGAAAAGCAATTGCGTGACGCTATTGCCGCCGGGCATTACGTCATTTCCTCTACTCGTCCTCGCGTTATTAGCGCTCTCGGGGCCGTGCCCAAACAAAATTCGTCCGAGTTTCGCATAATTCACGATTGCTCGCAGCCGGCGGGCAACGCCATTAACGATTTCGCCGAGCTTGACGTTTCTATTCAATATGACACCGTTGACCAGGCATTACGGTTAATCGGTCCGGGCTATTTTATGGCAAAGGTGGATCTAAAACAAGCCTATCGTTCGGTAAATGTCCACCCGGAAGACACGACTATTTTAGGTTGTAAATGGCTCTTTAGTGGGGACGTCAACCCCACTTATCTTCGTGACACGCGCCTCCCGTTTGGAGCAAAATTATCGCCCTCGATTTTCCATCGTCTTACGCAATCCGTTAAGCGCATGATGTTGCGGCGCGGCTTTCCTGGCATTATAGTTTATCTCGATGATTTTTTGGTCATTGGCGAGTCGGAAACGTCTTGCCGTGACGCTTTTGATTCGTTAATTCGCCTTCTATCCGAGCTTGGTTTTCGTATTAACTGGTCGAAGGTGGTCTATCCCACCCAGCAACTCACCTTTCTAGGCGTGCAGCTAGACAGCGTCGCCAGGCAACTGTCGCTTCCCTCGGACAAACTCGCGGAAGTTTCGGCACTCATCTCGTCTTTCCTCTCTCGTCGCCGTGCCTCGCTTAAGCAAATTCAGTCGCTGGCGGGCAAGCTTAATTGGGCTTGTCGCGTTGTGTACGGGGGTCGCGTCTTCTTGCGTCGGATTTTAGACTTTATGAACTCGTTCGGGTCTCGTCGCGGAATGCGTCGCCTTCCTCAAACCTTTCGCGACGATATATTTTGGTGGCATCATTTCCTGTCGACGTTCAACGGTGTTCGTTTCTTTCTTGATGATCTCCCGGTCACTGACTTGTATACTGATGCGAGTTCGTCAGGGGCTGGCGCGTTTTTTCAGGGCGACTGGTTTTATACGCACTGGCAGCTCGACCTCCCTATTGCAACCCGCCTACATATTAACTACAAGGAGGTGTTGGCCGCCCTTCTCGCGGTAGAGCGTTGGGCCCCAATCTGGAAGGATAAGCATGTTATTCTCTATCTCGATAATCAGACGGCGCGCGCTATCATTAACAAGGGGTCTAGCCGGGATCCCTTCATACAGGCCGCCCTTCGTCGTGCGTTTTGGCTCTCGGCGACGTACAATTTTCGACTTACAGCCTCGTTTGTACCGGGTCGCGACAATGTTTTAGCAGACTGCATCTCGCGCCTTCATGACCCCTCGTATCATGGCCGCTTTTTCGCCGATGTCGTTCCCTGTACTCCACAGGGAGTCCCATGGTTTTCCGGACACCTGTCTGACGCCGCCCTCCTTTCTTTGTTCCCCAGATGCTATCGCGCAGAGGGAGAGGAATCTCGACACCATGGTTGCGAAGTTTAGAGCTCTCTCATTGGCGGAGTCCACTAAAGCCACTTATAAAACGCACCGTCGGGTATACCTCGCGTTTTGTTCACCCTTCGGATATGTGCCAGTACCAGCCTCGTCGATTGTCATTTGTCGTTACGCCGCCTTTCTTTCGCGCTCCTTAAAGTTTAACTCTATTCGGCAATACCTTAACATTATTTCCTTACTGCATAAAGAAAATGGTCTACGGAGTCCTCTGGTGGACAACTGGATGGTTTCCTCTGTGCTGCGCGGTATTCGGCGACTCAAAGGCGATTCGGTTCGTCAAAAACTCCCGCTTACTCCCGCCATTCTGCTGCGTATTCGAGCACATCTTGATCTCTCTAAATCATTTGACGCTTCCTTCTGGGCGGCTTGCCTGGTTGGCTTCTTTTGTTTCCTCCGCAAATCGAACCTCTTTGTCGACTCCACGAATCGTCGTCGTTCCTCAGCTCTCCGCCGCAACGATCTCTCCTTCCTCTCGTGGGGGGTAATCGTGTCTATCCGTCACACTAAGACCATCCAGTTTCGCGAACGCACCCTCTCGTTTCCCTTACCGCGCATTGCTAATTCTCCACTTTGCCCTGTAGCGGCGCTTGTACACGCCCTTGCCCTTGTCCCCGCTGCCCCACCTGATGGCCCTGCCTTTGTCTTTGCCTCCCCCTCAGGTGGCACCATACCTATCACATATTCTATGTTCTTGCGCAAACTGAGGACTTCGCTCACAGCCTGCGGCATTCCACCCGGGTGCTATGCGGGGCATTCCCTTCGCCGAGGTGGGGCATCGTTTGCCTTTCTCTCCGGTGTTTCAGTGGATCTCATCCGCCTTATGGGAGACTGGTCGTCTGACCCCTACCGTCAATACCTCACAGTCCCACTACGCTCGCGCCTACAGGCCACCATTCTAGTGTCGCGCAAGCTCATCTCTCTTCCTAGTGCTATGTAGTGCCCCATTGCACATCCATCATTCTAATTTATCTTTTTCTTTGTTCCTTGGGTTTAGTTTCAATTATTATCTTATTATTATTATTATTATTATTTTTTTTTTTTCCACCTTTCCCTTGTGTTTGGGCTATTTGGGGTTCAGTTGTCAGTTTAAATGGAAATGTAATTAGTGATAAATATTGTATAATATTATTGATGATTGTAATAAACTGCCAATTTGCCCAAACACAAGGCTACTTGATGTCTAGTAATTTAGGTGTAATATTAAATTAGGTTAATGATTAATATTTGTCTAAATATACAATATCGGCAACGTGTTCAATAGTAACTAGTGCAATCTTCCCGTCATCGCGTTAGCAAGGTGCTCGCCTTCGTATTTGCTTGGGTATTTTCTGCCCGCCACGCCCACCCATGTTATATCGCGTATGGCAGTTGTGATTATAGAACTCCTCCGGGGGTTCAGTTGTCAGTTTAAATGGAAATGTAATTAGTGATAAATATTGTATAATATTATTGATGATTGTAATAAACTGCCAATTTGCCCAAACACAAGGCTACTTGATGTCTAGTAATTTAGACAGGCAATACCGTGTTATAAAATTAAATTTCAGGGGCCTGTCAAAACTTCAAGTAAATGACAATTCGAAGAAAAACATCCTCTATGTTGAACCCCCTTGGTTGATATTTTAAATGAGCAAAACTTAAACTTCCACTTCTAAGTTCATGCCTGACACTGCCGACCAGAGAAACAATAAACTAAAAAAATGTCATTGCATAATTTGATAGAGAGCAATAATTGTCCCTAGGTGTCTCCACTTGCCTGTCATATGTGAAATACTCTGTGAAGCATACCCTGCAGGAATACATCTTGGGAATTTCTACAAAATTAAATTAAACACAAAAGTTAACTTATAATTTATAATCGACCCCGTAAAATTTACGTCTCTCTCGTCTACTACTACAAGTGAAAAACTCGTTGTAGCCGAACCAAATTGAGAAGTCGGAATATATAGAAAGTGTCTCAATTTTAAGAATTGGTAGCTGCCTAACTTACATTAGAGAATTCAAGAATCATTGTACCATTATCTAAATCTGAATTTTGGAGCCGCTTGGAGAAAGCTCGCGAGCTCAAGATGGCTGCTATGCGTGACACTATTACATAACTTTCTCCCGAGTCTCCACGCCAAAGGATAAACACAGCCACTAAATAACGGCAGTCAGCTCTACTAAATCACTAGAAAATACGGTATTCTGCCCAGATTGCAATCCTGAAAAAAGCTTAACACAAAAGCTGAGCGTGCAAAAATAACAAATCTCCCGAGAGAAATCTCTCTTGCGCGCGGCTACGATCGTCCCGTGCAACTTCATCTTTTTCAAACTAGCGTAGTAGCGAGCCGCGAAAGCTCGAAAAAACCATAGGCTTCCCAGGATCATTGAGCGAACTTTAGAGTTGATAGTTTGCAGTTTTATAGTGTCGCTGTGTGAAGTTTGACTGAGTTCGATGAGCGCTAAAATATGAGTACCTACGAAAAATAAAAAAGTTTGAAAAATACCCTTATCTAGTCCTTTAGTACTTTAATAAATCACTACTAGCATTTATTCGGTCAGAAATACACTTTTAAGCGAGTTTTAGCCAATTGTATTGTCACCTCTCACATAGTGTGAGAGGTGACAATACAATTGGCTAAAACTCGCTTAAAAGTGTATTTCTGACCGAATAAATGCTAGTAGTGATTTATTAAAGTACTAAAGGACTAGATAAGGGTATTTTTCAAACTTTTTTATTTTTCGTAGGTACTCATATTTTAGCGCTCATCGAACTCAGTCAAACTTCACACAGCGACACTATAAAACTGCAAACTATCAACTCTAAAGTTCGCTCAATGATCCTGGGAAGCCTATGGAAAAAACTCGAATGAAAGTTTGCGATTGCTTAAAAATGATTACTACTAAATGTCCCTTTTATACCCTAGCTACAAAGTTCAAGTACTAACCTTGAGAATTAGTTTCTTATCGTTGTTTGTGCTTTCTCTTGCGCGCTAGCTCTTCGTTTGTCTTCTTTTTCGACATGTCTTCCCTGGCAATTCTCCTCTACGGCGCTTTGTTTCTTTCCCACGACAAACTTTATTTCTTCATGTTCATGACATCAGTCTCAGCTTCTTTCCGCTCCATGATAACTCATTTTCTCAATTTTGTCAACTTGATTTAACGTTTAATTTTTTTATGAAGAGGAAAAACCATCTTCCTCATGACGAAAACTGACACGAAGTCACGAAGTTCACACGAAGAAAAAGTCTCAAAGAAAAAAAATCCCCTTTAAAATAAAAACGCCAATCGATCGCCAATTAATTTGAACGCGCGAGCGTGCTCATTTTCCCGCCTAAACCGAGACAGGCAACCCGCGCCTCTGCGACGACGGACACACAGACGAACAAACCGGAAGTCCATCAGAAAACAGGTCGATGCATATACACTTTTGTATTGTTTCCTTTTCTCCTGCATGTAGCTATGGGGCTCCGCTACGGGGGCGCCTTCGGCGCCCGCGGGAGCTCCGCTATAAATATACCACATTAACAGTATTCAAAGGTTCGTTAACAGTAATCTCTATAAAGATTAAGAGAACCAGTTTTTTACTCAAAGTATGAGGATACGTCTATAAACAGGGGCGTAGCCAGGGGGTCCAGGGGGGGGGCGCCCCCCTCCCCTTTGTCGGAAATTTTCCCATACATTTACTGTAATTGCTGGAGAAAATTTGAGCATTTTCGCCCCATGTTTTCACTATCCCCCCCCCCCCCCCCCCCCCCCCCCCCCTTCAGAAATTCCTGGCTACGCCGCTGACATCTATGAACTCCCATGTGCAGTACATCTTTCAGGCATGTTCGTTTACAATGAAAGTGTTTCCAACCCCTTTTTATCACAAAATTCCCTGTTTTAGGATGCGCAAAAGAATAATTTACTTCAGCTCTCAAAACAACATCCAGTGAAGGAGGTGGTACTGTTGGAGGTGTCCGTATTGACTTGTGACACCCGCAGCAAGTGTGCACCCGAGCAGTGTGCCATCATGTGGCAATTCATGTAGCGTCCCCCCGAATCCAAAAAATGTATGGCGGATATGTAGATGTTGTGAGAAACCAGGTTCCGTGGTTTCCGTAGGTTCCGTGAATTATACATGCCGAGAATTCAATGAAAATCAATTGATAAGCAGGGTAAAATATTGTGGGGGAACCCTATCATGGCAGAATATTTGGGGGGGGGGGGGTTATAATGAGTATAATGATACTAATGTTGTCTAATGGTACTATCATCGATTGTTAACTAATAAAAGGTCACAAATTTGCTGTTCATCGATTAACCATCGATTCACAATATTAATCGATACCTATAAGGGACTGTTCGTTAATTTTAAGAACATGCGAAACCTTTGGGGGGTGCATTATTTTCAACAGACTAGGATTGAGATTGAGTGCAATTGTGTGAAATGCAGAGCACTGTATAAATGGGGAGAGGACAAAACATGGAGTACTAATCCATGGAGTACCCTTTTGGAGTACCTAAAATGGAGTACCCCTAAAAAGTGCCCATGATCATTTCCATGTACGTACCTTTATTCATTTCAATGGTGAATGCTCATCGATGTTCAAGTATTAAAATTCAGCGATTTTGGCCACCATCTTGAAATTTAGATGTTGGTACTTCAAGTACGGATCCTGAACTGAAGTGTATCATGTTATACACCAGTCAAAGTAAACCCCGACCCCGCACCATCACCAGCTATCCGCACCATCACCAGCTATCCACACTATCATCACCTATATCCACACCATCACCAGCTATCCATTTTATCACCAGCTATCCAGGATAGGTGATGATGGTGATGATGGTCTCCCTGCTCGCACTTTTTTTCCTACTAAAATATAAACTCACTCCAAACCTATACTCTGTGTATAACTCAAACTGACAACAGCCTTATGAGTAAATAAAATTGATTGATTGATTGATTGATTGATAGGTGATGATAGTATGGATAGCAGATGATGGTGTGGATAGGTGATGATAGTGTGGATAGCTGTTGATATTGTGGATTGGTGATGATAGTGTGGATAGCTGGTGATGGTGCGGAAAGGTGACGATGATAGTGTGGATTGGTGACGATGGTGTGGATAGGTGATGATGGTGTGGATAGGTGATGATGGTGTGGATAGCAGATGATGGTGTGTGTAGCGGATGATGGTGTGGATAGCCGTTGATAGTGCGGATAGCTGTTGATGGTGTGGATAGCTGTTGATGGTGTGGATAGGTGATGATGGTGTGTGGATAGCTGTTGATTGTGTCAATAGGTGATGATAACAGGTCAAAACAACCTAGAATTGCATTTGTCTAAAGCCGGGGAAATACGAGGCACAAAATCCCTCAACTTGTCGCGCAACATTGTTGCGTTGCAAGTTGATGATCAATGTAGCGCGTTTTTCATCTCGCGCCACAACTTGTCGCGCAACAAAAACATTTGTTGCAGGTTGTGAAAACTTGTTGCGCGAAGTAGAACGTGGGTCTACTTTGAGACACAAATTCTGGCTTTGTTGCTCGTTTTTCATCAAACACACAACTTGTCGCGCAACAATTTGCCTACAATTCAAGTTAATTAGTCGGTAGAAATGAGGTGCTAAGGGGCAAAATCTGCCTTGGGCTCGCATGTGTGATCATCAAAACAAAATGTTGCGCGACAAGTTGTGAATTTGATGAAAAACGAGCAACAAACATCAGACTTGCAACGCAACAATGATGATGCATATGATGGTGTGGATAGGTGTGAAGATGTATGTGGATGTTGTACTAACCGATACTAACATGATACACTAACATGATGCATACTTGAAGTACCAACCGCTAAATTTCAAGATGGCGGCCAAAATCGCTGAACTTTAATACTTGAACATCGATGAGCCTTCACGCTTGAAATAAACGAAGGTGCGTACATGGAAATGATCACGGACACTTTTCAGGGGTACTCCATTTTAGGTACTCCAAATGGTACTCCATGGAGTAGTACTCCATGTTTTGTCCTCTCCCGTATAAATGTGTCCTGAGCCAACTAAAGATTTCCTACTAATACTAAAGATTTCTGTCGAACTTCTCCTCTCTTTTCTTGCCAGTTTAGAGATTGTTCTACCGGTACATCCTCTTCAACAATCGCACTTAGTTTAGACGCCATTTTGAAAGAAAGGTAACCTGGCGCTGGGGGATGGGGGTAAAATTTCACATAGCATTTTTCGAAGGGGGTAGAAATTGAAACTAAGCTTACTTTTTTTGTATGGGGGTAAGTTTTCACAAAACCTACGAGCAGAAAAAAACACCCCCCCCCCCCCCCCCCCCCCCCCCTGCGACGTAATTAATGAACAGTCCCCAACTATATCTTTTAGATTTTTTGTGTTTTTCAACCGTATGTAGCAAACAGAGAGGCGCCCTTGGCTTTGCTATATGTAAACAAATCGACACGCAGAAATTTAAGCGAGCACAACTGTCCTAGCGCATCAATCCATAACACTTTAAGTATATGTTAAGGCTTTTTGCTGTCTATTACAGATTTTAAATTTAGTTATCCCCTCTCTTATTACCTCTTTTTCCTCGTTTGTTGTAACAACCTCGGTTGTCTTGCCACGGTCCGCCATCTTGGTTGGAATTTTCCTTTCAAGACCACGCGAATGCCGGTTGGATGGGTAACCTGTGGTCAGTACCGAGGACAAAAAGGTAATATTATCGATGGAACTATACATAATTTTGCAAGATATTTATAGTTTTACCCTTACAGACTTTGTCAGAGACGTATGACGTCCATGGACACAATTATTCAACTCGTTCTGTCGATTATCTAAAACATGCTCCTCAGTCAGGGTCTGACAGAGCGGATTTCCATAGTTGACCATTCGCAGCTGTTGTCTTCACTGTGTGAACGTTTGACTGAGTTCGATGAGCGCTTAAATGAAAGTGCCTACGAGAAATAAAATTAGCATCCTATTTGACAAAAGCCTTTATTTAGGCCTTTTGTACCAAATAAACCACATGCCAGCATTTATATGTATCAGAAAACGCAGACCTGAGAAACCCAGACCCGAGACCTGAGACCCAGGAAAAATGC
This sequence comes from Scolanthus callimorphus, assembly GCA_033964015.1. Lineage (NCBI taxonomy): Eukaryota > Metazoa > Cnidaria > Anthozoa > Actiniaria > Edwardsiidae > Scolanthus > Scolanthus callimorphus. The sequence continues at coordinate 5,829,742 of CM066924.1, forward strand.
AGACCCAGGTCGTTTTTTAGGTCTGTGTTTTCCATACACCCATCAGGCATTGTCAATTCCAGCGGTAGACAGTGTAAACTGCAGGGTGCAGGGTACGCAGGTTGTGCAGGGCAATGCAGGGTGTGCAGGGCTTGTAGGTGTGCCGAAATCAAGTGAGAAGAAGAGACCGGCCATCTTCTGGCAATAATCCATGCCAACATAAGAAGGTAAAGCGGAAACTATTTTCTCTGTATGTCAGTCATACCTACGCTTCTCAAATCTTTATGTAAAGTAAGAACTTCGAGGCTTGTATGTCCGACCGGTTTTCTCGCATTTCAAATTCATTACATCATTTGTCATGATTATAAATACCCTAACAGAGTCTCCAAGCTCCAAGGGGGGGGGGGGGGGGAGCAGATAGTGAAAACATGGGACGAAAATGCTCAAATTTTCTCCAGCAAATACAGTAAATGTATGGGAAAATTTCCGAGAAAGTGGGGGGAGGCGGGCCCCCCTGGACCCCCCTGGCTACGCCCCTGAATAGAACCTCTCTTTGGTCTTTCATTGGGGTTTTTAGTTCAAAAATCTGAAAACGTAGATCCACATGCGCCTGGAATCAATTACATGAATGCTGGTAAGATCTGATATGCGAGAAAACCGGTCAGACAACGAGCCTCGAAAAAGATTTGAGAAGCGTAGGTATGACACTGACATAGGGAAAAAATATGCCCCGCTATCTTATGTTAGTGTGTTTCGAAGAAATGGATTATTGCCAGAAGATGGCCGTCCTCTGTTGCTCACTTGATTCCAGCACACCTAGCGTACCCTGCATGCCCTGCACAACCTGCGTACCCTGCACAACCTGCGTACCCTGCAGTTTACACCGTCCAATTCCAGCGGTGACACTGTGCACCCCCTCCCTCCCCTCCCTCTCCCCCGGGAAATAAGAATGAAAATTCCCTGCCCTGGAACTTGCAAAGATCCAAAATACCCCACGGCAGGGAAGATAAAAATGGAAAAATGCCCCTCCCCTACCCTGCATGTGGCTCTAAAGGGGAGGCGAGTCCGGTCGAGAGAAAATCAAGCGAGCGGCCATGGGGGGCTTGACTCCAGTCCCCTGCCCAGACTCCCCTCCCCTTTAGAGCCGCTACATAGGCTACTGACTGATGCATTATTTGGGCAGAAATCAACTTTTATATTCTTCAAGACTGCGATCTTCACACATTCCAAACACTCAAAAACGCTGATTTTTCTCATGATCGGTTGTATTGCTCAAACAGGCCACCTAGAGTAAAAGTACACTTGCTCATCTATCTTGTTTACCCTTTTCTTGGGAATCAGCCCTGTCTGAATGATATAAATGGGAATCTTTTTATCCTGGTGGTTATAAAATAGATAGGATCGAGATGGTCACCACTGGAACTGATTGATACATTATTTGGGCAGAAAAAAACTTTTAACGACTTTTATTTTCACCTCCCCACTCTACTTTATATTCTTCAAGACTGCTATCTTCGCACATTCCAAACACTCAAAAACACAGATTTTTCGCCAAAATCACATGGTCACTTGTTTGCTCAACAGGCCACTTGGAGTTAAAGTACACTTGAAGGGATGGGTTCAATAACGACCTAAGTGACTATTCAGACTGTTTTTCGATTTTACGATTTTTGACAAACAATCTGCAGAAACCTCGTTAAAATAGCCTAAAACTAGCCTCTCTGTATTTTCCCCTAAAAATCCCTGCGAGAACACCGTAAAACCGCCTCTAACCAGTGGCTTTATTATCTAGTGTGCTTTGAAAAATCACATTATTCTGAAACTGAGAGAAGGAAAAGTGACAACTAGTACGCTCTTCAAATTTATACTACCAGAAAGTCACCAAGTCCAAGTTGTTGGCGGATATAATGGTTTGTTTACAGGGGAATTTGAAAATATGCGTTTTTACGCCGTATAACAAGTCTGGAAAACTTCATTTTTGAACTCCAATTTTTATTGCAAAAAAGGCAGTTCAAAGTCAAAACCCAACGTTCAAAGTAAAATTCCATCTTATTTCATGTAACTTCCTTCGCTTATTCCATCCCAATGCCGCAACAGGCCAAGCAGCAGCCATTTGATTTGGCTTACTAACGAGTTCACATCTTTTCCCGTTTTTTCAAGTGCAAAACATTGTGGGTAAAACTGAAAAAAATGGACAGCACTTCGCCCCTAATCCCTGGTTTAGATTTTTTTTATAAGTGCCAAGTCACTCGCACCTGTCAACTAAATGTTGCGCCGAATGCATTCTTTTGGATTCAAAACTAACCCAAATTGTCTTGACAGTGCTGCTACAGAACGACCAGGGAAGCTTCATAATACTCAAGAGTCATCACACGGCCTGCAAATTGTTTGTGACTCGATTTTGCTCGTAAAATGTGCTCCCCACTTCTGAGTTCTTCCAGAAGTTTGTCTCTACCGACTTTGTTTGCTTGATGATGCAAGCAAAGTGGCTCCTGTAGTAGAAAATAACTAAGCACTTATAAAGCGACTTTTACCGAACTCATGACTCACTTTCTTGTTCGGCAAGCGACTAACGGTTTTCACGATCCCTTAGTCTTCAGAAACAGCGGTATTTCTTGTTACCAGAAGGCCTTTTTCAAGTTGCACTCTAAATAAGCGAAGTATTACAGAAATAAATTCGGGCTAGAAAGGGTTAACAATGCGCCAGGTAAGATGTAAAGCTCGTTTGAATTCAAAACAATAGACAAATCCATGCGGTTTTGTAGGCAAACCGTTAGGCTTACCGCCAGTTTTAGGGATAGATTTAGCATTCGGGTTAGATTTAAGTTCGGATTAGATTGAGTTTAGGGTTCTCGCCGCGGTTTTTGGGATAAACTATTAATAGAGAAGTTAGTTTTAGACTGTTTGAACATGATTTGCGCAGAATTTTTAAAAACCGAAAAACAGTCTGAATAGTCACTTAGCTCGTTATTGAACCCATCCCATCACAGGAAAAAATTGCATAAAAACATTTATGGTTTTGGTAGCGTTTTTCCATTAGTGTACATATAGCATTAATGGAAAGTATGGTCTTCCCATTAACATTTTTCACACATTAATGGAAACACGCTACCAAAACCATTAATGTTTTTAAGCAATTTTTCCCTGTTTTAACTCCTCTTTCTTTTTTTACCTTTTTCTTGGAAATCAGCCCCATGCCAAACTGACCCGGAACTAACTATTCAATAGGGCCGCCATGATGGATAAAAAAATTGGCGCTTAGTAATGAGCTTTATTCCCAAGAGTAAATTTTATTTTGTCTTGTGACTTTTGCCCTTAATCTCCTGAATAAGAGTCCTTTTTTTTTCAACCAGAGGGAACGTTTTTAAATTTATGAAAAAGAAAGTAGATTATATTATGTTGGTGAACCATCATCCAGAAAGACATTGTTAGCTCGTCGACATTTCCATGATGTTAATATTGCATAATGTTCTTGTAAATAAAGTTAATCCACCAAGAACATTTTAAACAATATTGTCATGGACATGCGAAGTGGTAAAGGAGCTCATTATAAGTGATTTACGTCACAGCGTTGCCATGCGACCCTACTTTCTTTTGTCTAGGCTATTGCCAGTTTAGTTCCGGGCCTGATTCTCATGCTCTCTGAATTGTATTAATGACTAGTCTTTTAAACCTGGTGGTTATTCAAAATACCTTTGCCCGCCGACTCCGGCCAGTTTTTTTTTTTTAATGCAAGGAATGCGAGCAGTGCTTTACTCAGCGGAGTTCTCTTGAAATTCATGAACGAAAGTACACTTACTCCTATTTTTTTTTTCTTGGAAATCAGCCCTCTCTGAATTGTATTAATGGCTAGTCTTTTCAACCTGCGCCAGTCAAGAAGAATGACATAGTACAGGAAAATGGTGCAGGATTTATAGTGAATTGTGCAAATAAGGGAAACAAGCATGAAATTTGGCAGACAGATAGAGTTTGACGAGCTGAACATTTTTAGAAGTGGAGCCACGCCCCAAAATGGATACTTCCAGTTTTATAGCCATGGAATTAATTATCGTAAATAATTTTTAAAACAACAGTTAACAGTTATCAAACGCTGTAAAACTTAGGACTGTGATAAAGCAAAGGACGATCAATCATCACACATACAGAACCACACCCTTCGATGGATACTTCCAGAGATATTAGCGCTTTATCCAAATATAAGGAAAATGACCACAGAGAAACTGTATGGGGCTCGATGGTTTTGAAATTTTGTACATAGAATGTCTTAAGTAATGCAAGAAACTTGAGAGGTGGAGCCACGCCCCAAATGGATACTTCCAGTTTTGCAGCAATGGAATTTGAATATCTGAAATATGTATTTTTAGAAACAACACTTAACTTCTCTCAAAAGTCTTGAAATTTGGGACCATGATAGAACAATCGCATTCGGTCATTACACATACCGGGCCACGCCCATTGATGTCAACTTACAGAGATAATAGTGCCGGATACAATTTTATATAAAACGACCAAAGACAAACTGTATGTGGCTAGACTATTTTGAAATTTGGTCGATATACACCTATTTAAACTGACCACTGAGAACTATGTCAGGCCGGTCTATTTTAAATCGTGGATACGCGTAGCGTATTCACGATTTATTGTAGTAGGCCAGATGTCACTCGCTCGCTCGCTCATAACTCAAGTGTTAGCTAATGACGTCATCTAAACTAAACAAATTAATATCTCGACAACGATACATCGCTAGGTGACAAAACTTGCACCATGACATTACGTCATCGATGACGTCATCAAAACTAGAAAAAATAATATCTCGAGAACAAAAACATCGCTAGGTGACCAAACTCGGCACAAAGTTATCTGAGTCACAAGGGGGGTCCAGTAACAAAGTCTGACAACTAGAAAATTGATATCTCGGGAAGGGCCGCAACAGGACCAAAAGTCCAAAACTAGTTGGATAAACAGTATCCACGATTTCACCGAGGCACTCGGTGCCTTTGATTTATATTGGCAGAATCTCCCCAAAAATATGGTATACATATACAAACTACAAAGTACACAGACAAACTTTAAACAACCTTAGTCACACCTCGATGAAAAGAAAGTTTGAAAAAATTCAAACACAAAATTCTTAACGAAAAGTAAAAATTATATATAAAAGTTTGACAGAAAATGAAACAGAGGCTCATTTTCTTTCATGATATCGTAAGCGATTTTCTTTCTTCGCTATTTGTTGTTTGGCTTTGTATGACTTCATTGTTTTATTGAACATGAGAGTAAAGATCATGTTTGGCAGAGAATATGAAATTCGTTTAAAAATTATATAATAGTAGCTGATCGTTCAGTGTCAAAATACACAACAGGGTTGAAGTTAAGTCGCACTTAGACAAGAAAGAAAGAAGTTGAAACTTTATAAAACACAATTGGGCAGTAATAAGAAAAGTGAAATGTAAAAAGTGTGGAATGCATGTCATTATTGTACAAATTAATTCTGTCAACGCTTAAAAGTTTCGCAAACATCATGAAACTATAGTTGAAGATCATCCAAAGGACACACAGAACCACACCCATACAGTTTCTAATTGGCCAGTTTTATACTTCTCTGGAAGTGTAATACACAAATTCCATACCTGCAAACTGGAAGTATTCGTTTTAGGGCGTGGCTCCACCTCGAATTTAATGAACGCTCAACACATTCAATGTTGCAAACTTCAAACAAGACTGACCACATGCAGTTTCTCAGTAGCCATTTTGCTAATAATTGTATTCAGTGCTATGATCTCTGGAAATACTTATCAAGGGCGTGGCTCTGTTCGTATAATGAACGATTGTACTTTCCCTTGTCGCTGTTTTAAGTTGCATGACTTTTGAAACTAAACGTTAAGTCTTTAAGATAGATTCAATGGTTTAAAAGCTGAAAGTATCCATTTTGGGGCGTGGCTCCACCTCTCAAGGCACTTGCAGTGGTAAATACATCCTATGTACCAAATTTCAAAATAGTCTAGCCACATACAGTTTGTCTTTGGTCGTTTTATATAAAATTGTATCCGGCACTATTATCTCTGTAAGTTGACATCAATGGGCGTGGCCCGGTATGCGTAATGACCGAATGCGATTGTTTTATCATGGTCCCAAATTTCAAGACTTTTGAGAGACGTTAAGTGTTGTTTCTAAAAATACATATTTCAGATATTCAAATTCCATTGCTGCAAAGCTGGAAGTATCCATTTTGGGGCGTGGCTCCACCTCTCAAGTTTCTTGCATTACTTAAAGTGCATATGAAACGAGAAATGTTTTTAAATAAAATAAATCTATAACCTTTTAACCTTTAGCTTGCCTAGTTTGAGGGCTGTGCGATAAATGCTTCTGATATTAGAGCGATTTGAAAAAGCACAACATTGCCGCCAAAAGTGGCTAGACCTATCGCTCGGAGCGCCTTTCCAAATAAGGAGTTGCTCGCTTCATGACCACGTGACGTGACGTAATTTTGTTTTCAAAGTGCGAAGTAGTGCGAAGCGAAATGGAGGAAAGCGTGGAAGGCTCGAACGATTCTAGCAGAAAAAAGAAGCGCGGCGGCCGATATTGTGTTGCTGGAGCGCCTAATGACACGTCATGTCAAAATACTAGTTATTCTCCGGGTATAACCATGCATCAGTTCCCAACTGATCAAGGTTTACGTCAAAAATGGACCAAATTTGTGCAGAGGCATCGTCCGTACTTTCAAGTACCAGCGAAGGGCAAATCAGTGGCGCTCTGTTCGGCTCATTTTAGCCCAAACTGCTTCACTCACCCAGTACTTACTGCGGAGGGACACCAGCTAAGCAGAGTCCTTATTCGAGGGTCAATTCCTACAGAGGACACCGTCGTGGTGCCGCCTACAGAATCAGAATTATCTGCTCGAGAACAGAGAAAGGTGAGAAAAGCTTGATACTTGTCGAAGGTCCTCTGCTTGCCGCTTTGGTTTCACCGCTTTGGCTTGATTTTGACTTATGTTATTCTCGAAACCATCCCCTTTTCTGATATAAACTTCTGGCTAGCGAAGAGAAAAGATACTTTTCTGCTTATAGGTACAGATTTGCATCAATGCATTGGATAGTTTATGGCTGCATTCTAGCTAAGCTAAGTTATGTGTGACTTTTTTGCTGAAGCGCCTTCCGCTTCAGCTCGTGTATAAACGCGTGCTACTTTTGAATGGATTCGATGTGGTTACTATAGATTAGATCTTTCTTCTTTGGTTGTAGGATTAGGCTTATAGCAAATATGAAAGGAATATGACAACCATAAACCTTCGATGTATGTATGATATTTTCGCTTCGGTCAAAAAAAAAACCGCCATAAACACAAAACATCGTAAAACTTCAGACGCTACCAGTCACCTTCACTTATTATAATGTAAGCTTAAGTTTAGATTTCTAGGTTAAGTGCTTTTTGGGGTAGAACGCCATATTTTTGTACAACCTGAATTCAAGCACACATCAAAATTGAGCAGCTTGCAATAAACTTATATTTTTGGTCTTCTTGTCCATTTTTCAATCATGGTTGTGTTGATGCTCTCGAAACCATCTCCTTTTCTGATATAAACTTCTTTTTTTCCGTCTTCACACTGCCCCGATTAGCTTAAGCTATTTGCAGACAGTGTGTGTGTAAAGTTTGTCCTGAAAAATAACAATAATAAAGATTGCACATTGCAAGATTTGATTTCCAATTTTCTTCCTATCTCAACATTTGACAAAAATATTCTTTTGTTTCTTAGATGCGAAGAAATGTTCGAACAGAATGCTTTGGCTTCTCTCCACCTGGAAAGAAAAAAGACGGAGTAAGAGCAGAAATGTTGCAAGAAGTATTCCAGCAAGTGTCCCTGGAGTTGTAGTTGAAACAAATGTAGTTGCTGGTGCTACTGGGTTAGTTGTCACTACTAGTAGTGTGGGAAGAGGCAGTGTTGTTGCTGATAATGCAGGTGCTGCAGGGTCAGTTGTAGCTAGTAGCCACGTGAGGGGAGGCAGTGTTGATACAGGATTTTGCTTATTGGAGGAGGATTATGTTGTTGCTAGTGATCAATCAGAGGCTGTTGTAACAGAGTCAGCAGATGTTGGTACAAGTAGCAATTTGTTAAAGATTGATGCTTGTATTGGTGTAGTGGAGATGCTCGATAGTTGTGCAGGAACACCTGTGATTGCAGATGGAGGTACTGGTGGGGGAATACTGGAGATTGCTAGCGCTGGTGTGGATGCAGTGGTGCAGGGTGCTGGTGTAATAGGCATAGCTGAGACAAATACTAGTCCAGCAGTGATTGCTGATTCACAGACCAGTGAAAAGGATGATGCAGGTGCTATCAATGAGGCAGATGGAGCTGAATTACCAGTAGATGCTGATGTAGGAGAGACCGAAAATCGCAGAAGAAGGCAGTCAAACATCAGACCTAGGGAATCCTACCAGCAGGAGTGCTACAGCTTGAGGAAAAAAAACAAGAGGTTGAAAAAGCGAGTCAAAGAACTGAAAACAGAAGTAAAGGATTTGCGAGAGGTAGGAACCTTGGAGTTTAGAAGTTATACTTGTGTGTCTTTTTGCATTGTTCTGTATCTAGATTGATTATGGTACCCAATGGAAATGCAATTGATTCTTGTCCCTAAAATGTTAAGCTAAAAGGCATCGTCCAGGAATTTATTGTGGTTAAAATATTGTGGCACATCCCATTCTGGCAACTTAACAAAAATAGAAAAAAATTCTTTTTCAGTTGATACTGTCCCTATATTGCAGCATGTTATGATGATTAAATGTTTTTATTGTGTATTGACTGATCATGTTAATATCTGCTATGTTTTTGGCATACTCTCAATAATTTTTCATTTTGAATTTTAGTGTTTGGTGTCTGAAACAGACACCAAGGATGACAATGAGGGCAGTAATTGCAGCGAGAGTCTAAATGAAGCAGAAAACAGTTTACAGTTTGTCTGGTCCAGTACAGAGACCACAGGGTCTGAGGAATTTGTAGATGAAAGTAGTAGCCCTGAAGAGGAGGAATGGAAAGGATCAGCTGAAAGCAGTGAGGAAAGTTTAGCACAAAGTGAAGATGATGGCAAAGAGGAGAAAGAAAATAATTTGAAGTGAGTTTGCATTAATAATTTATACTGCTTTAATGAGACTTAGCAGCATAAAATTTGCACAAAAAGTGAAAAATGCTACATCAAATAATTGTCTCAAGTCATTTGTTGTTAGTGTGAATGATGTAGAGCACTGCATGCATACTTTGCCTTTTTCTGTGATTAAGCCTTTAGCTGACATTTGTCACTTTCCAAGCAAGAACAATCATAAAACTTAGATCTAAATTTGAGCAGGACATCAGAATGTCTTCAGAACCCAACTATTATAATAATATTATTTTAATTTATTTTCCAGTGTTGATCCAGAGACGCCAGTGCATGACGAACCCAAGTTTATTGTTTTTTATAGTATGCTATTCAGCTTGTTCAGTTTGTTTTGCTTTAACTGCAAGGAGCCCAATCCAAAGGTAAAGGTGAAAACAAATGGTACAATGGGCATCGTAGAGCAGGAGTGTGAGAAATGTCCAGGCTTCAAGTGGAACTCACAGCCATACGTGTTTGGAAGATTCCCTGCTGGAAATATCTTGTTGAGTTTCTCTGTCCTCATGGCTGGCTTGTCTATCAGCAGGGTTTTGTTGATGTTCAGGCACATGGGATTGGTAACGTACAGTGCTCGAACATACTTCTTGCACCAGAGGAAGTTTATGTTCCCTATTATTCTGCGCTACTGGGATAAATATAGGCAATCAATTACAGACAAGCTGAAGAACATGAAAGATGTGGTGTGGTGTGGGGATGGTCGCTTTGACTCGATGGGCCATTCTGCAAAATATGGTGCATACTCTTTGTTGTGCACAAGCATCATGAAGATTGTGCACTTTGAAATAGTACAGGTGAGTCTTTGAATTGAATATTGGCTCACTCCCAGGAACTTGTCCTGAAAATATAGGTCCTTCTGTCTGTCTTTAATAATGTTGTAATGTAGCCCATGTCTGTCAATGCTATGTCACCTGGACAAGTTGTGTTTGTATTTACACAAAATACTAGACATGTACACAACTAAATGCATAATAAAAGACTGACAAAAAGTGTATGTTTGCAAACAACACTATTTTAAAATTGATGTGCCTAGCTGTTTTGCACTCATGAAATTCTATGTTAAACTAGTGATCAATGTACTGTGACCAGGAGAGCTAGTGGATATTTTCATCCCATAGACATGCCAACTGAAATACTAGACAAGTACACAACTAAATGCATCATAAAAGACTGACAAAAAGTGTATGTTTGCAAACATCACTATTTTAAAATTGATGTGCCCAGCTGTTTTGCACTCATGAAATTCTATGTAAAACTAGTGATCAATGCGTGACCAGGAGAGCTGTAGGATATTTTTATTCCATAGACATGCCAACTGAAACTTATATCATCAAGTTTTGAGCAACATTGCTATTTCAGCTAATGTTTATTTGTTCCCTTATTGCAGTGATAAAGTACAGACTCTAGTGTTTGATTTTTGATCATTTTATTTTTGCAGGCAAATGAAACAGGGGGCTCACAGCAAACTGAACTGGAGGGGGCAAAGCGCTGTTTTGCATATTTGACAGGTGTTGGATTGAAAGTAGGAACATTTGTTTCTGATCGTCACAGAGGGATCGCAAAGTGGATTCGCGAAACTTGGAAGGACACAGTACACTTCTATGACATCTGGCATGTTGCCAAGTCTGTGACAAAGAAGTTGTTAAAAGCAAGTAAAGAGGCTGGTTGTGACAAGATCAGTTTATGGATCCGGGGATAAAGAGGCACTTGTATTGGTGTGCCACATCAACACAGTCTGGATTTGGCAATCTCATTGTTGCTAAATGGAAATCATTTGTACAACATGTGGCAAATATTCACGAAAACCATCCTGATGAACTGTACAAAAAATGCAACCATGGTGAGCTTGAGCCAAGAGACTGGATTAAACGTGGTAAGTTCAGGATGCAAAAAGCTTATCTGCTCTACCGCTGAATTGCCATCAACAGCGCATAAATACAGCCCCCCTCCCCAACTGAATTTATGCACCGTTATTGCCTATTCAGCGGTAGAGCAGAGAATTTGAAATTGGATTATTAGGGGACTCTTCTTTAGAGAGAGACATTGTAAAAAGTTGGTGTACAGAACAAAGGGCAACAAATGAACTTTCTTTTGTTCCTGTTCACTAACATGGCTGCCAATTATGTCACATGCAAGCCAGCAATAACATCATGTACCAAAAATCCTTGATGCACTCTGTAGCAGTAGCTTCCTATATGGACATGGATTCTATAGGATCATGTTACTAAGGTGTTCTCAGTCACTAGAAATTGTAGTCACTTCCATTATTAAAAATGGTTGTAGATATTTTATTTTATTATCCCAACATTTTGCCTATTCCTACCTTCTAAGTTTGTACATTTACTGTTTACAGGAACTGCTGCACATGACAAGCTAAAGAAGCTACTCCATGACAAGACTTTGCTTGGTGATGTAAGAAAACTATCATCAGATGCTCAGACTAGTTGCCTGGAAGGTTTTCATGCTACCCTCAACTATTGGCACCCCAAGATGATTAGCTTCTCTTGGCTTGGATCATACTGTAGGTATGTACAAACCCTACTTTTTAAATTTTGGAACCTGTAACACTAGATGTGTACCACCAGGCATTTTTTTTAATACCCTTTCTCAGACATGCCAACCCCTGGAGATTGGGGTCAAAACCTGGAGATCAGCGAAACGGCTGTACAATCCAATAAAACAATTTCTGAGTATTTAAAAAGATGTCAAATAACCAAAAAAAGGACTTTACAATTTATTTGCAGGCCTCAGTATATTTTTCTGTTGCCTTCTTTGCTCTTATAATTCAAATCGGTTTACCTGTTTTTACAGCTAGTTTCAATTTCAATTGCACAAATTATGACTCAAATCATATTTTTCTCGAATGAAAGAACATTTTCAAAACTGTGAGATTTTGAAGGCAAACTGCGAGACTGGAGGTCATGCCTCAAACCGTGAGTCTCACAGTGAAACCGCTAGAGTTGGCAGGTCTGCTTTCTGCTTTTGTACACAAATGGAATCTTGTTAGGACCAAAGAATAAATTTGGTTCTAAAAAGGTGTCTGTAATAAGTATAACTGCATTTTGTCCCTTCTCTAAATACAGTGAATGTTGATTTTAATGTTAGTCTTTTGTAATTGGTTCTGTTTTACTTGTAGACATGTATTGGCTAGCCTGCACTTCAATGAGAATATCCAGCGTGCTACTGCTACTGCTAAAGATGGATCCAAATACTATAGGGTGACCTATCCAAAGTTTAAGCTGGGAGAGGAGGTTGTGCGAGAAGTTCCTGTGCTACCCACATATGGTAAAACATTACAGTAGATTATTGCAGCTAGTATGGCCACACAACCATATACTATAAACATGTTAATGTGGCTTATTATAATAGCTTTGGTGAGCATTGTGGAGTATTATCTGCGCTGTTATGAACATTTTGGTGGGCTCTAATATATTTGAGCCCACATGAGTCAATCGACCATGATGATGGTCACCATAAATTATTGTCTTTGCACTCAATGCACTCCAAAGTTATAATAATAGTAATGTAGTTAAAGTTCTTTGCCATAAATAAGTTTTAGGACCTTCTCAGTGCTCACTGTGCTCAGGCTAACACAAGCCTGAGTCGGGCCTAAAATAAATTTATGCTTGCAAACGTCAACTTGCTATATTGTTACAACTTACTTATTGTTATTAGGAAGCAAAGTCCAGTACAAATTAATAGATATAATCTTTTTCAAATTGTTTATGTTTGAAAAAATGAATGTTGGTGAAGTATTGATGGACTACCATACATGCATAATTTTAATGTTTTTGCCATACAATTCTCTTTAAAAAAAGGCTGATTCACTAAGTTTTGAAAATTCATATCTCCGCCAGTTTTCAAGTAATTTGTCCCACACTTTGCAGTTTTGTTCTGTATTGAACTTTCAACTCAGTGTTCCTGATATCTAAATATTATTATAAAATATTAATGTGAGAGAGGTCTGTCTGTACATTGGCAAGCTCTCATTGTCATTCTCCTGACAACTGTTATGGTTCTCTAATTTGACAGGATATGTTTCCAACATCAAAGCAAGTCTTTTTGGCCTTTCCAACTCGGAAATCAAGACCTTGTATCAGAGCAGCACCCCAAATATACCAGAACCTCTCAATCGCCAGTTCCCTGACAGAGCAAGTAAAGAAGATGCAGTCAAAGCATATGAACAACGCCAACAAAGAAGTGCTATTTCACTTTATCCATCAGGTACATACGTAAGCAACTACTCGATCTGGGCTTTTTAAAAAAGCTGTGTACTTGGGTTGCATTCGCTATTAAACCTCCCACTATTGACTTCTGTTCTTTTGCTTGCCTACAAAGAAATGCCAACTAGTTTTACATTTGGCATAGCAAGAGCCAGGCAAGTTGAGGCTTTCCGTAGTACTCATGCTAGTGTTTTTTTTCACTGTGGATATTTTGTGCTTTTTGTACTGGATACTGTATGCTTTAAGGTGTGGTTCCAGAAATTTCTGTCCCCAGAAATCCCCCCCCCCCCTCCCATGTTCAAGTTCAAGGAAGGGTGTTGAAAAGTGGCCCATCCCTCTGAACTTTTCAAGGAAATTACAGTATTTGTATGGAAGAAATCAGTTAAATTGACTCCCCCACCCCTGCAGAATTTCCAACCCCTTCTGTGAGGGATGGACACAATTTTAAATAACACCTATATCCAGGTGGTCCAATCATCTAAATAACACATATGCTATTTTGTTTGCTAATTTTGCACACAGCTGAAGAGCAAGCCACTTTGCAACAGCAGATTGCTGCGGATGAGGCAGAAGCTGCACCAGCTAGAGTTACAGGGCAACGTAGATGCAAAACGTGCAAGCAACCTATGCGTGGTCACAAACGAAACTCTTGTAGACCTAAGGAGTAGATAGTGTGACATATTACTAGTGCCTTTGCAATTTTTATATATTTGCAGCCACATGCACATAAATTAACTAGTGAGAGGATATCGTCTTTTGGGGCTTTGTTATTGGAGCTTTGTGCAGATTAAAAATGGAATGGCCTGCATTTGGGTTCTTTACAGGACAGGCAATAACTGAACGCCCTGGATGTAAATACAGCACTAATGATAATTCCTTTTTTGTGCTTTTTTTATTTGGCACCACTGTATTTGAAAGACAGAAACTGTATTATTTGATTTTGTATATATGATAGTTTTTTTGCATGTAGACAAGTGGTCTTTTTTAATAAAGTAATATTGCTGAATAAACTGCTTACTGTACAAATCAGCAACCTGGACTGAGGTGGATGGCAAGCATATTAACTTAAAATAGTAAATCAATTTTACTAGCAGTCAAAGTTTGACATTCACACTTTAAACAATATTTCTTGCAATATCAAATTTTCTCTGGAAAGCTAACCCATGTTAGTATAATATTACCTAAGTGACTACAGTTAAAACCTGTGTATACCGGTAATGTAAAACTTAAATAGGTTTGTACTTTACAAAATGAAGGTGCAGATGAAAATACTGGAAAAAATAGTCAGCAAGATTCAAATAATTTACTAAAAATGAAAACCATCTTGTCTTTCCCAATACTGAATTACACAATTTAATTATAGAGAATACATGACATGTTGCTGATTATTGCCCTATAAATTTAAGAACCTAAAATCCCACCAAATACCATTTCTATAAGGACCTTATGGGGTTAAGTTGGAAAAATGTAGATTCTTGTATGCAGGTTTTTGTTTAGCTTGCTATCACCATCTACCAGTGACTGCTACAATCACCTACCAGTGACTATAAGCCTGCCAACATTGTTATGATTGAGAAAAATCCAACAAGTTTTATTTCTCACACGTACAATTCTAACAAAAACAATTAGTCACCACATGCTCTGTGATTATTGCCAATAAATATAATTACTCAAGTGACTGCATGTGCTGATTGGCCAAGACGATGAGCATATTTTACAAGCATTAGGGATGAGAATGCAATTTTTTTTGTCTGAAATCTTAAAAGTCACTTCAGTAATTATACTAAAACAATTACCGGAAGTTGTCTCAGGCTCCGTAAATATCAGCATAGTCTGACTACATTTGCCGATACTTAAGTCTCTTTGCAAAAGCTCCCAGTTTCCTTAGATCTTATGTTAAAAAAAATTAATCTGTGCAGTATTGGACAATTCCAGGATATATATGTACCCCAGGGACAGGCTGTCCTAGTTGTTGACCCCCCATGCATCCAGAATTTCCAAAATGGCTTTATTCCCCCTCCATGCATAAAGAATTCGTGAGAGGTTAAACTAGCTTCCAGCTTCGAGAACCTGCATGCAGGCCGAATTCCAAATTTGAACACCCCCTCCCCACCCCCCACCACCATTCAGAATTTCTGAATGCCGCCGGTCCCTGGGGTACATATATTTTCTGGAATTGTCCATTTGCAGATTTATGAAACCCATAGTGATATTGTATGTTGTTGACGACCATTTGATCCATGTCTACATCTTCAAATATACAAGTTCACGGGATGCTGATAATGTTCAAAATGTCCAGGAACAACTGTCCAAATGAAATGATGAGTTTCCTATTGTGCATCTCTATAACCCCTTGGCCTCAGATGTCTAGTTTGGTACCTTGTGCGAATGTCTTCATAGATGCATGATGGTAATGGACGGGTGTTGTCCCACCCCATATACCCACAAAACCATCGTATGGTCCATCTATAGGCTACTGCTCTAAGGTATCTGGAAAACAAAGTGGAAAAAGGGATTAATTACTGAGCACTATAGCCTAAGTCTCAAATGGGTTTCCACGTGGTTACTAAAAAATATATATCGGGGAAACAGATCGCTTCATAGTAAAGACACTCGAACCGTGAACACTTGGTTAAATTTTATATTACTGTTTATGCTTGTCATTCTCACCGATACTGGTTGAAAAATGCAATTACTATGTGTTATAAACAGTGGCAAAAGTTATTAAAATACATTTTCATTTTTGAAGTCTCCAAAAACCACAGAAAAAATGGTAAAGAAATGTATAGGTGTTCACGGTTCGACTGGCCTGACTGTAATCATTAGCAATCAAAAAGTTGACAAGTTATCAAATCTACAAATACCTAGTAGAGCTAAAAGTGCCATGACGTTAGGAGGTATACAAAGCAATTAGGGAGGTATGAAATCTGATTTTCACTTCTCTGCCGTGCAGTGTAGAGTCAAATCAATGACTGAAATTTTCTTGCTTGTCGTTAACCGTATTTTCGTCAATTCCTTCAAAATCAAGGTTTGAGAAAATTAAACGATAGTCCATCTATACTTACTCATTCTGTAAGACTCCAGCTCTGCGTCTGTATGCTCGGCCATTCTTTGTTTTCAACAATGGCCCCACGTTTTCCAGGACAGCCTTGTTTGTGAGAGCATTGTAGTCCTCGTGTTGCGTAATGCACTTTAAAGTCTCGATGCTTCCGTCGAACATCATCTTGCCTTGGGTATGAACCACTTCGCGGCAGCAACGGTATTCAAGCGCTCCATTCAGATTATCAGTTCTGCAGTGCTCACATTTGCACCTACCGAGTATCGAAACGAACGAACGGTCAACAAAATGCTATAAGTTATATTATACTTAGCTTGTTTTAACCAAATCCTCACCATTCTGCTAAAGCAATAGTCCCATCTTCTCTTTGAGCTAGTGTATCAGGCGAAAGACCATCCTGGTCCGTTTGGTTTGCCTCCTCTTCTATCTGGCCTGGCGGTGCTAAAGGCTCTTCCAAGTAAGGCTCAATGACTGGACCATCTTCGTCAGAGCTCTCCTCTCTTCCTTCGTTGTCTGTCCTTTCACTGTCAGAATTGCTTTGTTTGCTAGCAGAAGATGCAGACTGGGTGTCTGTTTCACTAAATAAATCGTTTTCGCTTCCAGAATCGGACATTTTCCGGGATCAACGACTCTTGTATTGAGTTCTTGTCGAAGAAGTGAGAACTTTCAGCAGACGCTTCGCACTTTGAAAACAAAATTACGTCACGTCACGTGGTCATGAAGCGAGCAACTCCTTATTTGGAAAGGCGCTCCGAGCGATAGGTCTAGCCACTTTTGGCGGCAATGTTGTGCTTTTTCAAATCGCTCTAATATCAGAAGCATTTATCGCACAGCCCTCAAACTAGGCAAGCTAAAGGTTAAAAGGTTATAGATTTATTTTATTTAAAAACATTTCTCGTTTCATATGCACTTTAAGACATTCTATGTACAAAATTTCAAAACCATCTAGCCCCATACAGTTTCCCTGTGGTCATTTTCCTTGTATTTGGATAAAGCGCTAATATCTCTGGAAGTATCCATCGAAGGGTGTGGTTCTGCATGTGTAATGGTTGATCGTCCTTTGCTTTATCACAGTCTTAAGGTTTACAGCGTTTGATAAACGTTAACTGTTGTTTTAAAATTTATTTACGATAATTAATTCCATGGCTATAAAACTGGAAGTATCCATTTTGGGGCGTGGCTCCACTTCTAAAATGTTCAGCGTATGAAACTCTATCAGTCTCCAAATTTCATGCTTGTTTCCCTAATTTGCACAATTCTGCACCATTTTCCTGTACTAACACAAGTTAGGTTTCATTCACCACTGACTTTAATGTAATATTTATTATTAGTATAAACCAACTAATGGTCTATTACAAATCCTGCATTCTGATTGGCTGAGCTACTAATGGTCTATTAGTGATAGACCGTGCCTGGCAAAACCACCACCTTTCTTTGCAAGAAAACTTGATTTTTTCAACATAAAATAATGGAATTCATTGCCAAAACCGACCAACTAGTTGGTTTATACTAAAACAATTAGACCTCTCGTCCTCATGTGCTATGATATCAATAGACCATTCGGCCTTCGGCCTCATGGTCTATTCATCATAGCACATTCGGCCTTGAGGTCTAATTGTTAAATAGCGGCCAAGATGGCACCCAGCCGTGAACACAGGTCTTTGGTCGTAAGACCGCTGACCACAAAGTGGAATACAACATAAGCTTCCTAACTGCTTACACAATCACAACCTATTATTCTATGTGCAGATCACCATTAATGAGTAGATTTTAACTAAGCGATTTTGTTTCATTCAGGGATTTCACGGGTTTTATTGAATCCCACAGTTGCGGCTGTTGGCAACGTTGTTGTTATTTCGATGAGCATTATGCATATTATCATAGCTCATTAATGTAACTGACCTTGATAATCATGAGTCTTCGGCGCTCAGTGTTCACAAGACACTAGCCCACATGTTGATACTCCGCTGCCCCCACTGACTCCCCGCTAGCCCCACATGTTGATATCCGCTGCCCCCACTGAACTCCCCGCTAGCCCCACATGTTGATACTCCGCTGCCCCCACTGAACTCCCCGCTAGCCCCACATGTTGATACTCCGCTGCCCCCACTGAACTCCCCGCTAGCCCCACATGTTGATACTCCGCTGCCCCCACTGAACTCCCCACTAGCCCACATGTTGATACTCTGCTGCCCCCACTGAACTCCCCGCTAGCCCCACATGTTGATACTCCGCTGCCCCCACTGAACTCCCCGCTAGCCCCACATGTTGATATCCGCTGCCCCCACTGAACTCCCCACTAGCCCCACATGTTGATACTCCGCTGCCCCCACTGAACTCACCGCTAGCCCCACATGTTGATACTCCGCTGCCCCCACTGAACTCCCCGCTAGCCCCACATGTTGATACTCCGCTGCCCCCACTGAACTCCCCGCTAGCCCCACATGTTGATATCCGCTGCCCCCACTGAACTCCCCGCTAGCCCCACATGTTGATACTCCGGTGCCCCCACTGAACTCCCCGCTAGCCCCACATGTTGATACTCCGCTGCCCCCACTGAACTCCCCGCTAGCCCCACATGTTGATATCCGCTGCCCCCACTGAACTCCCCGCTAGCCCCACATGTTGATACTCCGCTGCCCCCACTGAACTCCCCGCTAGCCCCACATGTTGATACTCCGCTGCCCCCACTGAACTCCCCGCTAGCCCCACATGTTGATACTCCGCTGCCCCCACTGAACTCCCCCGCTAGCCCCACATGTTGATACTCCGCTGCCCCCACTGAATTCCCCGCTACCTACAGCTGTGGTTCAGTAGTATCTTCTACTCGATGAGTGAAAACAACTCTGGGCTACACGAGTGGATGATGAAAGTTGACTTGTTTTAGCCAAATTGTTTGTTTGTACATTTCCTTGTTTACTGCGATTTTCACAATTCTGCGAACTCCCACTTGACATTTCCGAACGCCAAACTGCGTTTTGGCTTCCGTTAATCAAACCTTTTAAGTCAAGTCCCAAATTATGTTTTGAAGCCTAGGTAGCCCCTATCACCCAGCGTTGCTCACTCGTTTGATTGACGGAAGCCAAACCGTGGTTTGTTGGTCGGTGTAGAGTTCGCAGAATTATGAAAATCGCAGCAAAAGAACCATAGTTGTTTGGTTCTAAAATGAGATTTTCGATTGCTTCTGATGTGCTTTTGATTTCTTTTTGAAGTTTGGTTATGAAAGCTGTCTGTCCAATGAGCTTACAAGTGACGAGGAGGCATTACAGGACAACAAGGCTGAATCGCTTAAAGTACAAGAGCAAATGAATTCCATAAGTAAACCATTTGAATGCAAGGAATGCGGGCAGTGCTTTACTCAGCGGAGTTCTCTTAAATTCATGAACGAAGACATGCAGGGATAAAACCCTACGCTTGCCAGAAATGTGCAAAATGTTTTGCTGACAAGGGTAGTCTAACAATCCATGAGAAGACACACTCAGGTGTCAAGCCATACGAATGCAAAGAATGCGGTCAGTGCTTTACTGCAAAGAAGAACTTGGAAAGCCACGAGCGAAAACATGCAGGAGTGCTACCATATGAATGTGAGCATTGTGATAAGTCTTACAGTTCGAAAGGAGCTCTTAAAGCTCATGAGGGAACACATGCAGCGGTGAAACCATATGAGTGCTTCCAGTGTGGAAAATGTTTTGCAAAAGCTTGTGTACTACGAATACATGAGAAAATCCACTCAGGGGTTAAACCATTTGAATGCCAAGAATGCGGTAAACGCTTTGCTCACTTGAGTATTCTACAACGCCATAAACGAACTCATTCAGATGTCAAACCTCATCAATGCGGAGAGTGTGGTAAGCAGTTCCGAACCAAGGGTAATCTGACCAGTCATGAGCAGATGCACACAGGGATACAACCCCATGAGTGCCAACAGTGCGGTAAGCGCTTCCGTTTGGCTGGTAATCTGAGGACCCATGTGCGTAGGCATGCTGGTATAAAACCTTATCAATGTACAATCTGTGGGAAGTGCTTCGCTGTATCTTGTCATCTTAAACGCCACGAACGCTCTGTACATTTAGGAGAAAAAGAATTCGAGTGTAAGCAATGCGGACGTTGTTTCGCTGATGCAAGTACCCTCAGAATCCACGAGCAAAGGCATTCAGGGTTAAAACCATATACGTGCAAATTCTGTAAATTGTGCTTCAGTAGCAAACATGATTTGAAAACCCATGAGAAGAGACACACGGAGAAAAGGTCGTATGATTGCCAAGAGTGTGACAAGCGCTACACGACAAGGCAAGGATTGAAATACCATACACGAATACACACAGGAGAAATGCCTTATCAATGCCAGGAATGTCACAAGTCGTTTAGGTCAATTGAAGGACTCAGATACCACGACAGAACCCATTCTGGAATCAAACCGTTTGGCTGCGAGCAGTGTGGGAAATATTTTACTTCTTCTAGTGGCCTTGGACTTCACGAGCGCACACACTCTGGTGTGAAGCCATATGAGTGCAATGAATGTGGAAAAACGTTTGCTCAATCCAGTACCCTTAGAGATCACAAACGAACTCATTTGGGAATAAAACCACATGATTGCCCAAGTTGCAAGAAGTCGTTTGGTAGAATAAGTGCATTGAAAAGTCATGAACGAACACACACAGGAGAAAAACCTTACGAGTGCCAGCAATGTGGTCATCGTTTTAGCTCATCTAGTAGCCTGAAATCTCACGAACGAAGGCATGCAGGTCTGAAACCTTTTGATTGTACAAAATGCCATAAGCGCTTTGCTACATCTGCGCATCTAAAACGACATACAGTCACTCATTCAGGAGTAAAATCATTTGAATGTCAGGAGTGTGGGAAATGCTTGAGTACGGCGGGTACTCTAAGAGGTCACGAAAGAAGGCATACAGGAGTTAAACCTCATCAGTGTAAACAATGTGAGCAGTGTTTCTATACCGCTGCTGAACGGAGAGACCACGAACGAAAGCATTCAGGAGTGAAAAGTTTTAAATGTGAGGATTGCGGCAAATTATTTCTCATCTCTAATCATCTAAAACTTCACGAGCGAAGGCATACAGGAGTTAAACCTTTTCATTGCCTTCCCTGTGGAAAATGCTTCGTTCAACCAAGTGCCCTTCGAAGACATGAAAAAACACATTCACATAAGGCGAAGCAAGGAAATGGCAGTGGAGTCAAGTAACCTGGACGAAAGAAAAATGCAGAAGTTAAACCATTTTCGGTGTTTTCTCTGTAGAAAAGGCTTTGTTCAGTGAAAGACTTGGAGAAACACAAGCCTGATACTCATCTGAAATCCTCTCTAACAAGGTAATAGACTCATATCACGTTAATATGGCTTAATATTATCAGAAACATATAAGTGAGTTGAAACGTGTAACAAACATACATTACTTTAGTGCCAAGCTGCGGAATATTCGCAGAATAAACAATTGAACAGATTTTGAAAATAATGTTGTTGGAAGACTTCAAGATGTTAATGTTAGTATATTATCACTTACCACTGTTGTTCTACTTTATATGAGCAAATATGAAATTACGAAGAGAAAACCTGCTTGGGCTAGCAGTCGAGAGTTCATTATTGACCAAATATGGTCATAAATCCATCTCGAATAATACACAGCTTGGATCGCCGTTACATGTTTCAACTAAGTTATATGTTTCTGATATTATGTAATGGTTATCAGGAAACGAAGTCCAGTATTCAATTCAGCACATCCGTTTAGTAAAGCTGCAAAGTTTGGTTGAATACTGTCCGAGATATGATTTTTCTAAATGATTTTTACAATAAAATGTATATGGTGGTAGTGCATCGATGCGTTACCAGCCTCGTTTTGATGTTCTTGCCCATACATTTCTTTGTAAAAAAAATTGCCCAGAAAGCTAAGTTTTGAGAATTCATAATATCTCAGCCAGTTTTCGAGTAATTATTCCCAAACTTTGCAGCTTTACTAATACGGATGTGCTAAAATGGTAACTGATAACTGATACCTATAAGATATTATTAAGCCATATAAACGTGATAAGGGTCTATTATGAGGTAATGAATGCTTCAGAGTATGCTTCAGTATCTGGCTTCAGTGCTTTTGCTCTCGTACCTCTCAAAACTGAGAATTGTAGGCCAAAGACAGAAGTAGATTACATCGAATGCTACGAAACTTGGCAGAGAAGTAGACTGCAAATGGTGCGATTCTTTTTTTTTGTGAATTCAATATGCATTCCAAGGGCTTATCTAGGGGGGTGCCCTTGTTTTCATATTTTTTGTAAAAACCCTAAGATTAGCTACCCCCTTGGTCTGAACTCTGTAGTATATCCTTTGTACTAGCCACCCCTCTCTTAAGGGTCTGCATCCGCCACTGGCATTCAGTGTATTTGTGTGGTGTAGAATCCCAAATTCCAAATGAAGGATGTTACTTCTGTTCTCTTGTGCTGCGCTTACCCGAAGAGAAATATTTTCAATGCAGCACCGACACGAGATGGAGGACGGCCTGCCAGTGGACAATGCACAGCGCATTCCTCGCCTTCATTTCTTGTTACTTATTACTTTCTTATTACAAATTATTACTTTTTATTCGCCCGTGTATGCTTGTTCTTTTGAAACATTTCTAATGTCTCCATTTCTAATGCCTCAAGTTTCCTTTTTGTCTCAATGACACCAGATCAATAATTGCGGCATGCCACAGAAGCAGACCTTGGACCCTTTTAACATATAAACGACTTACTTACTTGAATGTCTACACAAATGTATGCTGGCAATGAACCTGGCAATGGGCTGTTCCAAAAAAAAAAACTGTACCCCCCATCGAAGAACCTGGAAATTCCACAGGGTAGCTGTGTTTGGCTCTGGAATTTCCACGGGGTCTGCGATTTTGACCCTGGAATTTCCACGGTGTCCTTGATTTTGACCCTGGAATTTCCATAGGGCCATCCATTTTACCCTGGAATTTCCACAGGGTATTCATTTGCAACTGTGGAATTTCCACAGGCACACAAGACAATGCGGAATTTCCACAGGGGTTGCTTCAAATTTCCACAGGGGTTGTACAGAAGTCTGGAATTTCCACAGGGATAGAGCTTTTTTCTGAAAATTTGGAGTTCCTCGATAGGGGGAGTACAAATGTTTTTATGGAACAGCCCAATAGCGCAGACTCATCAAGTTTCGATATCAAGGTAAAAATAAACACCGTTCACAAATGTTTGAATTTTTAATTTAGAAAACATTGGCTCTTTGCAAACAGACTCATGATACTATCAAACTCTGAGTTACTATTATCGGGCCTATAGGCAACGATTAATATACGAGTGTCTTGTCCAGAGCTTGGACACCTAGATGCACCTAGATGAGACCACTGTGGCAATAACCATGCAATAGCCACTCCCGAATCAATGAAGCACTCTGGGTTTTGTTTGGGCCTTGTAACGCCAAAAAGTTTAATAAAATTAAATAACTTCGAAATTCCAATTCTGTGTTTGGATTATCAGTCACTCATTCATCAGCACATCAATAAGTAATGAGGTTTACATGTGGCATTTGAATCACTTTAATCTAGATGTAGAATTCCAGCTGAGAGCTTCTAAGCAATCTTATTATTTCACAAACCTTCGGAATTAAAAGGGTGAAGCGGCAGACTTGGAACTAATGGTAATATTTTTAGCATATATTGGTAGGAAGTGCAGGAAAAGGCATGGAGGTATTATGTACCAACACTTTCACCAAGGTAAATGGCCTCGTCCAAACCATTTTATTTTTTGCAAACCTTATTTCTGTTGACTATTCTGAAAACGTTCTAAGAGCTTCGCGCAACATTTCGTGTCAACATTTTTATAGCAAATTACTTTTTTGAAAAAAACACTGGACAATTTCCCTGAGTTGGCGTGTTGAAGTTCGTAGTGAAGGCCTTGCATGGGCCAAGTAGAAAAAAAAACAAATGTTTCTCGTCTGGATTTTTTTACACCTAAATTAAATCGTTGAATCTCAAAACATCGATTGTATTTTAGCCTGCGTAGCAAGCGTTCCCGTGTGTTTTCAGGGAAAAGAAAGCCGAGAAACAGAGGAGAAAGCGACGAGAAGTTTTCGAACGCAGGCTTATTGTATTTTGGCTTTGCTGTTCCGCCAGTCAAATCTTATGAGCCAATCAGATTCTTGCCCGTTTTCGCCTAGTGCAGTCGCCTGGCTTTCCGTCGCGATGTTGTTTGGTTTCAGTTCAGAGGGAAGCCAGTTGACGGCACTAGGCGAAACAGGGCAAGGGTTTCATTGGCCCAGATAGTTTGATTGGGCGGAACAGAAAAGTCAAAATTGATGTTTTTGAAATCGGGTATCGCGATGCAACGGTTTTAGCTGTAAAAAGATGGCGAGAGAGTAGATTTAGTGTTATTTTCTGATTTTTTATTATTATTGCTCGAGCGAGCGCAGCGAGCGAGAGCAACTCTAATTTTGTACCACAGTTTGCAAATGTACCGTACTCACGAGCTCACCAATGGCCTCTTTGATTCTCGCGCATGCGCAGTACGATTATTAATTGTGAGACGGAAATTTTTTTGGGCGGGCGGCAACATGCCACAGGGTACCCGGTGATTACTTGCAAAAGTAGATTACCATGTGTCACAACACTCGACAGAAGTGAAGCGCCGTATTCGTGGAATTTTAGAGAATATCGGTAAGTATAAACATTATGAATCACTTTAGCTCTATTCTTGAAAGCTATCAGAGCCGCTTCCAAAGCATGTTTATTCACTGGTATGAGATAATTTTCACAGCAGATTTACCATAATAATGGCCATCGAACACAAACACGTTTGGTTTTGCCAAACGAAATACCAAATCCCTGTTGCTCGATTAGCCTCGCTACCTGCGGATCAGTCTCACACTATATAAATGTTCTTGTATCTATATAACTGAAGTCTGCTAATGACCGGCTGTTTTCAGTTTTTCATTGACTTTGACACAGACAGTATTTCTGTACTTTTCTGCGATGAAACCCCGATGAAACTGTATATAGGCTGCTTTGCAATCTAAATGATTGACAATTTCATTTCTGTTGTCAAGTTAATGATCTAAAATTCTAACATTTTTAATAAAACATCTTTAATCTTTTGTTTGATATCGTACTTATCTTTAATTAATACGATATCAAACCAAAGAGCATAAAGTAATTGTAAACGCTTATTTTTTGTGTAAAAGAAACAATATATTGATCGAGCAAAACAATCCTAACAATATATTGAGCAAACAGACCACCAGGTGGTAAGAGGACGTGTTGCACTGTAATAGTGCAAGTAATTAAAAGCATTCTTTTTTTGTTCCTCATTTTAATTATTTTTCTTTTTGTAGATCCAGCCTAGTGACATAATGATAAGCCTCTCTAAGCAACCAGCACAACATTCTCTTCAGTGGTCGCATGTTATGGGGTGCCAAATGTAAAAATATTATTTACCATAAATACGGTAAGTACTTCCATTATATGTATACATAGGGGCTACATTTCCCTTATATGCCGCAGATGCCTTATATAATAAAAAATGATTTTAGACATATAAGCAATACGGCGTAAAATGGTTTTTGGCATATAACCAAATTAACGAATATGACTTTATCCGCAATGGTTTTATGATGGTTATCGTGGAATCGAGGCTGGCAGTACCGAAACGAGGCTGTAGCATCCAAGATGGCGAACAACATGGAAGAAGATAAGATGTAAAGGTATTGACTTAATCTATTTTATTTTGGTTCTCACGAATTCGACATGTTCTCTGATTTTTAGTTCCATACTTATAGGATGTTTTGGCTGTTTTTATGTTTCGGTTCTTAATGAAAGTAAACAGAATTTTCAATAGAAATAGACGCTGTTACTTCGACGGTGCGGATCTCATTTCAGATGAAAGCAAAAGACAAATCGCTGCAGTTCTTGGTTTGCTGTGCCCATCAAAACCGCTTTGTTTGGTCTCGAATGGCCAAAACGGTCGAGAAAAAAGGAGCGAAATGACATGAAATTTAACGACCTTCTAGGCCTGTTTATCGAAGCTTGCGGTAACATACAGCAAGCCGGTCCCTCGCAGGAAAAAAATATTAAGATTCAAGTGTGCCGCATTAATTCACGGCGCCAGTTACAGCTCATGGGCACCCAACGATCATTTTCGTATAAATATCTGTATGGATAGCGCGAGAGCTGAAATTTTCGCTTCAGAAATTAATAAAAGCTTTAATTTTCGTATGTAGATTATAAGTTACAGTTTACTTTAGACGCAGAACCAATCCTTTTCTTCTCATTTGAACATATGGTCCAGATTGAATAAATCACAGCCACTCTTGTTAAGCCATAGGCCTGACAGGCTATGGAAATGTTTGAAAAATAACCGATTGTTTGAAAAATGTCTTTAATATTTATAGACACAAATACACGGAATACTTATACTTTATGATCCGGTGTGTTGTGAGTAGAATGGGAGCGAGCGTGCATTGTAACGATCGACCAGTGGCTTGAAGTTCAGACCCAAATTGTCCCCTTGAAACCGATAATGTAATCACAATATACACAGCAGATGATACAGTGACTATTCTTTATTTTGTTTCTATAAATATTTAAGACATTTTTAAACAATTGGGATATTTTTCAAACTTTTACAAGTAGCCTGTGAGGCCTGAGAGGCATCTCTAATTTACATGCTCATCTGAAGAGAACTGTTCTTAGGTATGCCTGCCTTTAAGAACAACTCTGTTTTATTATCATAGGAACAAATGATGGGTAGAGTCTCCTCAACCCCAGCAGTATTGGTTTAAAACATAGACTCGTACAGCCAATCATCTCAATCATCTCTCAACCCGAAAAGGCCAAGGAAGACAGGGCGATAATTCTCAGCGACGTACGTTTGCTACACGTCTTTAGTCACTACATTTGCAGACTCAATAAACCACTGTTTATTTCTTTGAAATCTTGTGGTGTTGCAGAGAACTAACGGGGGGGGGGGGGGGGGGGCGAGGTTGTACCGCAATTAGTGAAAGGTGGCTTTTTTGAAACCTTTACATTATTATCAAAATACCGCTTTCATTGCGACCAATTGGACCACCCTGGTGACTAACCTCAGGTCTGCAGTAGGGAATACAATTTTGACCGTAGGTCTACGGTAGGGTATAAAAAAACGAGGATTTTTGGTATCTGATAGGGTCAGGTTTTGGAGAACTTTTGGAGACCCGGGGGCTGTGGCCTATACAGATAATTAGGCCTAGGACAAAAGTCGAATTACAGCCGCATTTAATACATTTATAACAATAGATAACGTTTTGTTGCAAAGTGTAATGAGCCAATATCTTTTGAAAAGAATTTAATCGACGCGGCTTGAATTTGACGTATGCCCTTGGTCTAGAAATAGTAAATTCATGCCAAGGGCCACGGTGCGTGCGTTCAAGTGGTGGGGCTTATAAGGAAGAATGTACCACGAAAGTGGTAGGGCTGAATACAAGAAATGTATGATGATTTCTTGGAAAAGTGATAAGGCTATAGCCCTACCAGCCCCTCCCCCTCCGCGGCCCCTGATTCAAACGCTGAATTGATAGAAAAACGATACATGATGGTACGAGAAAACCAATAAGCAAGGCCTTGTAATTTTACTTGGTTTACATGATAAGGTTGCTTCTAAACACAGCTTTTTGCTTGGTATTCCTGTCAACTTTTAAAAATATTTAGGCAGCGAGGTACTTTTGGTAATAAATTTTCAACGTAAGCCGACGACGTTCCGACCAGCCCACGAGACGTTCCAGAAGACATCCCGAGTACATTCCGAGGGGAATTTACATATCTCAACAAAATGTACTCATTATTAAATTAACACCAATTCCCAAAATCTTACGTCACAACCGAAGAACGAGTTTGTTAATGATTATGGACAAGCGATATTGAAAACTATATTTTTTCATATGACTGAGAGTATGAAAGCCATGTCGTTCTATCATTTAGGCGAGGAAAACAAGGTCTTATGCGGGTTATGCGAGAAAATCAAATTTCGAAATTTATTGGAGGTTTAAACCAGCATAATGCGAGGACCCTAGCAGGTCTATGCATGTTGAGCCTAAGGGTATAAAACAAATTAAATATATCGAAATTGATCATGCATCTATAAGTTAAAGGAGTAACGATTGGTGATTATTTGATTGATTGACGCTAGCGTATCTCTGATCGTTGAACCGCCTCATCCTTGTTGTGTATATAGGGCTGGCGGATAAAAAGCTACAGCCCAAGGACTCACTAACTAATACCTCGTCCACGCCACGAAATCCAGAGGGCAACAACAAGCGTAATAAATAGATGCTAAGAAAATGCGGGTTAGCAACGACAAGCGTAATAGATGAGAAAACGCGAATGAGCAGCAACGAGGGTAATAGACGCTGAGAAAACGTGACTGAGCAGCAACGAGAGTAGTAGATAGACGCTGAGAAAACGCGACTGAGCAGCAACGAGGGTAGTAGATAGACGCTGAGAAAACGCGACTGAGCAGGAACGAGGGTAGTAGATAGACGCTGAGAAAACGCGACTGAGCAGCAACGAGGGTAGTAGATAGACGCTGAGAAAACGCGACTGAGCAGGAACGAGGGTAGTAGATAGACGCTGAGAAAACGCGACTTAGCAACAACAATCCTACAAGACGATGACGCTGAGAAAACGCGACAGACCAACAGCAAGCGTAGATAGACGACGAGAAAACGCGACAGACCAACAATAAGCGTAGATAGACGACGAGAAAATGCGACAGAGATAGATTCTCTAAGGAGTTATTCCAACAACTTCTATACCATTTGCATTATTCTAGTTGAGAACTCGCGCAACGATCATAACGAAGACAACACGTCGCTACAAGAACATGTGCATCTTGGCGACGAGAAACAAGCTTCCCCCCCCCCCCCCAAAAAAAAAAAAAAAAAAAAAGTCGTCCAGTGATAGACCTGGCGGGCAGTCGCCATGTTCGAAAAAACCCTTAGGTAAGCGTGAGTTCGACGCTGCAAGCATGGAGATTTGTTATTTGGCCGCGCTAATTCACGCACATAAAGAATGATAATTTCGACATTCGGGACGCGCTTTGCTTTCCTCTGAGGCTTGACGCAATGATTTGATTAAAACAAAGGCGCGCGTCAAAATTAGCATCGTGGCAACTTAAAATAGTTGTGATGACGACCTCAAATACTGTCAAGGCTTGTGGATTTATGAATGTAGCCTGAATCTCCCTAACCGCAAGGGTTGGAGGATTGGCGCTTTGTTGATCGGGTAGAACGTCGGGGGCACTGCAACCTTGTCATCGATCACGTTGTATTCATCCAGAGAGACTTCCTCAGAACCAGCTGTGTCATACTCCTGTCCTTCTCTACTCATCTCGGAGCCGTCTGAGAAGCCACCTGTCGCCACTGGAGCATCACCATCATCTTCCATCGCCAGCTCACCTACAGCCGGGTCCGTACTACCATCAGAGGTCTGGACTGCGCTCACATCAACTGGCGTCACCTGTTGCGCTTGAGACGCTCTCCCCAGTATTCCGCTCAACTACCGCTTCCAGGTCTCCGTCATCCTCACTGCCTTCCTTTTCCTCTGCCCTCCTTATACGGGCCGTATGTTCTCCAATGTGATCTGCATGAGCATATCATTCCTATAAAAGTATTGAAACTGCTCTTAGCAAAGACAGAGGCGGTGCCACAATGGCCGGATCCACGGACTCTGAAAGAGTTGAGGTCATTCTTGGGCTTCGCATCGTACTACCGAAGAATTGTACCAGGCAGCACCATTACACGGCATCATCTCAGCCAAAGCGAAAAAAGAAGCAAGGTACTATCGTCAAAGAACAATGAGGAGGAGAGCATTTGACGGATCGTACAATGCTCTGACGAGTGCACCAGTGCTGGCTTATCCTGACTACACTAAACCCTATATAGACGACGAGAAAACACGACTGGGTATCAACAAGCGTAGATAGACGCTGAGAAAATGCGATTAGCAACAACAGCGTTGTAAGCACGACGATGAAAACGCGACAAACCAGCGCAGTCAATAGACGCTGTAAAACGCGACTGATCAAAACAACTGTAGATAGACTAGTCAAGGAGTGCTTCGATGAGTACAGTGATCAAGGGCGTAATAACTTGGAAAGTAACGTGATACAAGAACAAGATACAAGAAAATGGGTCATGCGAAGATTTAATCGTACTTAAACGATTGTCTGCGTAGACTCATTCCTGAGAAGAAGCGGAAGTGGTCAGAATATCTACCAGAACTATATTTTTTTTTCGAGCACTTTTGAGCATAATGCTATGTTTTGGGGAGCAACGATCAAAAGCTCTTAATACTCGAATCTTCGAGCATAATTTATCTGACCCTATCACAACTTCGACTAGCCTCTGCTTTCTGGGTTTTTGGTTTAGGTCCGGCACAATACCCGCTTTCTTTCCCGGCTGCTACAGCTCTGCCGACTTTGGGATCTTCTTCGCCAGTATGTTCGTCTCCTCCTTTTGTTGAAAATGGCCGCTGTATCTTTAAGGACTGCCGCCGGGCTCACTGCGATGGAGTGTTTCGTTTGCTGACCTCTTTGGAGCCACCCTCCTGTCCCCTTGACTATTGCCTGGTGGAGACTTTGCACAATCATGGACGAAGTGGCCATCCTCCCCACAACCACTTGGGCGTGGTCATGTTGCCAGCAGTTGATTGAGAGTTTCATGCTGCCGATTAAACACCCTTTCTGCTGCTCGATGTGGGTTATCAGCACCTTCTGCTGCCTCTGCATCTCCTCTGCAAGTTCTCTATGTCCCGGCCAGAGAGCACCTTTTGATTGTTCCTCCTCCCAGTCACCTCAGTGCACACCTTCTCCTCGTCTATGGCTGCCTCTCGGACTGCTTCTGACCGTCTTTTAGATGGTTCCTCCTTCATATGCCTGTGTCACTAGTCGTACATCTTGGAAGGTGGTGACCTGGTGTTCGCGGCCCTAACTGCTAACGTTTGATGTCGCGTCACAGCAGCGGCTCCCTTAAGTTTCCAGTGAACTGTTCTTTAAGGAGCTTCTCCTTCTCCACCACAGGTTCTCCGCTCACCCGTTCTACTCTGGCTATGAGCACTCTGTCTAGGAGCACCACCAGGGAGTGTCCTGTACGGTTTCCACGTCCATCTGCCGCCTTGCGAAAACGTTTGCATGGCTTGGATGGAGTCAGCTTCTCACTGAAGACTTCGCGCAGGATCTGAAAGACTCCATTGGGAACTGGGGCGTGTCTTGAGCTCTTCATTGGTCCAGTTGGGAGAAAAGGAAGTCAACTGCCTCGCGTCGGTCTGTCCCCGCACTGCCCTCTCTGCTTCATACTTCCCAAACCTCCTCTCCTTGGCACTGACACAGATGGCTGGTAATGTGATACTGCTACTGGTGGATGCCTGGCTGATGTCTGGTTGGGTGGCACTCTGCTATAGCAGCGTCTCCATCTTAGTCAGTTTGGCGTTAAGAGCGGCATCTTGATCCTCAAGCGACATTTTTCACGCTTGTTAATTTCCACAGAATTTTACACTTGGATTCCATTTCTGGCACCAGTGTAACAGGATGAGATGGGCTGTCAAGTAGGAGCACGGATTTCTAAGGCAAATATAAAAAAAATCACACTACACTGTTTACAACTGGTTAATAAACGGGAACGACAACATGTACCCTCCTTCTGCCGTAAAATTTCTCGTCGTCTTAGTTATTGTACACTTTCTTGATTTCCAGAACATGCTAGGATTGGGCTCCTTTTATGCAGCAAAGTAACGAATTGGATCAATACAATATCGGAAAATTAATACGAACTCCTATACAACAAAGTCAAAGAAGTGCAATGCAATCAGATTACACATGCAATCCAGGAAATCATGTCATGCAATAAATGCCTTTATATGTGCTGCGGTAACTAAAAAAACGGTTTTTTTCACTTGATATCATGAAACGCTGTCTAAGCTAACGTGAAAAATAAGGAATAATCTAGTTAACAACTATCAAAAATTATTGTCTTTTTGAACATCTCACACTAAGTTGCGTTTTCTCAGCGTCTATCTTCTACGCTTGTTGTTGCTATAAAGTGGCGTTTTCTTACAGTCGAGTCTATCTACTACGCTTGTTGTTGCAAGACGGCACGTTTTCTCCGCGTCTATCTACTACCCTTCTTGATCAGTCGCGTTTTCTCAGCGTCTATCTACTACACTTGTTGATCAGTCGCGTTTTCTCAGCGTCTCTCTACACTTGTTCTTGCTAAGTCGCGTTTTCTCAGCGTCTATTTTCTATGCTTTCTGTTGCTAAGTAACGTTTTCTTAGAGTCTATCTACTACTACACTTGTTGTTACTAAGTCGCGTTTTCTTATCATCTATCTACTACGCTTGTCGTTGCTAACCCGCATTATCTTAGCGTCTATTTATTACGCTTGTTGTTGCCCTCTGGTTTTCTGGCGGCGTGGACGAGGTATTGGTTAGTGAGTTGCTAAGTCGCGTTTTCTCAGCGTCTATCTACTACACTTGTTTTTACTAAGTCGCGTTTTCGACGATGGTTGTTGCTAAGAACTTTGTCTCAGCGTCTAACTACTGAGCTTGTCGTTGTTAAAGCGGGACTGTCACGGTACGCGCATGTGCGAATTTTGATCACTTTGGTCCGGGCCCGAACGATAGCTGTGAAAGGGAGGAATTACGCTGGTAGAATCCGTTCAAATCTTGTTGTTTCGGGGTCCATCTAACCTTAATTCTTAACGGGTATTCTCTCCTGGGATCTCCTTAGCATCGTGACCAAATTTTGGAGTCGATGCAATATTGTTTTGTCGTTTTAAATTGAATGAGACTCGAGCGTCATTTTCACTGATGGCTGCCCAACAAGAAAGGCCTAATCGAGGTCGTCCTTACGCCAAAATGGCTTGGGAACACAATAAAAGCAGGATCTGGATATCGAAAAGGGTCCACGAGACATGGAAATTGTTCAAGGCTACGGTATCTTCACCTCAGACAACGATTTTGCAGCTCATTTGCCTAAAAAACCCTAAAACTTACCATAATGTCGCCTCCTGACGAATGAACTCCAAATTATGTTTTCCCTGAGGCGACGTCGCGCGGGGCGTGGACACTTTCCTGCGAAAACGAAGTGTCCCGTGATTGGTTTATTTAAACAGGGAATCCCCGTTTTGAATGATAGTTATGGGATCGACTGTCTTTAAGACAGTTTTCTAATCATCTGCAGGGTGGACCATTAGACATTGGGGGAGTGGGGTGGCAATTTTTTGCGTATGATTTTTTTTCGGGGATCAGGTTGTGCAAGATTTTATTTTTTTTCGTAGACACACGCACAAAATATCTTGTAATACACGTTATACGTACATACCGAAACTTGTCAGAGTGAGAAGTATAGACAGTGGGAAAGGGTAAACCCACGAGGGGTAGAGGGTAGAACTGCGCATCGAGCAAGATCTTTTTCCCTCGGCGTTTTCTACAGGCCAAATCCTATTCCTGAATGTATATGTACAACAAATTTTCTTATGCTATATTTACATTGGTTGAGTTAAAAAAGATATGAAGCTGTTGAACGTTTTCTCCTAGTAGAAGACATTCTCAGATAGAGGGTATCGTATTTTTCTTTCGTTGCGCATTTTGATAAACGCATTTCATCAAGCCTCAAACTGAAGGGTAGATCAACATTCCGTTTTTTGTATAGTAAACAAAGCCTGTAGGTTTTATCATTTATGCACGCCGCAAATAACGATTCATTTGCGTGAAGCGGTCCAAATGACGAATTTGTATGCTTGCAACGTCGAATTCACGCTTACCTAAGTGGTCTTCTTTGGAATATAGTGACTGCCTGCCAGGCCTATCACTGCACGGCAAGATACACTTGTTCTTGTAAATGGCGCGAGGGTTGTGTCTTCGTTGCGCGATTTCTCACAGCCTCGCGCGCCGAAATTTTTACTAAGTATTGAGTAAAGTGAAGTAGAAAAGATAGAAAAATGCATGATAGAGAAGTTGCTGGAATAACTACTTCAGACATCTTTTTAACGATAGCCCAAGCCATGTATTTGTAGGATTTATTTTTTCTATTGAATCTCTGCAATATTTTTTTTTTTGGGGGGGGGGGGGAGGATTGGCGTTGCACGAATTTTTTTGGGGAATTGCCACCCCTCTCCCCCAATTTCTAATGGTCCACACCTTAGCATCTACTTATTACGCTTGTTGTTGCCCTCTGGTTTTCTGGTGGCGTGGACGAGGTATTAGTTAGTGAGTCCTTGGGCTGTAGTTTTTTATCCCCCAGTCGTACACAACAAAGAGGCGGCGGTTCAAGGATCAGAGATACGCTAGCGTCAATCAATAGCGCTGCGCACAGATTACGTCACACTAATTAAAAAATCAAACAAACAAATATACTTTTCTCCCATTTTCTTAGTTTTCTCTCTAAAGAATGATACAAAATGAATTGGTAAACTGGTACTTCCACTTATTATAGCAGAGCTTGTATGTACTCCTATCCTGGCTCGTATTACGAGCGCGATCCTTCTGAATGGGATTTCAGAGCAATAGACCGATCCCGTCTTTGCTTTAATTAATTACCAAACAATGGCAGTTTTCACTTTTCATTTCTAAATGTCCGAGCAACAAACTTGAAATTTGAAGATTTTGAATGAATTCTTCAGCTTTTCGTGACGAAATATAAACCCCATATACTATGAGCAAACTTCTAACACTTTCCTGCAATCGGTGTAATTTTTCATGCTCTATGCCAAAGTAACATTTTGGCTTGTCCGACGTAGCAACAGTAACTAGGGAGTAGAACATGAAGCGGGATCGGTCAATTGTTTGTTGCTGAGTCTTCGTGATCTGATTTTATAATCTGTGCGCAGCGCTATTGAAATAATCACCAGTGGTTACTCCTTTAGCATATAGACCCATGATCAATTTCGATATATTAAATTTTGGAAATGATGCTTTTATTTTGTTTTGTCCCCACTAAGCCTCAGCCCTAAATTAACATTTCAACATAGACCTTCTTCTAGGGTTCTCGCATTCTCCCATAAATTTCGAAATAACTCATTCATATTCTCAGTCAAATATCGCTTGTCGTTTTCCGGTGGTCACGTAGATGACGTGACATTATTGTTTCAAAATAATAGAGTTGTGCTAATTTCCTTCGGAATGTACTCCGTATGTCTTCTTTTAGGTCTTACGTTAAAATTTATTACTACGTCAAGTAGCTCGCCAATTTTTTCAAAGTTAGATTTGCAAAAAAATCTGTGTTTAGCAGCAACGTTATCATATAAACCAAGTAAATTACAAGGCTTACTTGTTAGTTCTGTCGTACCATGTATCGTTTTTGTATCAAATTCAGCGTTTGAAATTTAATATTTTTAGGCCTAGGGCATACCGGTACGTCGAACTCAAGTTGTGTCCATTTAAGGTATTAATTAAGATGTCGACTCATTACACTTCCAAAAATATATTGTTATAAATGCATTAAATGCGACTGTAATTTGACGATTGCCCTAGGCCTAATTATCCTTCATAGGTCCATCCATTCGAACTCCATGAGGAGCTTAGGCGCGCTAAAAAATTAATGAAGCTACGGATTGAATCAGTAGTCGGCATTCCCTCAAAGGAAGCGTTGATTACTATAAGTGGTATAAGTGTCAGTCAGGATTAAGCTCAATTGCAAACGCTGAGACGTCCATGCTTCGCAGTTCCATGCATAAACAAATTACTATTTTATTTTACGCGTACTTTTAAGCAGATGACGGAAAAGAAATGGCAAAGCCCGGGCGCCAAAGTGACAATCGTAGTTTGTAGGTTCGGGGCAACTGCCAAAGATGGGACATCTTTGCAGTTTTGTTACCCAAAGATGCAACATCTTGACAACAACTTGGCCCATATCCAATACCGTATGTCTCTTATGTCCGCTGGAAATGGCATATCTCTCATGTTATTATATAAGGTTCCAGACAACTGCCCAAAGATGAATCATCTTGACAGTCCGTTGCCGAAAGATGCAACATCTTGACAACGCGAGGTCTTTTCCCCTAATAAAAAGAACCAAATAAACCCGGCAAAATGGAATTACATTTTTGTCTGGTGCTCGTTTGGTAACAAATCGTTCGTCGTTCTTAGTGCTTATAGTGCATTGTACAAACTGGCCTGTAGCTTCAGTGCGGAAATCAATTCATTTTCTTGAACAATTGTGCATGAAACCCGTATGAAAGCTATGAAAATCTAAAAATATAAGAAGTACTGATCTTAACCGCAACAACGATCCGGAACAGCAATGCTATTTCTGAGCACGCTCTAGACATTATACTTCTCTGAAAGATTACGTGGAGAATGAATTCTGCATCTAGCTCTGTTCAAATGCTCTAGCAAAGTCAATTCCGAGAATGATGAAGGTTTCTTCATTTGAGTATTATTATACTGCGAAGTAAAATCAACTCTGGTACATTTTGCGCGCGAAATTGACCGTTGCATGTTTCGCTCAATAAATCAGCGTTTGCAAAAGCCACATTAATAGTAGTAGAGAAACAATTCCTGCCCTTTATACAAATTGAAAGAGACAAAAAACCTTTCCCTTCGAATAACAGTGAGTGTGCCAGGTAAACGTGTCATCCGTGCCTGGTATTTTCCGAAGTTTAGCAGCAAAATAGCGCGGTAATATAAACATAACAAAGCTGTGCTTAGTATACAACGTTAATACTTCTCTATACTGATCTCCCGGGGCAGCTCTACCACTTCTCGTGACACAGCAGCACTCACGATCAATTCGCTGCTTAGCAAATCGAAGAAAGCTGGTTATCCGTGCACAAGAATGGGCCAGAGCTCTTCCTATGCTTGTTCGAACTACTTTGTTCGAGCGTGCAAAGTACGTAGTTTCCGCTGTGACCTTTGAGGATGCTAATTGATGTTTACCAGCAAATGTCATAAAAACGAGAGAGTGACTTGGCAGGGATTAACACCTTTCTCAAGTGGTGGGGGCGCGTTTTTTACTTGCCCAAAGCTCCTCTCATGTCTTAGTTCACTGCGACACCACAAGTTTCCAAGGAAGTAAGACAGTGGTTTATTGAGTCTGCTTGGAAATATTGTCCTGTCTTTCTTGGCTTGGCCTTTTTAGACACATAGGACTTGTATATAAACCAAGCTTTTGATTTCTTTCTGCTTCCCAACTAAGTTGAGTTGATTGGCTGTACGAGCCTCTATGTTTAAACCAATACTGCTGGGTTGAGGAGACTTTGTCCATCATTTGTTCCTGTATGATAATAAAACAGAGTTATTCTTTAAGGCATACCTAATAACAGATTATTTGTTCTCTTCGGATGAGCATTGTAAATTAGAGATGCTTCTGCTCTGCAAGAAGCTCCCTAAAATGGTCGACACCCCATGAAAGCTTGACCATAGGCCTCACAGGCTACAAGAAAAAGTTTGAAAAATAGCTGAATTGTTTGAAAAATGTCTTAAATATTTAAAGAAACAAAATAGAGAATAGCTATTTTATGGCTGGTGTGTCATTCACAACAACCACATGTGTATATTGTGATTGCTTCTCAGTTTCGAGGGGCAATTTGGGTCTGAACTTCGAGCCACTGGTCACTCAAAAAATATGTACACTCACTCCCATTCTACTAAAATCTACCCAAATTGTCCCCGTACCCTCAAAACCGAGAATAATTTAGCGATTTAACTATTTTTAAAACTTTTTCCCGTAGCCTATGGCTTGACAAGAATGGCTGTGAATTTATTCAATGTGGACCATATGTTCAAATGAGAAGAAAAGGATTTGTTCTGCGTCTAAAGTAATCTGTTAAAATTATAATCTATCTGATCTATAGAGCGGATTTCAGGTGACTGTAACTACTCCTATAGTTTTGTTCAGATTCGTGTAATTACTTTGCGATTGGTTTACTACAGTCATATGAAAACCGCTCTAAACGAAAATTTTAAGCTTTTAATTCTGAAGCGAAAATTTCAGCTCTCGCGCGTAGCCCCTGGAGCTGTAACTGGCGCCGTGTAATCACTTGAATCTTAATATTTTTTTTTCCTGTGAGGGGCCTATCATGCGTTGACAGCCGAACTAAACCTGGGTTTAGTTCAACTCAACCCAGGTTTAGTTCGGCTATCAACGCAGGCTATGAGGGGCCCAGCATGCTGTACCTGTACGTTACCGCAAGCTTCGATAAACTCCATTTCATGTTTCTCCTATTCTCGCCCGTTTTGGCCATTCGAGACGAAACGTAATATATAGATTTAGCCACTGGCTAAAAGCGGAGCTCCTGGTTATAAATTTTCTATGTGAATGAAAGGGATTCCCATGTGTACATGGTTTATATGGTTGCTTTAGAGTCTTTACGAGATATTAATTTTTCAAGCATAGATGACGTCATCGATGACGTTACATCACGTGACCACTTCATTTTGCTCATCTGGTGACCTAGACCACACTACCCAAGTTTGGTTGTTCTAGAGTCTTCTCTTGACGAGATATTCATTTTTCAAGCATAGATGACGTCATCGGTGACGTCACATCACGTGACCACTTCATTTCGCTCATCTGGTGACCAAGACCACACTGCCCAAGTTTGGTTGTTTTAGAGTCTTCTCTTCACGAGATATTCATTTTTCAAGCATAGATGACGTCATCGATGACGTCACATCACGTGACCACTTCATTTCGATCATATGGTGGCCTAGACCACACTACCCAAGTTTGGTTCTTTTAGAGTTTTCCCTTCACGAGATATTATTTTTTCAAGCATAGATGACGTCATCGATGACGTCACATCACGTGACCACTTCATTTTGCTCATCTGGTGACCTAGACTACACTACCCAAGTTTGGTTGTTCTAGAGTCTTCTCTTGACGAGATATTCATTTTTCAAGCATAGATGACGTCATCGATGACGTCACATCACGTGACCACTTTATTTCGCTCATCTGGTGACCTAGACCACACTACCCAAGTTTGGTTGTTTTAGAGTCTTCTCTTCACGAGATTTCATTTTTCAAGCATAGATGACGTCATCGATGACGTCACATCACGTGACCACTTCATTTCGCTCATCTGGTGACCTAGACCACACTACCCAAGAGTTTGGTTGTTTTAGAGTCTTCTCTTCACGAGATATTCATTTTTCAAGCATAGATGACGTCATCGATGACGTCACATCACGTGACCGTGCTACAGCACCCCCCTTGTGGCATAGACAAAATATCCCAAGTATGGCTGTCTTAGCATGTTCCCTTGAGGAGATATAATTTTTTTCTTTGCATACCACAGGGTTCCCATGTGTACACGGACGACGGACGGACGGACGGCGGACACTATAGGTTTAATACCAGAAAAATAAAGAAAAAATCATATCTCCCGAAGGGAAGCTTCTCTAGAAGCCAAACTTGGACAAACTTTCAAAGACCATCAGAGGAACTCTACACCAAAGTCACGTTCCTTCACGCCATCAATGACGTCATCAAATGATCCAAAATGCCCGTGACGTTCAAAAATCAACTCGATGGTATACGTTTTTTCCCTTAGGTATGGTGCTCCGCTTGCGCGGGCCTTCGGCCCGCGCTGGAGCTCCGCTAAAGCGTTGTGGATGGGTACAGCAAACTAAGAACTGCAGCGATTTCTTTTTTCATCTGGCGAATGAGATCCGCACCGTCGAAAGTAGCAGCGTCTATTTCTATTGAAAATTCGATTTACTTTCATTTAAAAGCACACAAAAAACAGCCAAAACATCCTTCAAGTATGGAACTAAAACAGAGAATATGTCGAATTCGTGAGAACCAAATAAATAGATAAAGTCAATACCTTATCTTCTTCCATGTTGTTCGCCATCTTGGATTCTTATACAGCCTCGTTTCGGTACTGCCAGCCTCGATTCCACGATAAACCACCATAAAACCATTGCGGATAAGTCATATCAGAGAATTGGTTATATAGCAAACAACCACATTCGTTAATTTGGTTATATGCCAAAAACCATTTTACACCGTATTGCTTATATCTCTAAAACAATTTTTATTACCTAAGGCATTTGCGACATATAAGGAAATGTATGCATATAATGAAATACTTACATATAAATATTTTTACATTTGGCACCCCATAGCATGTTGCCATCTGCTGATTTCATATGGAAAATGATATAATATAATCAAGATGTACTGTATCTACATGTATACAGGAGCTCCGTTTATTATCGTGGCAGAGAACCAACATTTATTACCATTCAACTCAATCAACGTTTAAAAAGTTGATATGTACAAGGAGTTGCTGTAAATTATGAGCAAGTGGCCAAGTTGTTATATTGTATGAGCAATATGATGACAACATTATTAAAATGAAGACAATCAACAGATGATCTGGAAGCTTTTACAGGGTGTCAGAGACACCAAGCATAGACATTAATTTGTAACTAAGACACCAGTGCCTGTTATTATGGAATGGGCAACTCCAGAAATATATGTAACCCCACCATGGGCGGCACTGGTTTTTGACCATGCATCCAGAATTTCCAAAATGGCTTACCCCCCATGCATATAGAATTCCTGAGAGGTTAACCTAGCTTCCAGCTTCAAAAAAACCCTTACAGGCAGAATTCCAAGCTCAAAAGCCCCTCTCCCATTCAGAATTTCCAAATGCCGCCCGTCCCAAGGGTACATATATTTTCTGCAATTGCCAATAATTATCTCAAGAACAAAAATGATTGACTTGGTCAAATAACATGTAAAAATTAGGTCGATGCTGTATCTCATGCATAGAAGTTTAACTGTTTGTGGGAATTTTAGAAACATTCCTGAAGTAGCTACAAAAGCAAGCAGTTCAAATGTTGATGGTATCACAGCCTTCAGATACAACTATATGTCATAACACTGATCAATACCACTGAAATAATTAAATTTTATACAGTTTAGTATTTGATTGAATTTCTTGCAATGTTTACAATGGGCAATTCTAAGCAATTATTGGATGAGGTTTTTGTGATCTCCAGAATAAACAATGTCGAGACAGGTGGAATCAGGCGAGGCCGTGAGGCCGAGCCTGATTCCACTTGGCGAGACATTGTTTATTCTGGAGATCACAAAAACCGAATTCAATAATTGTTTTATTATACATTGATTCAGTAAAATACTTTTATTTCTGTCAAGCAATTTATTTTACACAAGCGCCTTGTTAAAATAGGGAAAGCGCTCTAGTCCTATGATGCATTGCGCGCGTATCAAGAATCAGCTAGCTGATTCTTGAAGAATCAGCATGCTGATTCTTGGATACCCTCAAAGTGCGTGATTCCCAAAGTAAAGCGCGCGCTCTTAGCCAATCAGAATCGATATAGCGAGTACAATGTATAATAACAGAAAATAAAGGTACCCCCCCACGGGCGGCACTAGTTTTTGACCCCCCCCCCCCCCCCATGCATCCAGAATTTCCAAAATGGTTTACCCCCCCCCCCCCCCCCCCCCCCCCATGCATTCAGAATTCCGGGCAGGTTAAACCCCCCTCCCCTTCAGAAATTTCAACTTTGAATTTTGAATTTTCAAAACTCAACTTTTCAACTTTGAATTGTTTGATCCCTCCGGAATCCAAATAATCACCACCTTGTTTATTATTGCGAGAAAAAGTAAAAATTTGCGAGAGGGAAACGTTGCGGAGAAAAAAGAAAAGTTGAGGGGGTTGTTGCGGGAATTTATTAAATTTGCAAAGTAAAGAAAACGCAAAAAGCGCATAATCTTGTTTCAGAATATTAATACAGAGCATGATAGTTTGATTTTCAAGAAAAAAAATACCACCGGCATTCACAACATCAACTGATGAGCTCTACATTTTTGTAAGCGTGTTTAACTAGTAGCTAACTGGCTATTTTGTAAGATTTGAATTGTAGGACAAAGAATCGGATGATATTATCACGGAAAAACTTGAGACTTTCGCCATTCGATCGTGGGTAATAGACATTTTATTATGCGAGGTTTGTTTGAGCAAGCGACGATGATTTTTGGAAAAAAATCGAGGGAAATTTGTGGATCGCTGAGCGTTCGGGATTTCAAATGAAGTGTGGAAGCTATTTACTTGCAACACACATTTTCAAATTGCTTTCTAAAACAATTTTTCCAAATATAACCAATAGAAAAACACATTAGAATGAGCTAGACCAAGCTTGGAAAGCCTAGTTGTTACTTTTTGCGGATCTTCGAATATTTAAGGCTTAGGAAAAACCCATATAGAAACTCTAAAAAGGAGTAAAAGAAAACATATTATTCAACATGCATATAACATGTACCATTTTTGAGAAACGTTTATTAAACCATACCGTTTTGTCCGGGGATTTCATTAGATATGTTAGGCTAGTTTTAGACGTCGAACTTAATTCTTGTCGCACTAAATGTCAATTTCCCATTGTTTAGTTAGTTAAAGCTATTGTCTTGAGCTCATTTGCATTAGGAACGGCACTATCTGCCGTGCCAACGCCGTGCTACTGCCGTGCTAAATTAAAATTTTAAATCCTTCCAGCGCTTTTAAAATCAGGGCTGAGATCTTCTCAATTCGTCAGACATGCTATACTAACCTCATAAAATCACTCCTATCGAAATTACTTGTTTTTACTGGCTAATGAACCGAATCTATTTAGCGCGACAGAATTACGTTCGACGTCTAAAACTGGCCTTAGGGAAAGTTGCGGCGGGTTTTGGTGAAAGTTGCGCGTCCATGCAAGCTCAACTTATCCCGTATCGCCAACATCCTTTATATTAATTTCAATGTGTATTTGTACAAAGTTGAACCTGCTGCGTGATTGAACTAACAGTCGAAATCAGTAGAAAATTATGGAGATTCTGTCTTAGAAGGGACAAGTACGAACTGGCAAGCATTCTCTATCTATCGAATGGCGGCGAAGGCAGTTTTTCCGCGCGTGAAATGACGTTATTTTCTTTCTGAAAAACGCTATTTTAGCAGACTGAAAAACACGCGAACTCCTTCAGAAGTTGGGCATCTTCAGACCCCCCCTTGTGACAAGAAATCCAGCTTCGAAAACCCCCCCCTTGCAATCAGAATTCCGAGCTCTTAAACCCCCCACCTCATTTTTATACACAAGGAAACAAAGCACTTTCTAGAAAGAGCAGCTCTGCCCTCGAGCACTTCACTATCTATAGATACTTCTAGTTTCGATTCATAACAATAATATTTATTGACCTTATATCCAATAACTAGATACATCGGTTAATCATACATGTTAATAATTTACAATAATAATAATAAAACTTATTCAGAGACGTCCAACAAGTTGACTTTGTTAAGCAATTCACTAAAATATCTTGCAGACAATTTAAGGGCCAAATCATCTTTCATTGCTAAAATATAGAGAAATAATGACCTTTTATCAAAATATCTAAAGGCTCTGTTAATTCGGTACAGGCTTGTTAGGAAATCAAATCTTAAACGACTGAACATACTGTGATCACATTCCATTATGTAATGAAATTCATAAACTTCGAAAGTTTACTTGTGAGATGGGTAAGAGATAGGTTTTGTCTCACGCGGTTATGCCTTCATACCCTGAATTCATGTATCATTACATTTTGTTGGAATATT
The DNA here is from genome assembly GCA_033964015.1 of Scolanthus callimorphus. Lineage (NCBI taxonomy): Eukaryota > Metazoa > Cnidaria > Anthozoa > Actiniaria > Edwardsiidae > Scolanthus > Scolanthus callimorphus. The sequence continues at coordinate 5,873,729 of CM066924.1, forward strand.
GACGGATCTTCTTTGCTTCGAATTCTCCACATGCAAACTTGGTATGTAATTAAATCCTCAGTGCTTTCAATAGAAGGAGGCTGCCGGCGGTGAATGGCTGGTTACTTTTTCTGACTGCCGCCTAGTCTTGGAATCTTTGCATAAACGCCCGCCTACTTCATAAAGATATCCGCCTCCTTCAAAACGTATTTAAACCCCTGATCATCCGGCAAGGTCTGCACGATAGCAATGCTCTTGGTAAGGTCTGTTATTTACGATGGTGGGTGTAGCATGCCGCGGCTTTCACTTTAAACTGTGGACGTATAAGAGAAACGCAGATGAAAGTAGGCCATTCCCGATTATACTCGTAAAACTGCCATTTAATGCTACTAAAAATTTCGTTTTATGGCCCCGAAAACGCTTTTAACAAAAGCCGTCTCCGCCAGAACGAGTCGGAACGGCTCAAGGGTATTGTTCTCACAACACCGTGAAAACAGTCAATTGTAATTCTTGATAGTTGTCTATTACAAATTGCGACAGCTTTGTTTATCACAATCTGCGACGGAGGTGTATTGCAAATTGTGACATCTTTTTTATTAGAAATTGCGACGACTTTATTACAAATTGCGAAAGGTATTACAAATTGCGACAATAATTACAAATTGCGACTACCTTGCTATGTTTTTTGTATCTCGTCTCTCTCGAAGGGCAAGATTGAACGATGTTTCTCGTGTGTCTGCAAGTTTGGGTGAATTTTCCTATATTTTCGATCGGTAGCTAAGATATGATGAAAAATACTTACAGGCCTTCCAAATAAGGTAATTTCATAATCTGGAAGTTTTGACAGCTTTCGCAGGCGAAATGTTCTTGATATGCGATTCGTTAACCGCGTTTACTGCTTCCCCCTACAAGTTTTACGTTTATTTGCTTAGTTTTAAATGTCTCCTTCTGAAAAAAAAATTATGTACTTTACAGATGCTGCCTATCATGTTTGCGTTGTCATGGAAACAGACACTGGCAAGCAACTGCATCTCAACATTGAGCCAATCACGGAGCGTGTTAGCAGGTCACGTGATCACCTCTCGTATTGCAAATAACGTAGTGGAGTGTAGCGTGTTCTGCGATGTCACGCCAGGTTGTTATAGTTTGAATGTGTACAACAGTCGCAGGTTGTGTGAGCTAAATAATGCCACACATTTGTCACACCCACATGACATGCGGGCTTCTCACGATGGGTACTATATCATGTACTTTTTGCGGCCACACCCTGTGTGTAGTGATGATGTTTGCTGTGCTGGGAAAACAGATGGGTGCTTATACAAGTGTGTTATGAGACATGATGGAGTTAGCCACTCATGTGATCCAAGTAAGTGTGTACATTTATGTAGTCGGAAATCAGCGCTTTTGCGTTTTAGTGCTTTATATTTTTACTGCGATTTTCATAATTCTGCAAACTCTACACCGACCAACAAACCACGGTTTGGCTTTCGTCAATCAAACGACTGAAGAGCTCTGGGTGATTTCTCGGAGGCTTTGATAGATATTGTAATCTCATCGCCTAGCTATAGGTTTCACAACACAGTTTTTCACTGTAAAATGCAAACCAAACTCAGTAAACATGCGTGGACTTGACTTAAAAGGTTTAATGGACGGAAGCCAAAACGCAGTTTGGCGTTAGAAATGTCAAGTGGGAGTTCACAGAATTATGAAAATCGCAGTAAAGGTTTAGAAAGTTTTACAGTCTGTAGTCGTTTCGCTAGCTTTGTGCGTCAGTCCATAGGCCACTAATGCATTGACAAATTGTATTGTTGTCTGTTCTATTGTTGCAGTCCCTCAACAAATCACATGTGAAGACAACACTTTCACCTTGATGTGCCAAGGCAGTGAGACACTCGACATCAGAACAGCAAAATATGGAAGATCATCTCTGGCCATCTGTCCCCATGAGATGATGAGAATATGTGGTGACAATGGCAATGTCTTATCGAAAGTCAGACAAAGCTGCCAAGGCAAGGCGTCATGTAGTTTTAGTGCTGGCATGGATTTCTTTGGATTTGACCCTTGTCCTGAGGGATATAAATACCTGGAAGTCAAGTTTGTTTGTCAGTCAGTAGCTAACAACTCAATCTGGATATCCGAAAACATTATAGTCCTTGAACAGGGGAAAACAACCTCCTTTTATGTTGCCGCTTTTCCGATTTTTACGCACTTTAAAAAGAATCGAAGATGCTGAGAGGTAGCTTATTTACACAAGGAATCTCTGCAGAAACCCATCCATGGAAAAAGCTGAATTTCCCATGACAGAAGAATGCGAAATGTTCGGATTTCCCATGGCTATCCATGTGAATTCCGAACACTTCCCATCGAACTTCCCATGCGTATGCCTTGGTAAATTCAGTTTTTCCCTTGGTTGGGTTTCTGCAGAAATTCCGTGTGTTTAATTTTAGATAAAGTATTCAGTTTCACACTTGCGCACCTTCTTAGTTAGGCCAGCTGTTCAACACGTCACAGGCCAGACCAGGCGAATTATCAGTAAATAAATTTGACTTTAACTTCTCAATGTACGTCCCCGGGGGTATACTCCACTGATTTTTGGGTAGTGGTGTGCCGCCGTGGTCCCAAAACCTGACCCTATCAGAGACCAAAAATCCTCGTTTTTTATATCCTACCATAGACCTACAGTTAAAATTGTACACACTACCGCAGACTTAAAGTTAGTTACAAGGGTGGTCCAGTTGGTCGCAATCAAAGCGGAATGTTTGTTAATCATGTAAAGGTTTTAAAATATACTGTCTTTATCACTAAATGCGGCACAACTTTGATCGAAATGTTTTTGTAGGGTAGCCATACTGAAATACGATACCCTACCACAGGAACCCCAAAACCATACCATATGGCGGCACATGCCCGTATACGGTTACCCTGGAAACCAAATGTTTCATTTGACATGTAAACAACTGAGAGTTAATCCGTGGATATAAATAGAGTCATGTGTATGTATGTTTGTATTCCATATATGAGGGAGTACACCCGTCACCCCTCCCCGGGGAATTTAGAGCCCTCCGAGTCCTTCCCACAGTTCATTGAAAATTTTTCTAATTCCTCCTTTTAGTATCCTTTTACAATGTATGCAGCTTCCGGCTCTTACACATACTAAACAAAGCACTCTCTGGACGCTTCGAATTTTCAACCCGAAAAAATGGTCGCATTAAGCTTTAAGGTGACTCATTCGAAATTCAAAATGCACCCAACTGTGTCTAGAGCGCAAATCTGCGTCGCCAAACTAACGGCTATAACTTTTGTGTCTTTTCCTCTATTGTTATAATTATTTTTTCAAATCCTACTTTAATGATGTATAAATATGCTACTGGGAACCGATCTTCTTGAAAACATTTTTAGAAGTCACAATCTAAATTTTTGTGAGGCCCTAATTTCATATTCCGGTCGTACTACAAAAAAATTTTGCCGGTTTTTTTGGCTGAAATTTCAGGAATCGATTCCAGTTGTAGTGATCTCAAATCAAGCGAAGTTACAGAAAATTCGTCGGAACAGAAACGCGGTAATAAAATACCGTCAGTTATGGTCAACTGTGGCCAAAATAGAACGCTGATTCTGGTTGGCTTGAATTGAATTTTAATAGTGCTCCGAAAACTCATTATTTTGGGCTCTTCCCTCGGCACTATTTTGTATAGTAATGTATTAAACTTTATCGAGGGTCCGATTTCAAATACCATGAACTACTTAAATGTTTGAACATTATCTACCGAGGAAAGAAATTGTGAAAGACCAATGAATTTGTTACAAGAATGTCGCATTAAAATGTGCCGTTATTAGGTATTATTTCTTGCTAAGATTTATATAGACGAGAAGTTTGTGGCATTGGTAAAACTTAGTAACGGTTTGACCATTATATTTGCTTATTTGGCATAGAAGAAAATTACAAAGTTACGACATTCGCCCTCTGGTTTTGCACGCAGATTTGAAGCTCTCTTGTTTATGAATGATAATGAAATCTGAAGTTTTTCCAGGGGAGCTCATTAGGCCAAATCTAATCAATAGCAGTCACGCTCAGAAAATAGCAATTGTCTGTTAAGTCCCTATGGAACAAAAAAGAGTCGACGATAAACGTTTTCTTTGTTCGATTATTAGAGTTGGCCTACTGTGTTCCCCCTGGCAAAATGCGAGATTTCATTACCATTCATAAACAAGACAGCTTCAAATCTGCGTGCATGACCAGAGCATGACCGCCGTAACTTTAACAATTTTCTTCTATATCAAATAAGCACGCATGATGTTCAAACTTGCTTACTAAGTATTACCAATGCCTCGAGCTTCTCGTCTATATACATCTTAGAAAGAAATAATACGTAAAAACAACACATTTTAACTCGACATTCTTGTAATAAATTCATTGCGCTTTCACAATTTCTTTCCTCGGTAGATAATGTTCGAACATAGTATTTCATGGTATTTACAATCTGACCTTCGGTAAAGTTTAATACATTACTATACAACATAGTGCCGGTGGAAGAGCCCAAAATAATGAGTTTTCGGAGCACTATTAAAATTCAATTCAAGCCAAGCAGAATCAGCGTTCTATTTTGGTCACAGTTGACCATAACTGACGGTATTTTTATTACTGCGTTTCTGTTCCGACGAATTTTCTGTAACTTCACTTGATTTGAGATCACTACAACTGGAATCGATTCCTGAAATTTCAGCCAAAAAAACCGGCAAAAATTTTTTCTAGTACGACCGGAATATGAAATTAGGGCCTCACAAAAATTTAGATTGTGACTTCTAAAAATGTTTTCAAGAAGATCGGTTCCCAGTAGCATATTTATACATCATTAAAGTAGGATTTGAAAAAATAATTATAACAATAGAGGAAAAGACACAAAAGTTATAGCCGTTATTTTGACGACGCAGATTTGCGCTCTAGACACAGTTGGGTGCATTTTGAATTTCGAATGAGTCACCTTAAGTACGCCTTTCAACGAGGATTGCATGAACAATTCTTTAAAACCAATCTTTAGAGGGAGCTATGGACTTGAAATTGATAATCTTACTTCTGGCGGATAAGACAATAAACTAAGGTCCTGTCTGCTTTCCCTTCTACCCTTGTTCAAGGTGAACCCATTGCACTCTTCGTAAGAGTAGGGGATTGTCTCCCGGTGCAATGGCCTTCTCGGAGGCATTACATATACTGTAACACCCCTCATGATTGTAAGTTACGCGGCAGCAATTTGCGCCATCCAACGCAGCCTGTCAAGTCCTCCAACTTCACCTTCCTTGTCTAGCGGTTGCGTCTGTCGACCGCCTTTGAAAATCCCTGACGATGAGGAGAAGACCATTTTCTTTCAACTTGTATGATACATTTTGATAGAGAAAAGATATCGGGGAGCAACTGCAGAATGCAAGTCTTCTATTTTTAACCACTTCTCTCATGGGCTGGTCCGCGGTGCTGAGGTTGGAAAATGAATAATTAAAGAACGAAGATACTCTAATCCCTGGCACCGTGGTCCGCGGTACTGAGGTCGAAAAATGATTAATTAAAGAACGAAGATACTTTATTCTCTGGCACCGTGGTCCGCGGTGCTGAAGAATTAAAGAGCGAAGATACTCTAATCTCTGGCACCGTGGTCCGCGGTGCTGAGGTGGGAAAATGAATAATTAAAGAACGAAGATACTCTAATCTCTGGCACCGTGGTCCGCGGTGCTGTGGTCGAAAAATGAATAATTAAAGAACGAAGATACTCTAATCCCTGGCACCGTGGTCCGCGGTGCTGTGGTCGAAAAATGAATAATTAAAGAACGAAGATACTCTAATCCCTGGCACCGTGGTCCGCGGTACTGAGGTCGAAAAATGATTAATTAAAGAACGAAGATACTTTATTCTCTGGCACCGTGGTCCGCGGTGCTGAGGTTGGAAATGAATAATTAAAGTGCGAAGATACTCTTATCTCTGGCACCGTGGTCCGCGGTGCTGAGGTTGGAAAATGAATAATTAAAGTGCGAAGATACTCTTATGTCTGGCACCGTGGTCCGCGGTGCTGTGGTCGAAAAATGAATAATTAAAGAACGAAGATACTCTAATCCCTGGCACCGTGGTCCGGTGCTGTGGTCGAAAAATGAATAATTAAAGAACGAAGATACTCTATTCTCTGGCACCGTGGTCCGCGGTGCTGAGGTCGGAAAATGAATAATTAACGAACGAAGATACTCTAATCCCTGGCACCGTGGTCCGCGGTGCTGTGGTCGAAAAATGATTAATTAAAGAACGAAGATACTTTATTCTCTGGCACCGTGGTCCGCGGTGCTGAGGTTGGAAAAGTGCGAAGATACTGTTATCTCTGGCACCGTGGTCCGCGGTGCTGTGGTCGAAAACTGAATAATTAAAGAACGAAGATACTCTAATCTCTGGCACCGTGGTCCGCGGTGCTGTGGTCGAAAATGAATAATTAAAGAACGAATACTCTATTCTCTGGCACCGTGGTCCGCAGTGCTGAGGTCGAAAAATGAATAATTAAAGAAGGAAGATACTTCATTCTCTGGCACCGTGAGGGTGAAATTTTGGGACGGCACGCTTTGAGAACGAGGAAAATATACATTGGAGCTCACTCCTTACCAGTGAAATTGTAGGAGGGCTCTCTTTGAGAACAAGGAAAACATTACAATTTGGGCTCACTTGGCACGCTTTGTAACACGGAGAAGGGAGACATCGGGTAACAGCTAATTTCTGGCTAAAAGAGAGGCTCTGTAGTGAAATACATAGTGATATCGCAATGAATATAAAATACTAGAGCGAAAACCTGCAAATTATACGTGCATTTCATCCCGCCTTGTTTTGGTTAGGGGATTTTAGAGTGAATTTTCATAGAGAAGCCGAAAAATTATTTATGCACCGCCTCTTTTGTAATTGTTTTGTTAGACAAAGTTAATTGAAAAGATTTTTAGAGCCATTCTCACTTTTAGGCAATTTAAGAAGAGCGCAAACACAAAAGTATTTAACAATTATTCCTCAACCCCGAATGGGCTCTGAGTCAATAGCCCATGAGGCCGAAGGCCGAATGGGCTATTGACTCAGAGGCCATGAGGGCGAGAGGAATAATTGTTTTAGTCAAATCACACTAGTAGGTCAATTTGTATAGCCAAAACGTTTTCTGGTCTGATCATTTGCCATTTTCTGGCTTTCAATTCCGACACGTTTCGCTACTAGTAGGCTATAACTTATAGCCTACTAGGAGCGCAACCAATCAGAACACAGCATTGATGATAGACCACTAGTGTGATTTGAATTATTTTCTGTCAGTTGCTGTAGAGTAGCTAACATGGAAGATAAAAGTATCTAGGTCAACACTTCCCGAAAACTGACAAAAAATAAAAGCACACAAACGGAGTCAAAAAAGGAACGAGATCTAGCGCGGCATCGGATCGAAATCACAAGATCGCAGTTTAAACTTAAGGCCCTGTTCACACTATCGCGTTTTCAAAGTATTCTTCTTGAAACTTATACGGATTCGCTGCGTGTTAGTGTGGACGGGAAATTCGGAAATTTAGCTACACTTGATTGAACAACATTTTATTTTAAAATAAGCGAAATATCACAATTACATGGTTGTTAGAAATTTCGAGAAATTGCAATATTCTCATTTCTTAATATGCATAATTAAGAAGAAAATATAAATTGGTTTTCGAACTCCTGGCTATTTACATGAACTGTGTATAGGAAATAGATATTTCGAGCAGACTAGCAATCGAGAAATCTACGTTAATGCTTTCTTAAACATGTGTCTGGATAATGTTGACTGATTAACTAAGATAGACTGCTTGCAGCCCCTTTTTCTTCGAACGTCCGTAAATTGAGGGAACTTTTTCCTTGCGGCGCGCTTCGATTTGGCGCATCTCTCCCTCTCCTGGGTAACTCGACATTGTAAACAAATTGAAGCATGTAGCGGGTAAAAAAGCATTCTCTCGATTTACGGACGGTTGCCGAAGAAGGGGCTACAAGCAGTCTATAACTAACACCCCGGTTACTATACACGGGTCCGGGCGAATTTTGTGCCTGGAACACCTGTTTACACGGTACCGTGCAAAATTTTGAACGCTTTGACTACCATAACAACGGCTCTTTTCAGAGCCACACACATTTTAAAACTCATGACTTCATTGCTTCTTAAATACATATAATATGTAATATGTATGATCTTCTTAAAGGCTTCAATAAAATATGACGATGATATATTACTTACTTATCCTATTCTTCCCAGGTGGGAAATAAGGATGATATATTGCCGAAGATATGTTTCCGCTGCGAGTGATAGTTATATTTGCATCAGTTGTGCCTACGCAAAATAATCCGTCCGCCGTCTGCAGTTAAACATATCTTGCCAGTTTAAACAAGTCAGACACCGAAATGAAAAGTCATACGCAACCACGGTGCCAATATTTTAAAATATGTTACACCGACATTAAAATTCATGAGAGTATCTTCGTTCTTAGATAATTCAGCATATTCGACAAATCCGTACTAGATAGTTCGGCATATTCGACACCAGCACCGCTGACGACGGTTGTTAAAAGTAGCTAAAAGTATCTTCGTTCTTAAATAATTCAAATTCGACCACGGCACCGCGGACGACGGTGCCAGTGTGATAAAAGTATCTTCGTTCTTAAATAATTAATATTCGACCAGAAGTATCTTCGTTATTTCATATCTTCGTTCTTAATTATTCATATTTCGACCTCAGCACCGCGGACCACGGTACCAGGGATTAAAGTATCTTCGTTCGTAAATAATTAATATTTCGACCTCAGCACCGCGGACCAGCCCATGAGAGAAGTGGTTAAAAATAGAAGACGGGTATTCTGCAGTCTAGCCAAAATCGGGATTTCAGGCTTGCCTTTCCCTTACGAATCGGAATTATTTTCACAACCTTACTCCTCTCGAAAAGAAACACAGAGCCGGCTACGCAGGTTAATCACGCACTGGTATTGCGCACAAATCATAAGATTGGTGTTCTGCACACCCCTACATTCACGAAGGGTTCTCAGGAACTACACTTTGACAGCATTCCTTAAAGTGCATATGAAACGAAATCAGTTCTTACATTTTTCAACACATCGTATTTAAAGAAGTAAGCACTGCAAGTTTGAAAGAATTTCATTAAAATGCTGCGATGTTATAGCCGTTCAAAGTTACGTATTTTGCTGTGATCTTTGGCTAGCACATTAGGCATTCAGGATATCAAATGACACTGTTTCGTGACGTAATTTTGTTTTCACACTACAAGGCGAAATTAAACGAGCACCCCGATCACTCTTACATGGGAGAACCCCCCCCCCCCCCCCCCGGGACACAAGCAAACAAAATGATGCGTCAAATTACATTACTCGCATGCAAATTAACTATGACTTTGCGAGCGCATAGCTTCGCGGCTATTTATCAAATCTTTCTCAAACTTGGTCAGCACGTTTGTCTAATAATGATCTATCCAGAGAATGATCCGAAAACTGATTTCGTTTCATATGCACTTTAAGTATTGATCGGATGTCAAAGGTGCGTAGTGACATCATAGAGTCCTAAAGTGTGACTCGAATTTCAGAGTTTTGTCCACGAATAATGAAAGGCCAGCTTCGAAGAACGTTGCATGAAAAAAATGAGGTGAATCGGTTGAAACGCGACCGAGATGTTGCCCGCTGAATACATAATTTTCTTTAACAAATCACTGTATTTTAGACACAGTTCGAAACTTTATGAACTGAACAAAAAATACAGTGATTTGTTAAAGAAAATTATATATTCAGCGGGCCATAACTCGGTCGCGTTGCAACCGATTTGCCTCATATTTGGTGTGTTCAAAGAACAAGGTTTCGTTCTGTCATCTATTCTTGTGAAGTCGGCAATGGTCATCCAGATGGGAAGCATGGTTGGCTCGGCTCAAGATCGTGGCTCTTTTGGCTTGCGATGAAAACAGGTTCAAATTACCGGTTGGACTTAGTTCTACTGTGTTTCCCAAGTCTTCCGTTCTACCCCTGTTCCAAGTTGACGTTAAAGACCGCATTTCACTCTTCATAAGAGTAGGGGATTGTCTCCCGATATATATATACTGTAAAACATAGCCCTCATGATTGTAAGCTGCGTCGCAGCAATTTGCGTGATCTGCAGACCGTTCGTCCTCCAACCTCTCCTTGTCTGACTATCAGTCGTGTACTTTCGACAGCTTTGAGGGCCTCACCCCCCACCGTTGAGGAAAATACCTTTTCTTTCTTTCAGATCTATTGTTTGACAAAAAAAATTACACTGACGGCCGTTATTCACATGACAGTTTCTTGAGTACAACCATCTGACAATCCACGCTCAGAAGCCACATTATGACCGGAAGTTGCTACTTTAGACGCAGTGGAAACATCACTCTCTGTCACTGGGGCTCCGCTTGCGGTCAAAGAGGAGCTTTCTGTAAAGACGCCTTCCTTTCACATTCAGAGCAAACGCTAGAGTGATGTACACCCCTTGAAGACAGTTGAACACCGCAAAAGGGTACCACAGGGCATCCCAAAGCACAGCACCAAATCCGAACCCCCATGTGAACCCCATCAGAGCCCCAATTCGAACATAGATACCAAAGTGACGTCGCGTTTGCGAGGTTTGCGAGGCCATTTTTGCTTGAGTTGCAGTGACCTTGATGGAACGTACGGTAAGTATGTATAGTAGAAGATTCAGGACGAGGGCAAGAGCCACGGGAATCGCAAATACATACAGAGCAGCACTTCCATTACTGATCCAACATGCTCTTGCATGGGTGCCATAACCAATGAAGAAGATATCAAACTGATCAAGCAAAAAGCATACTGCAACAAAAAGCAAGACGGACCCCCACCCCACTGCCATGTAACGAAGTATTTGGACCATCCTCTTGCGCTCGGAAGGAACACCTCCACAATGGCTGGTAGAGGAGAACGCTCTCCAAGTGTCGAATGCGATGATGGTCTTCCATACAAATGCTGTCAGGAAGAAGTTGTGCAGCATGACTGCTATAGCGGTGCACTGGGTCTTACTATCGGTCCTGTGGATCCCAAGGAGCCAAAGTAGCTGGGCAATGAGAATAGAAGAGCTCAGGTTCATGAGGTTGATTCCAGGTAAAGTACGAAGCTCACTGAACAACATGTACGTCAGAAGGAAAAACGCCAAGGCAGAAACAGACATGCTCATGCACACAGTAGTTAGATAACTCAATACAAGGTCTTCTCTAATGTCTATGGTGATACCATTGCTGCAAATCCACATTGTTCCATTCCACGTGAAATATTCTGCTTCATCAATAATCTTTCTCGATGTATTTAGGAAGACCGACAGGTCCGGCAGAATAGAGAATTCATTTTGTGTGATACTGGTATACCCTTGAGGACAGTTAATGTTATGGCAGACATATAATGCGTTTGTTTCTTCGTCATTGTAATAGTCCTTTACATTGATGATCTTCCTGGATCTATTCAGATAAAAAGAAGCGCTACTGTTTGGGAGCATTGTATACTCGCTTTTGTTGTATTTACGAAGACCAGCACAAGACAAGAGTCTTTTCGTCGCCCTGAAAACAGCGAATAAGCTGTCGTTTATGGTCACATTGCGGAATGGCTCTTCAAATGCAAGAATACGATTGAAGCTTCTGTGGTAATGACTTTTCTTCTCTAATATAACTTCTTTAGCCGTGGCAACGAAAGACACCTGCCACTGCCAAGCTTTGGTAAAGTTGTTGATAATTATATTAGAAAGTTCCCACGGAGCAAGATCGAAACTCTCGTTCATCGCACCGACAAAGGTATCTGTATCAATGATAGCACGAGTTGTATTTCTAATAAACGACTGCAGCCAAAGAAGAATATTGTACTTTTTCGCCACTGACGAATCTGGAGGAGCTGGATGGTTATCACTGCAAGTCCCAAGATCAGGGTCGTACGTTTTTCCGGTGTTACATTTTTTGTTGTATGCATAACTAGCCGGCTCGTTTGCATTATTACCAAAGTTGAAAATGATAGAAAATGAAGGGACAGCGGAATGAGGTCCATCAAGTTCTTTGGACGGTCCACACTGGTTAGGTGAAATACTGCTATGTCTTTTGCATGGTATACAGTACTTGTTTCTGTAGTTACGGTAGGATTTGGACACAATTCCCACCGTCCCGTTAGTACACTTGTCCTTTTTTGGCGGAGAATCGCCCACGTGTGATATAGCGGTAAAACAGTGCCTTCTTGTGCTGTTTTCTGGAGGCATCCACATCGCTCTGCAATATTTAAGCAGGTACTCGAGCTCCGCCATTGAATCTTTACTTCCGGGTGAAGGTAGGAAGGAGCATCTAAACAAGACCAAGTAGTTTGTCACGTAACTTGGAGAGACTCCATTGCAAAGGGCACAAAAAACTTGTTGCGAAAGACTCTTTCATCAGATGTAAAAACTGGTAGAGAATCGAAAAGTGTCTTCCTATTTGTAGGAACAGTGTCTGCAAGGTTTTTGCATTGAGCTGAAGTATCATTATCAAACCAGGAAGATGGACAGGTGTCTATCATCCATACACGTCCAGTGGTAATGCCCTCACCGGTGTTTTGATTAACACATCGCCATTTTCCCCACCTCTTTTCGGACGTTGAATGGAATGAAGTTCCGATGGGAGATATGTTCCCAAATGGGAACCCAGTAGGACTCAGGGGACTTAAGGCATGGGTCCATGCAGCCACGCCCTTAAAACATTCAATCAGTCCTTAATTTTTGATGAATTAAAGATAGGCTTCTTGTTCTGATATATTGTCATAGGTCTCGTCATTCTTGATAATTTTGTTGATTGTTGTTCCCATGGGAGCCAATTCTTAACCTTTGACCTCAATTTTAAGAAATGAAACTTCAAAGCTTCGGGAGTATCGGAAAATTCACATCTCTCTTGAAACCATCCCATGGAAATGGTAGGCTATCAGGTAGTATTTATCACTCCAATTCGATATCTTGCACAACTTTTCGAATTTCGAAGTTATTAAAGGATATCAAATTTCACAGTGTCCTAAAATAGGATTCCTAATGACATGGACATTTTCTCGAATTGGAACAGATATACCTGTGGTGACCTTAAACACATCACATTGTTAAATCCTCAGAGTTTGTAACTTTTGCGGTCCTCCCGAGAACGTTTATGAAAATTGCTTAAATGCTAGGTTCAAAGGTCACATTCCATGTTTCTATGGAAACAAAACATAAGATTTATGTATTTCATGACCGTTAACAACCTTAACCATGTTTGACAGTGGGAGAGGCAAAGCCACTGAAGATAGACCACCCCCTAACGTTTTTGATCCGCCATTTTGAATGCAAATGAGACCCATGCCTTAAGTCCCCTGAGGAGGAATGCCATTTAGAACCGATGATGAACCAGACTGACTCACATGTTCACATAACGAGGAGCCAAGAAAATCGGTCGAGTTTTCTTCACTTACATTTGTTAGACAGTACAGTTCGAAGTCTGCACAGCAGTCAACGAAATTCTGGCAATCTGGGTCGCAATAGCAGAGCAACTCATCAAGCCGAGACGTTTTCTGTGGATCTTGACATCTGTTTTTGCAGGAAAGGGTCGAAGGGCATGTAAAGGTATCGCCACCTGGAGAAGCTCTCCTTCTTCGTTTTCTATCAATAAGAGTTTTTTCCCATCTTTGAGGCATTTCCGTCTTTGTTTTGAATTCTTTTTCTTCTCCTTTCTTGAATTCCATTTCTTTCGAATCCACTTACGTTATTTTTATTTAATAACTCCTCTTTTGAATATCCCTCATCTTGAGAAAGCTCTTTTCCATTCCATACGATCAAACCTGCCTCGCTTGGTCTGTTTTCTAATCCAAGAAACAGGGCATCCGTTTGGAGTGAGGAAACCTCGAGATAAATTAATATCGCAAGCAATAAGATCATGACAAAAACTTAAGCAGGATAAAGGAAACAAATAGAGGGTGTTTCTCTGAGATGCTAGACTTGCCACAAGTCTACCTCTGGGAGGGAGGGATTCTGAAAAAAGCGAGAAAGATTTCAAAGAACTCGAGAATCTAGGCGGATATCCCTCTCTGTATAAAACTCATCTGATGTGCCTGCACATGCGTCAAGGCCCCATTTGCTGCGACTTTCATAATTCTGCGAACTCCCACTTGACATTTTCGAACGTCAAACTGCGTCTTGGCTTCCGTCAATCAAACCTTTTATTAAGTCGAGACCACGCATGTCTGGTTTGGTTTTCATTTTACAGTGAATTGTTTTGAAGCCTAGCTAGCCCGTATCAGTTCACAAGATCAATCAAAGCCTGTGTGAAATCACCCAGAGCTCTTCACTCATTTGATTGACGGAAGCCAAATCGTGGTTTATTAGTTGGCGTAGAGCTCACAGAATAATGAAAATCAGTAAGCCTAATATTGTGAATATTTATTTGGATATGGAATCCATTCGAATTAGAAACCAGAAATGGCAATTTGTGAATTTTCTGTCAAATGCAGCTAGTACACCAATGTGGATCATTATTTCAATATGGGATCTATACTCGAACGAGGATATTGAAATATATTAAAAGCAGAAATGGATTTGATTTAGCTTTTCCAATAGGACGACCGGGTTTGGAAGAACAGATGGATCAAATATTTGCATTGAACGAAAAAAAGGTGTTCAAAGTAGTTTATTGTAAATATCTATAATCCGCCAGCACAAAGCAGGGGAATGATAGTGTACTCGGTAACATCTGGCTCACATAGCACAAAAACATATACCATTGCGTGTTGCTTTTCCTGCTCTCAAATAGATATGAGAAATACGTGAGGGTTTTTCAAAATGCCTGTTGTGAATTCGAACTCAAATTTCTTCAACAGTCTGGACAAGTTAAAAAATATAGCGTTTAAATCATTTGTTGCGTAGGTTTAGACAAGGTCAGTAGACACAAATGCATCCGGGTTTTATTACCTTCCCGTTTTATTTACCTTACCCGTTTTAATAAAACGAAACGTGCAAATTATATAGATATAGCTATTATTTCAGAAAAGCGTCTGCACCTTCACAACTGTATGTTATAGAGCCCGCGATGCGTCTTGGGAACAAACATGTATATCAACGCAGAATCATCGACACTGGTTTTTAGGATAAATAGATATATTATCACCCTACCATGACTTGCGCGTCAGTTTGATTAAAGTGAGGGAGGGGATGGGGGAGGGGGTGCGCAGGGTCGTCTGCCTCATTCTGTCATCCCTGTCTATCTGGATCCCGGTGGCACGAGACGCAGTCCGAGACGGCCGGAAATGAGCCGGGATGCAGTGGATGGCCACAGTGATGTTACTGTCTTCACTCTTCCCTGATACCGCACCACATCGCCATGCTCTTAAGGCCCGTTCACACGGCGCGATTTCAGCTGCGATTTGAGGTGCGACTTCTGTGCCGATCTCACGGCGATGTCACATCGCGCGGTGTGAACGGCCGGCGATCTTATGGCGATTTCACTTGCGATGTCGCAGGCGTTTTGAACATGTTCGAATTCCACTGCGATTTCTTGAGATCGCCAACAAACTGACAAATATCGCAGGGCCAAATCGCCGGCCGTTCATACCGCCCGATATGACGTCGACGATCGCCGCAAAAAGCGCACCTCAAATCGCACCTAACATCGCGCAGTGGATAAAACGAACATAAAATGCACCACATGAGAAGCCGCACCAACATATCAACACCGTTGAACGAGCAGTTTGGTTTCTTTCGCACAGTCCGCCGGAGACAGTCTTCACATGCTCGATAGACAATCCTTATTACCAGCTGCCCAAGCCGCATGCAAGTTAATTGAACTGTGGAGACTCGTGGCGGTAGGTACGTCTAACCCCTCAGGGGCGTAGCCAGGAATTTGGGTTTAGGGGGGGGGGGGGGGGGGGGGGGGGGCGTATAGTGAAGTCATGGGACGAAAATTTTCAAATTTCCTCCAGTAAATGTATGGGAAAATCTCCCGAGAAAGGGGGGGGGGGGGTGCTGTGGCTCCCCGCTGGCTACGCCCCTGACCTGCTTATACCAAATGATTGTATAATACATAGTCGCTCGCAAGAAACTTTGTACTGGGTTAACACGAGAATTTCGTTCTTCTTAGTTTCCCTCATGACGCAACGCAGGTTTCATAGACGACAGTTGTGACAAGTACAACCTTTTTGAACAAGGTGTAAACTATTTCATTAAAAATGATCCGTGATCACTTGTCTGGCGCAAACAATTCATGACTCGTTATAAAATTAATTTGATAAAATTGCTTTTTGTACATAAACATGGACGAGGAGATACAAATAAAATGAATTTGGGAACAACCTCGCCCCCAGGGTCTTCTCGGTCATTTTTCAAAATCGCGAGCCGGCCGGAGAGCTCTGGGTACGAGAATGTTAAATCAGTAGAAGGCAATCGCTAAAAGATAACACTTTTTGAAGATTTCAATCATTTTACACGACGGACTGCATTTTGTTTAATTGTTGAATAGGTTCAACGTCATTGAGCATTATTCAACGTGATTCAAAAGTGTTTAACATGATTCGAAATCCCTCAAAGTAACGTTTTTAAGGTATGGGGAGAGGTTCAAAGGCTCTTGCCAAAATTGTTGTAACTTCGTCTGCGAAGTTACATGTATTATATTCGCCGGCAATTATTCGCCAAAGGAAACGTGATAATCGGCGAATAGTCACAGATCCTGAGGCGACTAATTGTTTTATTATTGGATTCTTTAAAGATCGTAACTAAATTCGTGCGCGCACTCTCAATCCTGTCAATGTTATAATCACCGGTAACTTTTGAAGATTTCAGCACAGATGTGATATTTTCATATTTTCACAGACGAAATGACAACAATTTTGCTAAAGGAGTACCCTTTGAATCTTTACCATACCTTGAAGAATCAACAACATTGAACACTGAGTGAACAACATCGCTAAGCATCCCAACAACGCTAAAAATGCGTTTCAGCCCAAACTTAAGCCCTGGTCAATAGGACACATGTAGCGCGGAACATTGTAGCCGGGCACGTGAAACGTTGTTGCGCACGCCGGGACACAAATATTTCTTCGCCAGACAAGAAACATTTGTGTGTCCGAGACACGCGTGCGTTATTTCTTAGCCACTCGCGGAACATGCAGAACGCAAATGTTGCGCGCTACATGTGTCCTTGTTTAAGCTTCAACATCGACAACGTTCCAATGAAAAGCTGCCTTTGGTCACGCAATCCTGGCGAAACGTCATGTAACAAGCAATCTTCTAATGGTCACGCCTGGGTCACGCCAATGACCACAGCTGCAAGATGGGTTGTTTCGTTGGGAAGGGACAATATCAATCGCGCATTTGTTCCCTTTTGTTTGCTATACTGTGACCAGATTGACTAGAAGATTTGCCGCACTTTTTAATGAGATTATTCGCCGGTGTGTGTGTTTTCGTGCCGGCGTCTACCATTGGACGTTGTAAAACATTTCTCACACTTTGAACACTTGTATGGCTGTTCTCCGGGATGCATTAGTCTTTCGTGTGTTCGTAGGTTACTCGACTGAATAAAACATTTGAACACTTGGAACATTTGTAAGGTTTTTCTCCCGTGTGTATTCGCTCATGCGGCGTTAGTCCACTAACACTACTGAAACACTTGAGGCAATAAGAACATTTATATGGTTTTTCCCCAGAATGTATTCTCTCGTGGATTTTTAAGCTACAAGACGTGTTGAAACATTTGAGACACTTTAAGCATTTATAGGGTCTTTCACCAGAGTGTATTATTCTCTCGTGGCTTTTAACAGCACTGCACGTTCTGAAACATTTGCGACACTGAGAACATTGATAAGGTTTCTCTCCCGTGTGTATTCTCGTGTGGACTTTCAGGCCACTAGACGCAGAGAAACATTTCAGACACTCTTGGCATTAATAAGGCTTTGCTCCTGCATGTGCTTTCTAATGTTTTCTATGGCCTTCAGACGTCCTGAAACTTTTAAAACATTGGGAACACTTGTCTTGCTTCCGAGTGTGTTTCCTCGTGGGCTTTCCAATTACTATACGTTTTGAAACTTTTGAAACACTTGGAGCACTTATAAGGTTTTAATTCAGAATGTGTTTTCTCGTGGTTTCGCCGACCATGTGCTGAGCCATTTGGGACACTGGGAACATGGATAAGGTTTTGCTCCCGAATGAGTTCTCTCGTGCTGAATAAGAGTAGATTTCTGTGTGAAGCATCGACCACAATCCTGACACTCGTATGGTTTCACTCCTGCGTGTAGGCGCTCGTGGTCCTACGGGAGCATGAGCTACTGAAGCACTTACCACAGTGCTCGCAAACAAATGGTTTCAATCCCAAATGTGTGTTTCGCATGGGCTGCGAGATAACTAGACCTCTTAAAACTTTTACTGCAGAGCTCGCAATGATATGGCTTAGCCTCAGAATGTATTCGTTCATGATTTCTTAAGTTATGCGAAGTTGTGAATGCTTTTGGACACTGCTGGCAAACATACGGTTTTGCTCCTGTATGGATCCGTTCGTGGTTTTGCAGGCCCGATTACTACAGAGCTCGCAATGATATGGCTTAGCCTCAGAATGTATTCGTTCATGATTTCTTAAGTTATGCGAAGTTGTGAATGCTTTTGGACACTGCTGGCAAACATACGGTTTTGCTCCTGTATGGATCCGTTCGTGGTTTTGCAGGCCCGACTTTTGATGGAACCTTTTTCCGCAGTCCTTGCACTCATATGGCCTAACTCATGTGTGTATCCTTTCATGTTTTTTTAGGTTGCTTTTCGTCCTGAAACATTTCTTACACGTCCCACACTGATAAGGTTAGCTCCCGAATGTATTCGTGCGTGCACTATAAGGTGAGACTGCTGATAGAAACACTTGCCACACACCTTACATTTGTAAGATTTGATTCCTGAGTGTATCCTTTCGCGTATTTTTAACTCCGAGGACGTAGCAAAACATTTCATACAGTGTTTGCATTCGAAGAGTTTTACACCTGAATGCTTTTGCTCATGGATACCCCAGTAACTAAACGACTTAAACGACTTCCCGCATTCTCGGCATTCAAATACTCTTGCCTTTGATGTGCTAGCTCCAAAATGAGTTTTCTCATGTTCCTTTTGATGCGCAGACATTCGGAACGATTTACCACAATATTGACAGCCATATGGTTTGACCCCTGTATGAGTTTTCTCATGTGCTCTAAGATGACCCACTTCAAGGAAACACTTACCACATTCGAGACACTTGTGTGGTTTAATTCCTGAATGTATCTTTTCATGTCTCGTCATTACAGCATGTGTTCTAAAAAACTTTCCGCATTCTCCGCAAACATGTGGCTTTAAACCTGTATGTATTCTTTCGTGGTTTCTGAGGATACTAAACTGACTAAAACATTTGGTGCAATGCTGGCATTGATAAGGTTTGCTTCTTG
The DNA here is from genome assembly GCA_033964015.1 of Scolanthus callimorphus. NCBI lineage: Eukaryota > Metazoa > Cnidaria > Anthozoa > Actiniaria > Edwardsiidae > Scolanthus > Scolanthus callimorphus. The sequence goes on from CM066924.1 coordinate 5,893,160, forward strand.
TATGTATTCTTTTGTGTATTTCAAGTTTATCTTGGTCACTGAAAGTCTTGCATTGAAATAGACAGGGTTCTTGATCATTCTGAAAAGAGAAACCAAGCATAACTATTGTTAAAGTGATTGTGTCACGGTTGTTTCTACAAAATGTTCATTCTCGAACCCAGAGCTCCCCGGCTCGTAACCTCATGAGGGAGGCTCTGGTCTTGCACTATTTCAAGATGAAAGATGCAAAGATACAGAGATGCAAAAGATGCAAAGATGCAAGGGTATCAAATTACATCATTAGTGAAAATTCCTCATACAGTGTTGACAGCCGCAATGTCTCATAATAAATAAATTATTGGCGGTTGTACGCGGGAGCCGAGTATACAATTTATTTAGCAATTTCGCATTATTATACAATTTTAGAAGCTTCACAATGAAAACAAAAATACACAGAACAGTCAATTGCCCAGAACACCTCCTTTACTTCGAGTTCTCCAAGATAATATATTGAACTCATATCATAATTCAAGCGGAAAGCTCGAGCCGAAAACAACGAGAAAACGTCACTTGAACCAGAATTGGCGTTTCTACCAAAAAAAAAATCGTTCTGTAAATTGTAGCCAGCTAAAAGGGGAAATTTATACACATACCTCGATGGGGGAGGGGGCGTAGGGTTTTTCTAGCTTGTCATAAACAGCGTATACCTCTTCCGGATTTACCCGGTTTTCGAGGTTTTTTTTTTACATAAACGTGGTTTTTAGTTTTAAAAATTTATCAAGTTATACGTCACGCAGAAAGCATCCATTTTCCGCGTTTTAGTCGTAAATAGGGTCAGGTTGAGTTCTATGTATTTTTGTTTTCATCGTGAAGCTTCTAAAATTGGTATAATAGCGCGAAATTGATAAATAAATTGATACTCACGCGTACAACCGCCAATAATGTATTTATATGAGACATTGCCGCTGTCAACCTTGTATTAGGAATTTTCACCAATGCTGTATTTTGATACCCTTGCATCTCTGCATCTTGAAATAGTGCAAGCCCTGGTGACAGCCACTGACGCATGCGCAAGATTTAATACAGAGCCGCTGAGAGAAAGACCTTTAAGCGCATGCTCGACGCTCAAAATCAGCCAATCAGCGATGGTACTCAAATGGATGTCTCCAGTGCCTCCCTGTGGGCAGATGAGCAGGGGAGCTCTGGGAACGAGAATGCAAAATGTTATAAAATGTGACCAGCCAGGGGGCATAGTTACAAGGGCTTCACTAGTAAGGACTTTGGGACTACATTTCTTCATTTAAGCCATGTTTGTATCTGCCAAGTGGGGAGCGTACTGCACCTTAAGTCAAGTCAAGTCAAGTCAAGTCAAGTTTATTTCTATAATACACATACAATAAGCATTACCAAACCCACAGGTAGCAATCTATATATACAATAACTATTTGCGAAAAAAGAAAACAAAGAAAATGGAAGACGGTCTCCCTGGATCTTCCAACTGGTCAGTAATGAGTAGATGAGAGTTTAAGAGCTGCAAACCATAGTGATATTATATGATAATAAAGACCTTATTGCTCAATCTCTTGTGTTTCATGTGACCAAATATGTTTCCGATTCTAATGCGGTATTGAATTCTAGCTTCGGCTCAATTCAGGATGACCAGTTCATCAATGCAAAGACATATTCCTTCAACACCAACGAAGCTCTAACATGCAGAATTGAATATCTGCTACCATCCATTCCTACTGAAGCATAAATACGACTCTCAAATGCACTTATGTTTATATTTCTCCTCCTGTACTTGAAGAATTCGGAAGCGGGTGAATCTGAATGAACTACAAGTGCTATTATTTGCATTGCCCCACCCCCTTCAGATGATTCACGGTTGTGTGGTTTCAGAACATATTCATCCCCTCTCACTGGAGGGATTGGAAATTCAGAGAGCTGGGTAAATTACACATTTAATTAAAAATACTGCCTGCCCTACTTTGGAGAAGATTGGGCCTCTTCTCTCTGTGTAAGAACCTGTGTATTGTTCACAGGTTGCATCATAAAGCCATGCTTATTTGTAGAAGGAATCATGATGAAATAATAACTGAACACAATGTGTGGTTCCAAAAATGTCCATACCCCCCCGACGGAAGGGTGTTGAAAAGTGACCCCCCCACCCCTCTGGAATTTCCGAAGAAAAATACAGTATTTGTATGGAAAAGATCAGGTCAATTGACCCCCCCACCCCTCCGGAATTTCCAATCCCTTCCGTAGGGGGGGTATGGATAATTTCTGGAAACACACAATGGTATCCTCTGTCTGTGAATGGTTCTTACATGGAGGTATACCTGAAGATTGGTTGCAAAACATCAAACACACATCTTTCAGAAAGAACTTGGGAAAATAATTATCACAATCAAAGTGAAAGCAAAAACCTTGCAACCTATTGTGCCCAAGTCACAAAGTAGTGCATGAAATTTATTATAATATACATTAAAGCGAGGTTGCCATGATTCTAGTTTTTTTCTGGCTGAAGCTGACATTGGGCAATTCCAGAAAATATATGTACACTGGGGGAGGGGCGGCATTTGGAAATTCTGAATGGGAGGAGGGGTTTTCAATCTCAGAATTCTGCCTTGATTGGGGACAGGGGGTCTAAGCTGGAAGCTATTATAACCTCTCAGGAATTCTTTATGCATGGAAGGGGGGATCAAGAACTGGTATATTTATTTGCTGGAATTGCCAATTGACAGGAGCTAAAAAAGATTTTTCATTGTAGGGAGGTCAATAATTTCTTAAACAATATGTATGCCCCATGCATATAAATGTTATAAATGGTTAGATCTCAGCAAGATGAGTAATTAGGTGAATAATGTTCAATATCGGTCCACAAACAGAAAAGTTATAACATGTGCCATTATATCCAAAGCAGCCATCTTTTTTTCTAATCGTGCAACCTCCAAAAGTAAAATACAAAACGATCACTTGAGCGAATTGTTTTTCCATTTTTAAAAAGTAGGCAAAAAAGTAGAAAAATGTTATTTGATAGTTAAAATTTCTAAATATTCCATTTGACCTAAGCATGTAATTTGCATTTTGTAAATAATTCAACACTAGCAGGAGCCAGGATCTTAAGGGCCGACCATTTAACTTTTGAGGGGGGGGGGGGGGGGGGGGGGGGGGATGGGCTTTTTACCTCTGTTAAGCGGTGAGAATTTTTTTTTCCAATAAAAAAGAAGGGTTTTAGTCACCATTTTGCTGCAGGATATTTTTTTTCAAACCCCCCCCCCCCCCCCCCCAAAAAAAAAAAATTAAATGGTCGGCCCCTTAGGTCAAGACGGCAAAATGAAGCTTGTTTCTCTTCTGCTTACTGGTTGCCATGCCAATTGGATTAGACGTGATGCTCAAGTGCCCCCTTAGCCACTTTCTAGGGAGGGCTTGGGAAAATTTCGATGCCACGGCCATCTTGGATGAAAATTTGAGTGCACAACATTCAACTCAGTGAGCAAAAGACATGGGAAAATAATCATCGGTTGCCTTCAAAATTCAGGTTGGACAGAAAAATACCTTGTCTTTAAAATTATTAAGCTATCTATAACTCTACAGAATAAAATATTTGATTTCTGGCTTCTCAATCTGCCTTTCAAGGCACAGGTTTTTGTTTGGGCTGATCTACCGTTACGAAGCCACCCACCCCTGGCTTTGACCTCCCTATCATTTAATGTTTATGTCCAAAAGTTCTAAGAAAACTTAAACACTCACACATTGCAATTTAGGCAAATCAGCTTCCTGTTGTTAGCAGCTCTACTTGGTGTATAGCAACTACTCAGCTTGAGGGGTGCATAGGGGTTCACGGTACTATGGTATTCAAACAAATTTGCCTCGGTATTTCGGTAAAAGTGCTAAAATGATGCAATATTCCAATATTCTGACTCCGCTTGGTATGCGGGATTTGACTTTAAACAAGCCGTTTTACGGAAAAGAAAATCTGAAATCATGGCAATTCAGTATTATCTTGTCTGTGGTGACCGGTATTTCATAGAGCTGTGAGCTCAATTTCCTTTCTGCTCATGTTGAACTTGTACCATGGGAAACATTCTGCATTTGGCTTCCTGGACCAGTTTATTTACAAGGCCAGTCAAGTGCAATGATTATTATATGGTGTTGCCAATTCTACATGATACACGATATGGTGGTATTTACGAATTTTTGACCCGATATTACAGTATTTGCACTTTTAAGACACGGTATTACGGTATTCGAGGGTCCCCTATGCCCCCCTCCCATCTTTACCGAGTAAACTTGCTGAAGGGGGGGGGGGGGGGGGGGGCTCACATATTTTTGGTTGGGATGATCGTCAGAAATTTTCAGTCTCACCTCTAAAAGATACCAAACATGGCGTGGCTCAAATAATTTGTTACCCTAAAAGATGAGGCCTTACGTGCCAAGTAGGCGCGAAGGAAACAGGTAAAAGATACCCACCATGAAATTTCCGTGTTTGACTAAAATGCTGCCATCTATAATGTTGTCTAATTTATTGTCTTCTCATGGAGTAATCTCTCTTTGGTTTTTAGAAGCACCATCATGAGACAAAACAATTTGGACACATATTTCGGCCCTAAAAGATACCAATCTCCCTAAGTTTATCGAAGATCACGATCACCCCTAAAAAAGATACCAAACCCCCGTGAATTTAACCCCTAAAAGATACAACGATCATTGGACTGAAACCCTACGAGGATATCACAAAATCACGTGCAATGTGCTCACTTTGAAATATACGCTGATCGGTCACCCTGTGACTGCTATGTTCTTAAAAATGCATTCCGCAATGATGCCGGTATAGGTTATCTACTTTACCTTGTCACCGCCAAAACCGCCATCTTGGATTCTAGAGACTGAGTAGGACTGGTGCTAGTAAGATGGACAGCTGCTCTACTGATAGCGGGCTCAGGAGGCATCAAAATGGCGGACACAGGAAGTCCAGATCAACTGAAGAAAATATGGAAAACCAAGAGCCAAACAAAGTGAGAGAGATAACTCAGACAGATCACCTGAATAGTAGGCTTCTGAATGCTTTTCTTGAGCGACTCAACAGTGGCGCTGTTCCTATGGTGGAAAGAATCCATACTTCGGAAGAAGCAGTGAACCCTACTACACAAAGTGAAAGTCCTGAAGAAATTATGGAAAACCAAGAGCCAAACAATGTGAGAGGAATAACTCAGACAGATCATCTGAATAGCAGACTTCTCAATGCTTTTCTTGAGCGACTCAACAGTGGGGCTGTCCCTATGATGGAAAGAATCAACACTTCCGAAGAAGCAGTGAACCATACACAAGTGAAGCGGAGAGTGAACAAATGGGCCGACAAACAATTGAGAACGGGATTGATGCACTGGAAATTACGGATAATCAAATCTTAAGGAGTAATCACATTAACCTGATTTGCTGAGAAAATCAGTTTTACTGAAAATCAGTTTTACTGTAGTTTTACTACTATATAAGCTAGACTGCAGAATACCCCCCGCTGATTTGAATATGAATAGATCTTTTGTGTTATGTCACCTCATTCTATAAGAACTTCAGAGGGATGCAAATCAGCAGGGGGTATTCTGCAGTCGCTCCAAAGTTACATGATTATGGCATAAACCTTTGAACTGAAACCTATGCAGAACATTCAGGCCACCCGACACTCTATCTATCAGCCCAGCGTTTGACCTTTCACTGCCCTATAACCTGTACAAATGCTCATAGAACATAATGCAGCAAGTGTGTGATACCACCACTTTCAGGTCATCATACTGGAAACACTAGAAACTTGATTGCAGAATATCAAAATACAACATTCACTAGGTCAATAAACAAAATCAGCTAGCAGTGTTTACATCTTGTTGCCTTCCCCATGCAGATCATGTGATGATTCATTTAGGTTACAATTGTTTATTTTGTTTGTAGATACCTACATGCGCTTGGCTGAGTGGGAAATTCAACAATTGTATCCTCCCATGTGAATCATCCTGTGATCTGAGTTTGGTGGCAACAAGATGTGAACACTGTTGTTATTTGGAGGGGCTACTCCCTCATATATGATACATGGGTATGTGCCGCCCTATAGGGTATGGTTTTTGGGCTCCTGAGGTCTATGGTAGGGTATCGTTTTTCGCTTGTTTGGTCGCTGATAGGGTATGTATTTCAGTACGGCTACCAAAGTGCAAAGCAAATTTCGATCACAGTTGTGCCACAATTAGTGGAAAGGTGGTTTATTTTGAAACCTTTTCATGATTAACAAAATACCGCTTTGATTGCGACTGCAATTTGACCGTACCCTGGTGACTAACTTCAGGTCTGCGGTAGGGTATACAATTTTGACCGTAGCTCTACGGTAGGGTATAAAAAACGAGGATTTTTGGTATCTGATAGGGTCAGGTTTTGGAGACCTTCACGGCGCACCCCTACCCAAAAATCAGTGGAGTACCCTTCTCAGGGTTCATGTGTGTTATGTACAACTGGCATTACAGTCAATGGATGGCAATAATGATGGTTTTAACTCTGGTTGTAGAGTGAATGTAAATACAAACAACCTGTAGAATGTCCCACCTGGACAAATTGGGGTTTCATCCAGAGGCCGTAGATAGCAGAGGGGGCAATAGCCCCCCCCCCCCCCCCCCCCCCCCAGCAAAGTAAAATTTTTAGTGTCAACATGAGGGGAAAACCCTGCTTGCCCCCCAGCAAAAACAAAGAATGACCAAGGCCTGCCCCCCTAGTCAAAAATTTCTAGCTACGGCCTTGAAGGGTATTCATTTGCAACAGGGTTTACAAGAGAACTTAGAATTTCTGCAGAGTTGCTTAAGTTATAATAATAATAATAAATATTGATGATAATAAAAGGTGTTCTATAGATTTCTGTTCTAAGCGCTTTCCCTCAGGGCTATCAGGGTACATATGACTGATAACTATGATCTTGTTGTTACCTTGTTCCAGACAAAGACTGTGTGTAAAAATACAAAATATGAACATATTCGAGAAACTAGCTTTTGCACAAGAACAAACTTTCACAGGTTCATGCTTGCATTGAAACCGAACTATTTTTGCAAGTTTCATTGGCTGAAAAAATTGTCTTGGTACATTTTTGAGTCCCATCAATACCTTCACTCAACATGAAATTAGGGTAAGTTTACTTCTTGGAATTCAATCATGCAAAACTTCTTTTGTTATGCAGTATTGACCGCAACAAATAATCCGTGCCGATGCTTTAAACAATTAGAATTGTGAGAAAACAAAGGATGGCTAATTTGCGCTATGATAAACATGCGCGCGTGAAGGAAGGTTAATTTGTGTAATGATAAACATGCGCGCGTGAACAATAAGAATTGCGAGAAAACAAAGAACAGCTAATTTGAGTAATGATAAACATGCGCGCGTGAACAATAAGAATTGCGAGAAAACAAAGAACGGCTAATTTGAGTAATGATAAACATGCGCGCGTGAACAATAAGAATTGCGAGAAAACAAAGAACGGCTAATTTGAGTAATGATAAACATGCGCGCGTGAACAATAAGAATTGCGAGAAAACAAAGAACGGCTAATTTGAGTAATGATAAACATGCGCGCGTGAACAATTAGAATTGTCATAAAAAAGGACAGCTAATTTGAGTAATGATAAACATGCGCGCGTGAACAATTAGATTTGTGAGAAAACAAAGGGAGGCTCATTTGAGTAACGACAAACATTTGCGCGTGAACAATAAGAATTGTGAGAAAACAAAGGAAGGCTAATTTGAGTAATAACAAACATTCGCGCGTGAACAATTAGATTTGTGAGAAAACAAAGGGAGGCTCATTTGAGTAATGATAAACATGCGCGCGTGAACAATTAGAATTGTGAGAAAACAAAGGAAGGCTAATTTGAGTAATGATAAACATGCGCGCGTGAACAATTAGAATTGTGAGAAAACAAAGGGAGGCTCATTTGAGTAACGACAAACATTTGCGCGTGAACAATAAGAATTGTGAGAAAACAAAGGAAGGCTAATTTGAGTAATGACAAACATTCGCGCGTGAACAATTAGAATTGTGAGAAAACAAAGGAAGGCTCATTTGAGTAATGATAAACATGCGCGCGTGAACAATTAGATTTGTGAGAAACAAAGGAAGGCTCATTTGAGTAATGACAAACATGCGCGCGTGAACAATTAGAATTGTGAGAAAACAAAGGCAGGCTCATTTGAGTAATGATAAACATGCGCGCGTGAACAATTAGAATTGTGAGAAAACAAAGGAAGGCTCATTTGAGTAATGACAAACATGCGCGCGTGAACAATTAGAATTGTGAGAAAACAAAGGAAGGCTCATTTGAGTAATGATAAACATGCGCGCTTGAACAATTAGAATTGTGAGAAAACAAAGGAAGGCTCATTTGAATAATGATAAACATGCGTGCGTGAACAATTAGAATTGTCATAAAAAAGGACAGCTAATTTGAGTAATGATAAACATGCGCGCGTGAACAATTAGATTTGTGAGAAAACAAAGGAAGGCTCATTTGAGTAATGATAAACATGCGCGCGTGAACAATTAGAATTGTGAGAAAACAAGGAAGGCTAATTTGAATAATGATAAACATGCGTGCGTGAACAATTAGAATTGCGAGAAAACAAAGGAAGGCTCATTTGAGTAATGATAAACATGTGCGCGTGAACAATTAGAATTGCGAGAAAACAAAGGAAGGCTCATTTGAGTAATGATAAACATGCGCGCGTGAACAATTAGAATTGTGAGAAAACAAAGGAAGGCTCATTTGAGTAATGACAAACATGCGCGCGTGAACAATTAGAATTGTGAGAAAACAAAGGAAGGCTCATTTGAGTAATGATAAACATGCGCGCTTGAACAATTAGAATTGTGAGAAAACAAAGGAAGGCTCATTTGAGTAATGATAAACATGCGCGCTTGAACAATTAGAATTGTGAGAAAACAAAGGAAGGCTCATTTGAGTAATGATAAACATGCGCGCGTGAACAATAAGAATTGTGAGAAAACAAAGGAAGGCTCATTTGAGTAATGACAAACATGCGCGCGTGAACAATTAGAATTGTGAGAAAACAAAGGAAGGCTCATTTGAATAATGATAAACATGCGTGCGTGAACAATTAGAATTGTCATAAAAAAGGACAGCTAATTTGAGTAATGATAAACATGCGCGCGTGAACAATTAGATTTGTGAGAAAACAAAGGAAGGCTCATTTGAGTAATGATAAACATGCGCGCGTGAACAATTAGAATTGCGAGAAAACAAAGGAAGGCTCATTTGAGTAATGATAAACATGCGCGCGTGAACAATTAGATTTGTGAGAAAACAAAGGAAGGCTCATTTGAGTAATGACAAACATGCGCGCGTGAACAATTAGAATTGTGAGAAAACAAAGGAAGGCTCATTTGAATAATGATAAACATGCGTGCGTGAACAATTAGAATTGTCATAAAAAAGGACAGCTAATTTGAGTAATGATAAACATGCGCGCGTGAACAATTAGATTTGTGAGAAAACAAAGGAAGGCTCATTTGAGTAATGATAAACATGCGCGCGTGAACAATTAGAATTGTGAGAAAACAAAGGAAGGCTAATTTGAATAATGATAAACATGCGTGCGTGAACAATTAGAATTGCGAGAAAACAAAGGAAGGCTCATTTGAGTAATGATAAACATGTGCGCGTGAACAATTAGAATTGCGAGAAAACAAAGGAAGGCTCATTTGAGTAATGATAAACATGCGCGCGTGAACAATTAGATTTGTGAGAAAACAAAGGAAGGCTCATTTGAATAATGATAAACATGCGTGCGTGAACAATTAGAATTGTCATAAAAAAGGACAGCTAATTTGAGTAATGATAAACATGCGCGCGTGAACAATTAGATTTGTGAGAAAACAAAGGAAGGCTAATTTGAGTAATGACAAACATTCGCGCGTGAACAATTAGAATTGTGAGAAAACAAAGGAAGGCTCATTTGAGTAATGATAAACATGCGCGCGTGAACAATTAGAATTGTGAGAAAACAAAGGGAGGCTAATTTGAGTAATGACAAACATTCGCGCGTGAACAATTAGATTTGTGAGAAAACAAAGGGAGGCTCATTTGAATAATGATAAACATGCGCGCGTGAACAATTAGAATTGTCATAAAAAAGGACAGCTAATTTGAGTAACGACAAACATTTGCGCGTGAACAATTAGAATTGTGAGAAAACAAAGGAAGGCTCATTTGAGTAACGACAAACATTTGCGCGTGAACAATTAGAATTGTGAGAAAACAAAGGAAGGCTCATTTGAGTAACGACAAACATTTGCGCGTGAACAATTAGAATTGTGAGAAAACAAAGGAAGGCTCATTTGAGTAACGACAAACATTTGCGCGTGAACAATTAGAATTGTGAGAAAACAAAGGAAGGCTCATTTGAGTAATGACAAACATGCGCGCGTGAACAATTAGAATTGTGAGAAAACAAAGGAAGGCTCATTTGAGTAATGATAAACATGCGCGCGTGAACAATTAGATTTGTGAGAAAACAAAGGAAGGCTAATTTGAGTAATGATAAACATGCGCGCGTGAACAATTAGAATTGTGAGAAAACAAAGGAAGGCTCATTTGAGTAACGACAAACATTTGCGCGTGAACAATTAGAATTGTGAGAAAACAAAGGAAGGCTCATTTGAGTAACGACAAACATTTGCGCGTGAACAATTAGAATTGTGAGAAAACAAAGGAAGGCTAATTTGAGTAATGATAAACATGCGCGCGTGAACAATTAGATTTGTGAGAAAACAAAGGAAGGCTCATTTGAGTAATGACAAACATGCGCGCGTGAACAATTAGAATTGTGAGAAAACAAAGGAAGGCTCATTTGAGTAATGATAAACATGCGCGCGTGAACAATTAGATTTGTGAGAAAACAAAGGAAGGCTAATTTGAGTAATGATAAACATGCGCGCGTGAACAATTAGAATTGCGAGAAAACAAAGGAAGGCTCATTTGAGTAATGATAAACATGCGCGCGTGAACAATTAGATTTGTGAGAAAACAAAGGAAGGCTCATTTGAGTAATGACAAACATGCGCGCGTGAACAATTAGAATTGTGAGAAAACAAAGGAAGGCTCATTTGAATAATGATAAACATGCGTGCGTGAACAATTAGAATTGTCATAAAAAAGGACAGCTAATTTGAGTAATGATAAACATGCGCGCGTGAACAATTAGATTTGTGAGAAAACAAAGGAAGGCTCATTTGAGTAATGATAAACATGCGCGCGTGAACAATTAGAATTGTGAGAAAACAAAGGAAGGCTAATTTGAATAATGATAAACATGCGTGCGTGAACAATTAGAATTGCGAGAAAACAAAGGAAGGCTCATTTGAGTAATGATAAACATGTGCGCGTGAACAATTAGAATTGCGAGAAAACAAAGGAAGGCTCATTTGAGTAATGATAAACATGCGCGCGTGAACAATTAGATTTGTGAGAAAACAAAGGAAGGCTCATTTGACTAATGATAAACATGCGTGCGTGAACAATTAGAATTGTCATAAAAAAGGACAGCTAATTTGAGTAATGATAAACATGCGCGCGTGAACAATTAGATTTGTGAGAAAACAAAGGAAGGCTAATTTGAGTAATGACAAACATTCGCGCGTGAACAATTAGAATTGTGAGAAAACAAAGGAAGGCTCATTTGAGTAATGATAAACATGCGCGCGTGAACAATTAGAATTGTGAGAAAACAAAGGGAGGCTAATTTGAGTAATGACAAACATTCGCGCGTGAACAATTAGATTTGTGAGAAAACAAAGGGAGGCTCATTTGAGTAATGATAAACATGCGCGCGTGAACAATTAGAATTGTCATAAAAAAGGACAGCTAATTTGAGTAATGATAAACATGCGCGCGTGAACAATTAGATTTGTGAGAAAACAAAGGGAGGCTAATTTGAGTAATGACAAACATTCGCGCGTGAACAATTAGATTTGTGAGAAAACAAAGGGAGGCTCATTTGAATAATGATAAACATGCGCGCGTGAACAATTAGAATTGTCATAAAAAAGGACAGCTAATTTGAGTAACGACAAACATTTGCGCGTGAACAATTAGAATTGTGAGAAAACAAAGGAAGGCTCATTTGAGTAACGACAAACATTTGCGCGTGAACAATTAGAATTGTGAGAAAACAAAGGAAGGCTCATTTGAGTAACGACAAACATTTGCGCGTGAACAATTAGAATTGTGAGAAAACAAAGGAAGGCTCACTTGAGTAACGACAAACATTTGCGCGTGAACAATTAGAATTGTGAGAAAACAAAGGAAGGCTCATTTGAGTAATGACAAACATGCGCGCGTGAACAATTAGAATTGTCATAAAAAAGGACAGCTAATTTGAGTAACGACAAACATTTGCGCGTGAACAATTAGAATTGTGAGAAAACAAAGGAAGGCTCATTTGAGTAACGACAAACATTTGCGCGTGAACAATTAGAATTGTGAGAAAACAAAGGAAGGCTCATTTGAGTAACGACAAACATTTGCGCGTGAACAATTAGAATTGTGAGAAAACAAAGGAAGGCTCATTTGAGTAACGACAAACATTTGCGCGTGAACAATTAGAATTGTGAGAAAACAAAGGAAGGCTCATTTGAGTAATGACAAACATGCGCGCGTGAACAATTAGAATTGTGAGAAAACAAAGGAAGGCTCATTTGAGTAATGATAAACATGCGCGCGTGAACAATTAGATTTGTGAGAAAACAAAGGAAGGCTAATTTGAGTAATGATAAACATGCGCGCGTGAACAATTAGAATTGTGAGAAAACAAAGGAAGGCTCATTTGAGTAACGACAAACATTTGCGCGTGAACAATTAGAATTGTGAGAAAACAAAGGAAGGCTCATTTGAGTAACGACAAACATTTGCGCGTGAACAATTAGAATTGTGAGAAAACAAAGGAAGGCTAATTTGAGTAATGATAAACATGCGCGCGTGAACAATTAGATTTGTGAGAAAACAAAGGAAGGCTCATTTGAGTAATGACAAACATGCGCGCGTGAACAATTAGAATTGTGAGAAAACAAAGGAAGGCTCATTTGAGTAATGATAAACATGCGCGCGTGAACAATTAGATTTGTGAGAAAACAAAGGAAGGCTAATTTGAGTAATGATAAACATGCGCGCGTGAACAATTAGAATTGTGAGAAAACAAAGGAAGGCTCATTTGAGTAATGATAAACATGCGCGCGTGAACAATTACAATTGTGAGAAAACAAAGGAAGGCTCATTTGAGTAATGACAAACATGCGCGCGTGAACAATTAGAATTGTGAGAAAACAAAGGAAGGCTCATTTGAATAATGATAAACATGCGTGCGTGAACAATTAGAATTGTCATAAAAAAGGACAGCTAATTTGAGTAATGATAAAGATGCGCGCGTGAACAATTAGAATTGTGAGAAAACAAAGGAAGGCTCATTTGAGTAATGATAAACATGCGCGCGTGAACAATTACAATTGTGAGAAAACAAAGGAAGGCTCATTTGAGTAATGACAAACATGCGCGCGTGAACAATTAGAATTGTGAGAAAACAAAGGAAGGCTCATTTGAATAATGATAAACATGCGTGCGTGAACAATTAGAATTGTGAGAAAACAAAGGAAGGCTCATTTGAATAATGATAAACATGCGTGCGTGAACAATTAGAATTGTCATAAAAAAGGACAGCTAATTTGAGTAATGATAAACATGCGCGCGTGAACAATTAGAATTGTGAGAAAACAAAGGAAGGCTCATTTGAGTAATGATAAACATGCGCGCGTGAACAATTACAATTGTGAGAAAACAAAGGAAGGCTCATTTGAGTAATGACAAACATGCGCGCGTGAACAATTAGAATTGTGAGAAAACAAAGGAAGGCTCATTTGAATAATGATAAACATGCGTGCGTGAACAATTAGAATTGTGAGAAAACAAAGGAAGGCTCATTTGAATAATGATAAACATGCGTGCGTGAACAATTAGAATTGTCATAAAAAAGGACAGCTAATTTGAGTAATGATAAACATGCGCGCGTGAACAATTAGAATTGTGAGAAAACAAAGGAAGGCTCATTTGAGTAATGACAAACATGCGCGCGTGAACAATTAGAATTGTGAGAAAACAAAGGAAGGCTCATTTGAGTAATGATAAACATGCGCGCGTGAACAATTACAATTGTGAGAAAACAAAGGAAGGCTCATTTGAGTAATGACAAACATGGGCGCGTGAACAATTAGAATTGTGAGAAAACAAAGGAAGGCTCATTTGAATAATGATAAACATGCGTGCGTGAACAATTAGAATTGTGAGAAAACAAAGGAAGGCTCATTTGAGTAATGATAAACATGCGCGCGTGAACAATTACAATTGTGAGAAAACAAAGGAAGGCTCATTTGAGTAATGACAAACATGCGCGCGTGAACAATTAGAATTGTGAGAAAACAAAGGAAGGCTCATTTGAATAATGATAAACATGCGTGCGTGAACAATTAGAATTGTGAGAAAACAAAGGAAGGCTCATTTGAATAATGATAAACATGCGTGCGTGAACAATTAGAATTGTCATAAAAAAGGACAGCTAATTTGAGTAATGATAAACATGCGCCGCGTGAACAATTAGAATTGTGAGAAAACAAAGGAAGGCTCATTTGAGTAATGATAAACATGCGCGCGTGAACAATTACAATTGTGAGAAAACAAAGGAAGGCTCATTTGAGTAATGACAAACATGCGCGCGTGAACAATTAGAATTTTGAGAAAACAAAGGAAGGCTCATTTGAATAATGATAAACATGCGTGCGTGAACAATTAGAATTGTGAGAAAACAAAGGAAGGCTCATTTGAATAATGATAAACATGCGTGCGTGAACAATTAGAATTGTCATAAAAAAGGACAGCTAATTTGAGTAATGATAAACATGCGCGCGTGAACAATTAGAATTGTGAGAAAACAAAGGAAGGCTCATTTGAGTAATGACAAACATGCGCGCGTGAACAATTAGAATTGTGAGAAAACAAAGGAAGGCTCATTTGAGTAATGATAAACATGCGCGCGTGAACAATTACAATTGTGAGAAAACAAAGGAAGGCTCATTTGAGTAATGACAAACATGGGCGCGTGAACAATTAGAATTGTGAGAAAACAAAGGAAGGCTCATTTGAATAATGATAAACATGCGTGCGTGAACAATTAGAATTGTGAGAAAACAAAGGAAGGCTCATTTGAGTAATGACAAACATGCACGCGTGAACAATTAGAATTGTGAGAAAACAAAGGAAGGCTCATTTGAGTAATGATAAACATGCGCGCGTGAACAATTACAATTGTGAGAAAACAAAGGAAGGCTCATTTGAGTAATGACAAACATGCGCGCGTGAACAATTAGAATTGTGAGAAAACAAAGGAAGGCTCATTTGAATAATGATAAACATGCGTGCGTGAACAATTAGAATTGTGAGAAAACAAAGGAAGGCTCATTTGAATAATGATAAACATGCGTGCGTGAACAATTAGAATTGTCATAAAAAAGGACAGCTAATTTGAGTAATGATAAACATGCGCGCGTGAACAATTAGAATTGTGAGAAAACAAAGGAAGGCTCATTTGAGTAATGACAAACATGCGCGCGTGAACAATTAGAATTGTGAGAAAACAAAGGAAGGCTCATTTGAGTAATGATAAACATGCGCGCGTGAACAATTACAATTGTGAGAAAACAAAGGAAGGCTCATTTGAGTAATGACAAACATGCGCGCGTGAACAATTAGAATTGTGAGAAAACAAAGGAAGGCTCATTTGAATAATGATAAACATGCGTGCGTGAACAATTAGAATTGTGAGAAAACAAAGGAAGGCTCATTTGAATAATGATAAACATGCGTGCGTGAACAATTAGAATTGTCATAAAAAAGGACAGCTAATTTGAGTAATGATAAACATGCGCGCGTGAACAATTAGAATTGTGAGAAAACAAAGGAAGGCTCATTTGAGTAATGACAAACATGCGCCCGTGAACAATTAGAATTGTGAGAAAACAAAGGAAGGCTCATTTGAGTAATGATAAACATGCGCGCGTGAACAATTACAATTGTGAGAAAACAAAGGAAGGCTCATTTGAGTAATGACAAACATGCGCGCGTGAACAATTAGAATTGTGAGAAAACAAAGGAAGGCTCATTTGAATAATGATAAACATGCGTGCGTGAACAATTAGAATTGTGAGAAAACAAAGGAAGGCTCATTTGAATAATGATAAACATGCGTGCGTGAACAATTAGAATTGTCATAAAAAAGGACAGCTAATTTGAGTAATGATAAACATGCGCGCGTGAACAATTAGAATTGTGAGAAAACAAAGGAAGGCTCATTTGAGTAATGACAAACATGCGCGCGTGAACAATTAGAATTGTGAGAAAACAAAGGAAGGCTCATTTGAATAATGATAAACATGCGTACGTGAACAATTAGAATTGTCATAAAAAAGGACAGCTAATTTGAGTAATGATAAACATGCGCGCGTGAACAATTAGATTTGTGAGAAAACAAAGGAAGGCTAATTTGAGTAATGACAAACATTCGCGCGTGAACAATTAGAATTGTGAGAAAACAAAGGAAGGCTCATTTGAGTAATGATAAACATGCGCGCGTGAACAATTAGAATTGTGAGAAAACAAAGGGAGGCTAATTTGAGTAATGACAAACATTCGCGCGTGAACAATTAGATTTGTGAGAAAAAAAAGGGAGGCTCATTTGAGTAACGACAAACATTTGCGCGTGAACAATTAGAATTGTGAGAAAACAAAGGAAGGCTCATTTGAGTAATGATAAACATGCGCGCGTGAACAATTAGATTTGTGAGAAAACAAAGGAAGGCTCATTTGAGTAATGACAAACATGCGCGCGTGAACAATTAGAATTGTGAGAAAACAAAGGAAGGCTCATTTGAGTAATGATAAACATGCGCGCGTGAACAATTAGATTTGTGAGAAAACAAAGGAAGGCTAATTTGAGTAATGATAAACATGCGCGCGTGAACAATTAGAATTGTGAGAAAACAAAGGAAGGCTCATTTGAGTAACGACAAACATTTGCGCGTGAACAATTAGAATTGTGAGAAAACAAAGGAAGGCTCATTTGAGTAACGACAAACATTTGCGCGTGAACAATTAGAATTGTGAGAAAACAAAGGAAGGCTAATTTGAGTAATGATAAACATGCGCGCGTGAACAATTAGATTTGTGAGAAAACAAAGGAAGGCTCATTTGAGTAATGACAAACATGCGCGCGTGAACAATTAGAATTGTGAGAAAACAAAGGAAGGCTCATTTGAGTAATGATAAACATGCGCGCGTGAACAATTAGATTTGTGAGAAAACAAAGGAAGGCTAATTTGAGTAATGATAAACATGCGCGCGTGAACAATTAGAATTGTGAGAAAACAAAGGAAGGCTCATTTGAGTAATGATAAACATGCGCGCGTGAACAATTACAATTGTGAGAAAACAAAGGAAGGCTCATTTGAGTAATGACAAACATGCGCGCGTGAACAATTAGAATTGTGAGAAAACAAAGGAAGGCTCATTTGAATAATGATAAACATGCGTGCGTGAACAATTAGAATTGTCATAAAAAAGGACAGCTAATTTGAGTAATGATAAAGATGCGCGCGTGAACAATTAGAATTGTGAGAAAACAAAGGAAGGCTCATTTGAGTAATGATAAACATGCGCGCGTGAACAATTAGAATTGTGAGAAAACAAAGGAAGACTCATTTGAGTAATGACAAACATGCGCGCGTGAACAATTAGAATTGTGAGAAAACAAAGGAAGGCTCATTTGAGTAATGATAAACATGCGCGCGTGAACAATTACAATTGTGAGAAAACAAAGGAAGGCTCATTTGAGTAATGACAAACATGCGCGCGTGAACAATTAGAATTGTGAGAAAACAAAGGAAGGCTCATTTGAATAATGATAAACATGCGTGCGTGAACAATTAGAATTGTGAGAAAACAAAGGAAGGCTCATTTGAATAATGATAAACATGCGTGCGTGAACAATTAGAATTGTCATAAAAAAGGACAGCTAATTTGAGTAATGATAAACATGCGCGCGTGAACAATTAGAATTGTGAGAAAACAAAGGAAGGCTCATTTGAGTAATGATAAACATGCGCGCGTGAACAATTACAATTGTGAGAAAACAAAGGAAGGCTCATTTGAGTAATGACAAACATGCGCGCGTGAACAATTAGAATTGTGAGAAAACAAAGGAAGGCTCATTTGAATAATGATAAACATGCGTGCGTGAACAATTAGAATTGTGAGAAAACAAAGGAAGGCTCATTTGAATAATGATAAACATGCGTGCGTGAACAATTAGAATTGTCATAAAAAAGGACAGCTAATTTGAGTAATGATAAACATGCGCGCGTGAACAATTAGAATTGTGAGAAAACAAAGGAAGGCTCATTTGAGTAATGACAAACATGCGCGCGTGAACAATTAGAATTGTGAGAAAACAAAGGAAGGCTCATTTGAGTAATGATAAACATGCGCGCGTGAACAATTACAATTGTGAGAAAACAAAGGAAGGCTCATTTGAGTAATGACAAACATGGGCGCGTGAACAATTAGAATTGTGAGAAAACAAAGGAAGGCTCATTTGAATAATGATAAACATGCGTGCGTGAACAATTAGAATTGTGAGAAAACAAAGGAAGGCTCATTTGAGTAATGATAAACATGCGCGCGTGAACAATTACAATTGTGAGAAAACAAAGGAAGGCTCATTTGAGTAATGACAAACATGCGCGCGTGAACAATTAGAATTGTGAGAAAACAAAGGAAGGCTCATTTGAATAATGATAAACATGCGTGCGTGAACAATTAGAATTGTGAGAAAACAAAGGAAGGCTCATTTGAATAATGATAAACATGCGTGCGTGAACAATTAGAATTGTCATAAAAAAGGACAGCTAATTTGAGTAATGATAAACATGCGCGCGTGAACAATTAGAATTGTGAGAAAACAAAGGAAGGCTCATTTGAGTAATGATAAACATGCGCGCGTGAACAATTACAATTGTGAGAAAACAAAGGAAGGCTCATTTGAGTAATGACAAACATGCGCGCGTGAACAATTAGAATTTTGAGAAAACAAAGGAAGGCTCATTTGAATAATGATAAACATGCGTGCGTGAACAATTAGAATTGTGAGAAAACAAAGGAAGGCTCATTTGAATAATGATAAACATGCGTGCGTGAACAATTAGAATTGTCATAAAAAAGGACAGCTAATTTGAGTAATGATAAACATGCGCGCGTGAACAATTAGAATTGTGAGAAAACAAAGGAAGGCTCATTTGAGTAATGACAAACATGCGCGCGTGAACAATTAGAATTGTGAGAAAACAAAGGAAGGCTCATTTGAGTAATGACAAACATGCGCGCGTGAACAATTAGAATTGTGAGAAAACAAAGGAAGGCTCATTTGAGTAATGATAAACATGCGCGCGTGAACAATTAGATTTGTGAGAAAACAAAGGAAGGCTAATTTGAGTAATGATAAACATGCGCGCGTGAACAATTAGAATTGTGAGAAAACAAAGGAAGGCTCATTTGAGTAACGACAAACATTTGCGCGTGAACAATTAGAATTGTGAGAAAACAAAGGAAGGCTCATTTGAGTAACGACAAACATTTGCGCGTGAACAATTAGAATTGTGAGAAAACAAAGGAAGGCTAATTTGAGTAATGATAAACATGCGCGCGTGAACAATTAGATTTGTGAGAAAACAAAGGAAGGCTCATTTGAGTAATGACAAACATGCGCGCGTGAACAATTAGAATTGTGAGAAAACAAAGGAAGGCTCATTTGAGTAATGATAAACATGCGCGCGTGAACAATTAGATTTGTGAGAAAACAAAGGAAGGCTAATTTGAGTAATGATAAACATGCGCGCGTGAACAATTAGAATTGTGAGAAAACAAAGGAAGGCTCATTTGAGTAATGATAAACATGCGCGCGTGAACAATTACAATTGTGAGAAAACAAAGGAAGGCTCATTTGAGTAATGATAAACATGCGTGCGTGAACAATTAGAATTGTCATAAAAAAGGACAGCTAATTTGAGTAATGATAAAGATGCGCGCGTGAACAATTAGAATTGTGAGAAAACAAAGGAAGGCTCATTTGAATAATGATAAACATGCGTGCGTGAACAATTAGAATTGTGAGAAAACAAAGGAAGGCTCATTTGAATAATGATAAACATGCGTGCGTGAACAATTAGAATTGTCATAAAAAAGGACAGCTAATTTGAGTAATGATAAACATGCGCGCGTGAACAATTAGAATTGTGAGAAAACAAAGGAAGGCTCATTTGAGTAATGATAAACATGCGCGCGTGAACAATTACAATTGTGAGAAAACAAAGGAAGGCTCATTTGAGTAATGACAAACATGCGCGCGTGAACAATTAGAATTGTGAGAAAACAAAGGAAGGCTCATTTGAATAATGATAAACATGCGTGCGTGAACAATTAGAATTGTGAGAAAACAAAGGAAGGCTCATTTGAATAATGATAAACATGCGTGCGTGAACAATTAGAATTGTCATAAAAAAGGACAGCTAATTTGAGTAATGATAAACATGCGCGCGTGAACAATTAGAATTGTGAGAAAACAAAGGAAGGCTCATTTGAGTAATGACAAACATGCGCACGTGAACAATTAGAATTGTGAGAAAACAAAGGAAGGCTCATTTGAGTAATGATAAACATGCGCGCGTGAACAATTACAATTGTGAGAAAACAAAGGAAGGCTCATTTGAGTAATGACAAACATGGGCGCGTGAACAATTAGAATTGTGAGAAAACAAAGGAAGGCTCATTTGAATAATGATAAACATGCGTGCGTGAACAATTAGAATTGTGAGAAAACAAAGGAAGGCTCATTTGAGTAATGATAAACATGCGCGCGTGAACAATTACAATTGTGAGAAAACAAAGGAAGGCTCATTTGAGTAATGACAAACATGCGCGCGTGAACAATTAGAATTGTGAGAAAACAAAGGAAGGCTCATTTGAATAATGATAAACATGCGTGCGTGAACAATTAGAATTGTGAGAAAACAAAGGAAGGCTCATTTGAATAATGATAAACATGCGTGCGTGAACAATTAGAATTGTCATAAAAAGGACAGCTAATTTGAGTAATGATAAACATGCGCGCGTGAACAATTAGAATTGTGAGAAAACAAAGGAAGGCTCATTTGAGTAATGATAAACATGCGCGCGTGAACAATTACAATTGTGAGAAAACAAAGGAAGGCTCATTTGAGTAATGACAAACATGCGCGCGTGAACAATTAGAATTTTGAGAAAACAAAGGAAGGCTCATTTGAATAATGATAAACATGCGTGCGTGAACAATTAGAATTGTGAGAAAACAAAGGAAGGCTCATTTGAATAATGATAAACATGCGTGCGTGAACAATTAGAATTGTCATAAAAAAGGACAGCTAATTTGAGTAATGATAAACATGCGCGCGTGAACAATTAGAATTGTGAGAAAACAAAGGAAGGCTCATTTGAGTAATGACAAACATGCGCGCGTGAACAATTAGAATTGTGAGAAAACAAAGGAAGGCTCATTTGAGTAATGATAAACATGCGCGCGTGAACAATTACAATTGTGAGAAAACAAAGGAAGGCTCATTTGAGTAATGACAAACATGGGCGCGTGAACAATTAGAATTGTGAGAAAACAAAGGAAGGCTCATTTGAATAATGATAAACATGCGTGCGTGAACAATTAGAATTGTGAGAAAACAAAGGAAGGCTCATTTGAGTAATGACAAACATGCACGCGTGAACAATTAGAATTGTGAGAAAACAAAGGAAGGCTCATTTGAGTAATGATAAACATGCGCGCGTGAACAATTACAATTGTGAGAAAACAAAGGAAGGCTCATTTGAGTAATGACAAACATGCGCGCGTGAACAATTAGAATTGTGAGAAAACAAAGGAAGGCTCATTTGAATAATGATAAACATGCGTGCGTGAACAATTAGAATTGTGAGAAAACAAAGGAAGGCTCATTTGAATAATGATAAACATGCGTGCGTGAACAATTAGAATTGTCATAAAAAAGGACAGCTAATTTGAGTAATGATAAACATGCGCGCGTGAACAATTAGAATTGTGAGAAAACAAAGGAAGGCTCATTTGAGTAATGACAAACATGCGCGCGTGAACAATTAGAATTGTGAGAAAACAAAGGAAGGCTCATTTGAGTAATGATAAACATGCGCGCGTGAACAATTACAATTGTGAGAAAACAAAGGAAGGCTCATTTGAGTAATGACAAACATGCGCGCGTGAACAA
The DNA here is from genome assembly GCA_033964015.1 of Scolanthus callimorphus. Lineage (NCBI taxonomy): Eukaryota > Metazoa > Cnidaria > Anthozoa > Actiniaria > Edwardsiidae > Scolanthus > Scolanthus callimorphus. The sequence continues at coordinate 5,915,598 of CM066924.1, forward strand.
TTAGAATTGTGAGAAAACAAAGGAAGGCTCATTTGAATAATGATAAACATGCGTGCGTGAACAATTAGAATTGTGAGAAAACAAAGGAAGGCTCATTTGAATAATGATAAACATGCGTGCGTGAACAATTAGAATTGTCATAAAAAAGGACAGCTAATTTGAGTAATGATAAACATGCGCGCGTGAACAATTAGAATTGTGAGAAAACAAAGGAAGGCTCATTTGAGTAATGACAAACATGCGCCCGTGAACAATTAGAATTGTGAGAAAACAAAGGAAGGCTCATTTGAGTAATGATAAACATGCGCGCGTGAACAATTACAATTGTGAGAAAACAAAGGAAGGCTCATTTGAGTAATGACAAACATGCGCGCGTGAACAATTAGAATTGTGAGAAAACAAAGGAAGGCTCATTTGAATAATGATAAACATGCGTGCGTGAACAATTAGAATTGTGAGAAAACAAAGGAAGGCTCATTTGAATAATGATAAACATGCGTGCGTGAACAATTAGAATTGTCATAAAAAAGGACAGCTAATTTGAGTAATGATAAACATGCGCGCGTGAACAATTAGAATTGTGAGAAAACAAAGGAAGGCTCATTTGAGTAATGACAAACATGCGCGCGTGAACAATTAGAATTGTGAGAAAACAAAGGAAGGCTCATTTGAATAATGATAAACATGCGTACGTGAACAATTAGAATTGTCATAAAAAAGGACAGCTAATTTGAGTAATGATAAACATGCGCGCGTGAACAATTAGATTTGTGAGAAAACAAAGGAAGGCTAATTTGAGTAATGACAAACATTCGCGCGTGAACAATTAGAATTGTGAGAAAACAAAGGAAGGCTCATTTGAGTAATGATAAACATGCGCGCGTGAACAATTAGAATTGTGAGAAAACAAAGGGAGGCTAATTTGAGTAATGACAAACATTCGCGCGTGAACAATTAGATTTGTGAGAAAAAAAAGGGAGGCTCATTTGAGTAACGACAAACATTTGCGCGTGAACAATTAGAATTGTGAGAAAACAAAGGAAGGCTCATTTGAGTAATGATAAACATGCGCGCGTGAACAATTAGATTTGTGAGAAAACAAAGGAAGGCTCATTTGAGTAATGACAAACATGCGCGCGTGAACAATTAGAATTGTGAGAAAACAAAGGAAGGCTCATTTGAGTAATGATAAACATGCGCGCGTGAACAATTACAATTGTGAGAAAACAAAGGGAGGCTCATTTGAGTAATGACAAACATGCGCGCGTGAACAATTAGAATTGTGAGAAAACAAAGGGAGGCTAATTTGAATAATGATAAACATGCGTGCGTGAACAATTAGAATTGCGAGAAAACAAAGGAAGGCTCATTTGAGTAATGATAAACATGCGTGCGTGAACAATTAGAATTGTGAGAAAACAAAGGAAGGCTCATTTGAGTAATGATAAACATGCGTGCGTGAACAATTAGAATTGTGAGAAAACAAAGGAAGGCTCATTTGAGTAATGATAAACATGCGCGCGTGAACAATTAGAATTGTGAGAAAACAAAGGAAGGCTCATTTGAGTAATGATAAACATGCGTGCGTGAACAATTAGAATTGTGAGAAAACAAAGGAAGGCTCATTTGAGTAATGATAAACATGCGCGCGTGAACAATTAGAATTGCGAGAAAACAAAGGAAGGCTCATTTGAGTAATGATAAACATGCGCGCGTGAACAATTAGAATTGCGAGAAAACAAAGGAAGGCTCATTTGAGTAATGATAAACATGCGCGCGTGAACAATTAGAATTGTGAGAAAACAAAGGAAGGCTCATTTGAGTAATGATAAACATGCGTGCGTGAACAATTAGAATTGTGAGAAAACAAAGGAAGGCTCATTTGAGTAATGATAAACATGTGCGCGTGAACAATTAGAATTGGGAGAAAACAAAGGAAGGCTCATTTGAGTAATGATAAACATGCGCGCGTGAACAATTAGAATTGCGAGAAAACAAAGGAAGGCTCATTTGAGTAATGATAAACATGCGCGCGTGAACAATTAGAATTGCGAGAAAACAAAGGAAGGCTCATTTGAGTAATGATAAACATGCGTGCGTGAACAATTAGAATTGTGAGAAAACAAAGGAAGGCTCATTTGAGTAATGATAAACATGCGCGCGTGAACAATTAGAATTGCGAGAAAACAAAGGAAGGCTCATTTGAGTAATGATAAACATGCGCGCGTGAACAATTAGAATTGTGAGAAAACAAAGGAAGGCTCATTTGAGTAATGATAAACATGCGCGCGTGAACAATTAGAATTGCGAGAAAACAAAGGAAGGCTCATTTGAGTAATGATAAACATGCGTGCGTGAACAATTAGAATTGTGAGAAAACAAAGGAAGGCTCATTTGAGTAATGACAAACATGCGCGCGTGAACAATTAGAATTGTGAGAAAACAAAGGAAGGCTAATTTGAATAATGATAAACATGCGTGCGTGAACAATTAGAATTGCGAGAAAACAAAGGAAGGCTCATTTGAGTAATGATAAACATGCGCGCGTGAACAATTAGATTTGTGAGAAAACAAAGGAAGGCTCATTTGAATAATGATAAACATGCGTGCGTGAACAATTAGAATTGTCATAAAAAAGGACAGCTAATTTGAGTAATGATAAACATGCGCGCGTGAACAATTAGATTTGTGAGAAAACAAAGGAAGGCTAATTTGAGTAATGACAAACATTCGCGCGTGAACAATTAGAATTGTGAGAAAACAAAGGAAGGCTCATTTGAGTAATGATAAACATGCGCGCGTGAACAATTAGAATTGTGAGAAAACAAAGGGAGGCTAATTTGAGTAATGACAAACATTCGCGCGTGAACAATTAGATTTGTGAGAAAAAAAGGGAGGCTCATTTGAGTAACGACAAACATTTGCGCGTGAACAATTAGAATTGTGAGAAAACAAAGGGAGGCTAATTTGAGTAATGATAAACATGCGCGCGTGAACAATTAGAATTGTGAGAAAACAAAGGAAGGCTCATTTGAGTAATGATAAACATGCGCGCGTGAACAATTAGATTTGTGAGAAAACAAAGGAAGGCTCATTTGAGTAATGACAAACATGCGCGCGTGAACAATTAGAATTGTGAGAAAACAAAGGAAGGCTCATTTGAGTAATGATAAACATGCGCGCGTGAACAATTAGAATTGTGAGAAAACAAAGGAAGGCTCATTTGAGTAATGACAAACATGCGCGCGTGAACAATTAGAATTGTGAGAAAACAAAGGAAGGCTCATTTGAGTAATGATAAACATGCGTGCGTGAACAATTAGAATTGTGAGAAAACAAAGGAAGGCTCATTTGAGTAATGATAAACATGCGCGCGTGAACAATTACAATTGTGAGAAAACAAAGGAAGGCTCATTTGAGTAATGAGAAACATGCGCGCGTGAACAATTAGAATTGTGAGAAAACAAAGGAAGGCTCATTTGAGTAATGACAAACATGCGCGCGTGAACAATTAGAATTGTGAGAAAACAAAGGAAGGCTCATTTGAGTAATGATAAACATGCGCGCGTGAACAATTAGAATTGTGAGAAAACAAAGGAAGGCTCATTTGAGTAATGATAAACATGCGCGCGTGAACAATTAGATTTGTGAGAAAACAAAGGAAGGCTCATTTGAGTAATGACAAACATGCGCGCGTGAACAATTAGAATTGTGAGAAAACAAAGGAAGGCTCATTTGAATAATGATAAACATGCGTGCGTGAACAATTAGAATTGTCATAAAAAGGACAGCTAATTTGAGTAATGATAAACATGCGCGCGTGAACAATTAGATTGTGAGAAAACAAAGGAAGGCTCATTTGAGTAATGACAAACATGCGCGCGTGAACAATTAGAATTGTGAGAAAACAAAGGAAGGCTCATTTGAGTAATGATAAACATGCGCGCGTGAACAATTAGATTTGTGAGAAAACAAAGGAAGGCTCATTTGAGTAATGACAAACATGCGCGCGTGAACAATTAGAATTGTGAGAAAACAAAGGAAGGCTCATTTGAATAATGATAAACATGCGTGCGTGAACAATTAGAATTGTGAGAAAACAAAGGAAGGCTCATTTGAGTAACGACAAACATTTGCGCGTGAACAATTAGAATTGTGAGAAAACAAAGGAAGGCTCATTTGAGTAATGACAAACATGCGCGCGTGAACAATTAGAATTGTGAGAAAACAAAGGAAGGCTCATTTGAGTAATGATAAACATGCGCGCGTGAACAATTAGAATTGTGAGAAAACAAAGGAAGGCTCATTTGAGTAATGATAAACATGCGCGCGTGAACAATTAGATTTGTGAGAAAACAAAGGAAGGCTCATTTGAGTAATGACAAACATGCGCGCGTGAACAATTAGAATTGTGAGAAAACAAAGGAAGGCTCATTTGAATAATGATAAACATGCGTGCGTGAACAATTAGAATTGTCATAAAAAAGGACAGCTAATTTGAGTAATGATAAACATGCGCGCGTGAACAATTAGATTTGTGAGAAAACAAAGGAAGGCTCATTTGAGTAATGACAAACATGCGCGCGTGAACAATTAGAATTGTGAGAAAACAAAGGAAGGCTCATTTGAGTAATGATAAACATGCGCGCGTGAACAATTAGATTTGTGAGAAAACAAGGAAGGCTCATTTGAGTAATGACAAACATGCGCGCGTGAACAATTAGAATTGTGAGAAAACAAAGGAAGGCTCATTTGAATAATGATAAACATGCGTGCGTGAACAATTAGAATTGTCATAAAAAAGGACAGCTAATTTGAGTAATGATAAACATGCGCGCGTGAACAATTAGATTTGTGAGAAAACAAAGGAAGGCTAATTTGAGTAACGACAAACATGCGCGCGTGAACAATTAGAATTGTGAGAAAACAAAGGAAGGCTCATTTGAGTAATGACAAACATGCGCGCGTGAACAATTAGAATTATGAGAAAACAAAGGAAGGCTCATTTGAATAATGATAAACATGCGTGTGTGAACAATTAGAATTGTGAGAAAACAAAGGAAGGCTCATTTGAATAATGATAAACATGCGTGCGTGAACAATTAGAATTGTCATAAAAAAGGACAGCTAATTTGAGAAATGATAAACATGCGCGCGTGAACAATTAGATTTGTGAGAAAACAAAGGAAGGCTCATTTGAGTAATGACAAACATGCGCGCCTGGACAAACAGACTTGTGACAATAACAAAGGAAGGCTAATTTGAGGTCTTGTCTCGCGCGTGGACAATTTAGAATTTTGAGGATACAAAGGAAAGCTAATTTTTCGCAATGATAATGCACATAGCGCGCGTAGTAATGATAAACTTGCGCGCGTGAACAATTTGAATTGTCAGAAAACGGCGCTTATTCCAGTGAATACGGTACGCAATAATTATGGGACTTCATTCTATCAAATTCTTGTCATATATTCCATATATTATTACAATCACTGAATACATACAACTCACTCATGTACTTGATAAAGTACGTAATTATAATGTTCCCCTCCCTGAATTCATATAAAAAACATTGCTGTCCAACTTCCAGCTATCGTAAAATGTCGATGGAAAATAACTTCGTCACTATTTCGCTGAAGCTACCATTTGAATAGTAGCAAACCAATGTTCATTAAATTTAATAAGTTTTTAACCCGTTTGGACTAAAATCTAAAGAAGAATTAGAAGAAAAAAATTCGAAATTCAATTTCAAAATTCTGAATTTGATTTCCCATTTAGCGAATGAATTGTTTGCTATCTTAGCCGAACTCTTTCCCTCTTTAAATTTATTTTACAAATATAGCATCGCTATGGCACTAGTTGAAGCCTGTTTTGCCTCACTATACCAACTACTTTAGCAACCCACATTTAATGTGAGAAACATTGTATGACAATTATAATTTGCAATATTTTATGTGACTATGATATTTGCAGACGTTTGTGAAACAAATTTTGTCACATATAAAATATTGTAGATAAATGTCACTGTAGAACGTGGCAAATGTATCTCTATTTCAGATAAAGTTGCACGGTCTAAACTGGCTGCTATGCCGGCTTTTCACTAGTGAAGTAAGCGGAGACGGAGAAGGAGACGTAAGAGCTTACTATTTGTGTGTAAGCGGAGACGTAAGGAAAAGGAAACCTTCCGTTCTGCTTCCTTCACGCTCCTTCTCCTTCACCGTCTCCGTTCTTTGATTTTCACATGAACGCAAACGTCCTTACGTCTCCGTCTCCTTCTCCGCTTACTTTACTAGTTAAAAGCCGGCTTTATAACGCACGATGCGTCATGGTAGCAAATAGTTGCACCTACTTTCGAAAAGGTTGCACCGTCATAACTGTGTTCGTAGCCCGTGATGCGACATGGGAACAGATAAGTATACCAAAAAGAATCATGGACACTGTTTTATCAGGCTGGTTTCCATATAATCTCTTCGATATCATCAGTCTCGCCAATCGCATGAAATGGTGCACTCACGATCCAAGAGATTATATGGAGACGTTCTCTCGCGATCGGAAAAGACTTAAACGATCGCGATCGCGCGGATAGAACACTGTTCCATCCAGGAGATCGATGCGATTGCGTGAGATTGAATGAGATTATATGGAGACATTCAAAAGCGATCGAAAGCGACTGATGCGATCGGAATGTCTCCCAGAATTCATTGTTTCGAGACCAGCTATAAGCACGCGCGCTCTTCTTTATTCAGTAATGCCCAAGCTGTGTCCCACAACTGCCAGAGTTTATAATATAGCTACGATATAACGATCGCTCTGATTGGTTCAAATCTATACTCTATTCCACCGAGTAATGGTTCTCTTCCACAACTTTTTATGACTATTAGTGCAATAGAGCACGCGTGATGTTGGGAGACACGAGAACGTTGTAAAATCATGAGCCGCACGCTTTTTAACACTTTATTCGACGAATGTCACTAATATAAGCAGCCGTTACACGGTGCAATGTTTTCTGCAACTTGTCTCGCAATACAATTGCGCGACAAGTTGAACGAGCCAGTGTAACACCCTCAGCAACGTTGCGAGACAGGTTGCTGCAACCGTTGCAGCAAGTAGGATACGATTCTACTTCTTGCAACGGATTGCAGCAACTCGTCTCGCATTGCAGCGTGCAACAGCGAATCTTGAAACTTGTCTCGCAATTTCGCACGTGCGTTCTGTATCAAAATGGCGGACAAATAGTAAAAAGTTCGACACGTTGCGAGCGACATTGCGAGCTAATATCAGCTGCAATGGCTCTTGCAACTTGTCTCACAATGGATTGCGAGACAAGTTGCGGAAAACATTGCACCGTCTAACTCCACCTTTACCGACATGCACCGCGCACGCGTTTTAGCTGGAATCGTATATTCGGTCTTCTTAATTTCCCCCATGATGCATCACGGGCTACAACGGCCTGTTGTGACGGCGCACCCTTTTCTGAAATATAGCAGGGTATCTCCTGCTGACCAGGAAAAAGATCACTTTACTGGCATCACAAGACAAAGTATCGAGCATATGAGCTCTGCATCTGCGTCAATTCGCCAGCAAAGTCGAAATTTGTCACTCAAAGCACTCATTTCCTGTAGTTTGAGCGATAAGTTCCCGTGCAATGCAGCAAGTTCTTGCCTGGCCTGTTCGTTGATGGACGATTTATTTACTTTTTCCTCCAGATCTTTTATTTTGATTTCTAATTCTTCGTTTTTCGTTCTTGTTTCCTGGAAGCGAATCAAAATAAATGAATTTTTACGCAGTTATTAACGTTATTAACGTAGTCAGTGGCACTCCTCACGAGAGAGCATATTGCGGACGTACTTCTCAATGTGTAATGACTATTTGGAATGAACTATCAAATTTCCAAGTTTGAAAACTGTTCAGCCTGGAAGAAATAAAAAATGACACTTTTCGTTATCCATTTTCATCCGCTCGATAACACACGAAAATATTCCAAATTTTTACTTATCTAGCAGTTAAAAGGAAGACGATTATTTTGTTCATTTCTTGTAGATTTTGACCGCATTTAAGCTACCTAAATTAACCCTAAAATCGTGACTCTGTCCCTTTAACTCAACTTTAACTTCATTAATTTCTAAATCCAATATCAGTAAATCCCGCAAATAGCAAAGCTCAATCTAGGAAGTACGATGTTGTGGGTGCGCGCTACGTACCTTAACTTGCGTGGTGAGTTCCGAATTGGTCCGCTTTATCTGCGCCATTTCCTGCAAGTGCGGAAAATGTGCGTTGGATTTCAACTTGATTTACGGATTAACCAATCAAAATGCTTTAACACAGGATAGGACAGCACAAGACACGGGACGCGTCGTAACTTTTCACAGCTCGTCATACGAAATCTGCTCTATATTTTCCTCATGTTAATGATCATACACAATTTCTGCAGATGGGAAAATCTGAATTTCCCAAGGCACACGCATGGGAAGTGTTCGGAATTCACACGGATAGCCATGGGAAATCCGAACACTTCTCATTCTTCTACCATGGGGAATTCAACTTTCCCCATGGATGGGTTTCTACAGAAATTCCCTGTGACACTTACCTCGTCTCGGTCTGTGACCACACTCTCCAGGTGGATAATTCTTCCTTCTAACGCCATCTTCTCCTGCTGCAGGCTGTTAAACACATCTGCATTCATGTCGGACGACTCCAGCTCTTGCACCTAATAACAATACACAAGAACATTTAGAAAATAACACCTATTTTATATAGAGAATGTGCGCATTCTGATTGGTTAAAAAGCGTGTTTGTAAGAGACCTGAGAAACACGATTGTCACGCAACGCTGTCGCGCGTGTGTATGTTATTTTCTAAAAGCAATAAAAGTACTTTCCGCGTGCTCTCTGGTTTCTTACAAACACGAGGGGGATGTTGGGAGAACTGATTAAAACTTGAAAGAAACGAGCCGCAGGCGAGTGTCTTTCAAGTTTTATCAGTTCGACCAACATTCCCCGAGTACAAGTACAAGTAATTATTATATGCGCACTGTTTTGATATAACATGAGACTGAGGACTATTCTATTCAATCCATGATCAATGATCAAATGACACTGGATAGCGCAGCATAAGTTTCGCGCGATAAAACACCCTCTACCCTAGGTTCCGGTATAAAAGGGATAAGGCCTCTCACTTTCACGCTTGAATCGGCAAATATAAATTCATATTTCAACAGAATAAAGTCGAGAATTATCAGTCTCCGGCAAAAGTGCTTTTATAGGACCCCCAAGAAGTTTAAATAACAATCCGTTTGCATAAATGGCAAAGGTTATTTAATGTCTACTAATTGTTTCGGTTTACATTTTGAAATTCGCGGTTCTGAATATTGTGATTCTGATATTGTGATTATAGACTTGCTATCTGCACGTAAAGCTTTTATCTAAGCCAAACCAGTTGTAATAAAAATTATCCTGCACCAACTAATAAGGTATCAGTTTGGAAAGCAAAGAGTTTATATTTATTTCTTCAAAAAGTCGCGTTTTGGATAAAAATTTTGAATTCGCGCCACAGAGATGTTAACTCTACGACAGCTAAGTGACAACTGACAATCAAAGGCCCCCGGGGCCCGCTTCTTTTATACTGGAACCTCATGTTTAAACACCCTCTACCCTGTGTGCTGGCGGCTACGGCACCTTTTTTCTTAGTCGACTGCTCTCTTCCTTGTACGCGTTCAGTTGTTTCTTCCACTCCTCCACGTTTGCTGTACTTTCTTGTAAAGCCGCTGTTAGTCGCGCATTGTTGTTCTTCAAAGTTTGAAGCTCCGTTTCCCATTTCTTTGCATTCCCAGAACTATGAAAAATGAAGCGTAATCGGTTCTTCGTCCTCTAATGAGATACAGCAAACAGCCTAAAGAATCGCCATCTTTCTAGCCAGATTTTTTTTTAAGGCCAGTTTACACTTGCGAGTTTTGTTGCATTTGTCGCGGCGATTTTCTCGCGCGAGTTGCAAATCCAATGCTCTTGTGGCTCTTTTCTTCAAATCGCATCAAGCTGCAAAGAGTTTCGAAGTTTTGAAATTTCCGCGACATTACGCGACAAAAACCGCGCCAAGTTGCACCTAGTTTACATAAAGGCCGGTTACACTTGCGATTTTTGCTGCATTTGTCGCGGCGATTTTTCTCGCGCGAGTTGCAATTCCAACTCTCTAGTGTAAACGAGATGCAAATCCGGTGCGATTTCTGTGCTCTTTTTTCTTCAAATCGCATCAAGTTGCAAAGAGTTTCGAACATGTTTGAAATCTCCGCGACTTCACGCGACAAAAATCGCGGCAGATCGCGCCGAGTTGCACCTAGTTTACATTAGTGATTTTGAGTTGACGCGTACGTGCGAGAAAAATTGCCGTGACTCGCGCGACAAAGATTTCAGCAGAATTGCAAGTGTAAACGGACCTTTAGTGAGGAACGCTGTGCCATAAACATTGGCCAATAAAGTAAAATGAAAGATTTTTCTATTCTACTAACATAAACACTCACCAAATGAATTTTACTGACATTTGAACTTAGTAACTTCGATGGTGGACATTTTCCTTTGACTTTTGATTCGCTGTAGTTCCTTGGCGCGCACTACAGACAATTCCACTCTCGAACCCAGAGCTCCCCGGCTCGTAACCTCGTGGGGGAGCTCTGGTGACAGCCACTGACGCATGCGCGAGATTTAATACAGAGCCCCTGAGAAAAGATCTTTCAGCGCATGCTCCAACGCTCAAAATCAGCCAATCAGCCCCAGAGCCTTCCCTGCGAGCCAGACGAGTCGGGGAGCTCTGGGTACGAGAATGAGACAATTCCAGCTATAATGAGTGCGCGCGCTGCATGTCGGTAGTTGTGTTACATGTCACGAATCAAGTGCCTTGTATGCGCGCGCTGCATGTCGGTAGTTGTGTTACATGTCACGAATCAAGTACCTTGTATGCGCGCGTTGTATGTCGGTAGTTGTGTTACATGTCACGAATCAAGTGCCTTGTGTGCGCGTGTTGCATCCTGGTAGTTGTGTTACAAGTCACGAATCAAGTTCCTTGTATGCGCGCGTTGCATCCTGGTAATCTAAACTAGGACACATGTAGCGCGCAATATTGTAGCCGGACACGTTTCCCAGTTTAGCCACGCGAGAAACATTGGTGCACGAAACAAATTTTGTAGCCGGGACACAGAGAAATGCGATGCGATGTTTCCTACTTTAGCCGCTTGTGGAAACATACATGCAGGAGACAAATGTTGCGCGCTACATGTGTCCTAGTTTAGCCGTAGCTTTAGATTGGCCGTTTTCACACTAGAGACGAACAAATCGTCTGGACGGACAAATCGTCTCAAGACGAACAAATCGTCCGATGTGAAAACGGGACGAACAAATTTTTAGACGAACAAATCGTCTAAATTTGTTCGTCTGTTTGGCCGTCTCGGAAGACGATTTTTCATAGACGCTTTGTTCTTGTAGACGAACAAATCGACTAAAGTCCGACTTAGACGTACAAAAGACGAACAAACCGTCAGACGATTTGTCCGTCCAGACGATTTGTTCGTCTTCTAGTGTGAAAACGGTCATTCCAAACGCACTTCTAAAGAAATGAGAGCATGGCACGAACGCTTATAGCTGGAATCGTCCATTCTCGAAAAGATAGTTTTCACCATTCAAACTTTCCATACCTTTTTGGAACAACGAAATAATGTCCGGAGAAAGTTATTTTGACAGTCTTTTAATCGAGTGAGGTCTGGATTTCTTACCTCTGAGCTAAAGCCATCTTGAGTCTGTCATTTTCATATTTGAGCTGAGCCTCTGTGTTACCGAGAGGCTTGTGACTTATACTAGGGGATTCCCTGGACTCATCCTGAAAATGGGAACATAGCTAAGTATTTTTGAAAATGTTGGTCGCGATGCAATGGTTTTAGCTGTAAAGTGCAAATACATGAAGGCATACATGAAGCGTTTTGTTTTTGAAACTTACAGAGCCCTGGGGAATACCGTTTGGTATTGTTTATATTTGATATTAGTAATTGTTCTTCACTTTTGGTGAAAACTGCGGGCATTATGTGCAATTTTTACTACTACTACTGTACACAAATTGAAGTGAACAGCTCAGTGAGAAGATTGCAAATTAAAGTGTAGAATTATAAGAAGCTTACAGAGTAAGTAAAAGAAGGAGAAGACAAAACGAAACTGGTAAAGCCCCCCCCCCCCCCTTCATTGTGTGGAGATATTTGCCTGTTTAGTGCAAGCTGCGTGATTTCTTCATCTTTGTATAGTTAGTAAATTAGCTATGCTTATGTTAAAGGGTTATGTCACGGCTATTTTAACAAAATTCGAAAAAACTAGGCAGGTGGTTGCACCGAACATATATAATAATTCAACTTAGTATATACCAAAATTAATAAATAGTTATTTTCACCACACGCTCTGATCGGTAGACATCGAACACTATTTTACTGTTTTGAGAAAACTCTCTAATGGCAGCTCGTTTCGTGCGTTCCATTTTAATCCACCATATTTTATTCTACTGATTTGGTTTATACTAAAACAACTATCCCCCTCAGTGTCGGCTTGACTAGCGGTTCAGTGCTCAATATTCTCCCTTCAGCGGATAGTTGTTTAAAACTGTTAAAGTTCCGCACGTTTGAAAACAATTCAGCGCGTGCTATGAAATCACAGTCCAGGGCAATTCACAATCCATTTCCATCCGCTCTAACAAACCAAACTTGTACTTATCTGTCAGTTGACAAGTTACTTGACAAACCAAGGCAGTTATTTTTACTTATTTCCTATGAATTGAACTTCAATCAATAGTCATCAAAAATGACAATTCACAATCCAATTCCATGTTCCCTCGACAACAAACCAAAATAGTCAAAAATGTACTGACAAGACAGTTAAAAGGTTACTTAGCAAACCAAGATGGTTATTTTGCTATTTCTTGTTGGATTTTTGACTTTGCTGTTTCGCTTAAATCAAACCATCTGAGCCAATGAAACTTTTGCCATGTTTCGCCTAGTGCAGTCAACTGGCTTCCCTCTGAACAACGTCGCGACGGAAAGCCAGGCGACTGCACTAGGCGAAACAGGCAAGAATCTGATTGGCTCATAAGATTGGAATGGACAGCAAAGCCAAATAAATCGTTGTTTTGAAAACGCGGGTCCCGATGAAACGATCTTAGCTGTAAGAAATGTAAAGTAACCCTGAACTCGTAACATTGCCCATTTAAACAAGGCATACAGTGAATGATACATGCTTACTTGAGCTGTTAATTTAAAGGAAGGTGGGAGAGAAATCTTGCGAGTTCCAGACATGGATCGCTTTGTGGTATCACTTCCAATGATATCCAAGTCCATGCCACGATGCCTCACAAACTGAAAACATTGTCAGTTTGAGAGCAAGATTAAAGGTATTAGGAATGTGTCAAGATTAGTAGAGTGTTTATATTGTACAGGTTTGACAAGTGTTATAATGGATTGACTGCATTAGGAGTATTGTTAGCAGATCAAACAGCAATTAGATGCCATGCTCTTGGGTTAAATGGGTTACAAATGTAAACAAGATGCTTAAACACAGGTTAGCACCACAGCCCGGAGGATTTAGACCCCGTCCACACTACACCGTTTTCAAACGAAAACGGATACTTTTTGCTCCGTTTTCAAAAAGATTTGCGTCCACACTTATCGTTTTCGTATTGTTTTCGCCGTTTTCGGTGATCGTTTTCGGCGTTGTAGTGTGGACGATAGCCGTATCCGGAGCAAAAAGTATCCGTTAACATTTGAAAAACGGTGTAGTGTGGACGGGGTCTTAGAAACAGGAGAAAACCTTGAAATAATTAATAATGAGAAATTCCCAAGAAAAAAAACAAGGGGAGAAATTGAACATTTGAACTGAAATCCTGGCTCAAACTCTAACTATGGTGATATTGCATAGCTCAGCGGATTTTAGATTACTGTCCTGAGTAATTCCCACTTTCTTTGCATTTGTTTTACCATCGTCATGTGAAATTGCAAGGGATGTCAACTCTCCAAGTCTTGTTGGAGTCTCAAGATTTTTCGCTCCATCTCCCGGGAAAAATTCAAGAGTACTACCATACATTTACTGTATTTCTCCCGGGAGAATTTCAGAAAATTTTGCCATTTCAAGGCAGTCTCTAGATTTTTGAAGTCCTGGGGTTTGACGTCCCTGGAATTGGCTCTATTGTATGAAACAACAATAAAGGCTGCATACTTGTCTTATGTCTTATAGGTACCAAACTGAGAACAGATTTATTAGTTCCTTACAAGTGAGAATGAATAATGCTGAATAAATGCTGAGAGAGAATGAATAAATGCTGTTACTTGAACCAACATCGAAACACAGGGACAGGGAGGTCAATTCTCGCAGTTTTGCCAAGAGTCTCAAAAATTTTCACTCCTGTCTCCTGGCGAAATTTGCCTGAACTGCCATATATTTACTGCAATTCTCCCGGTTTTCTTTGTTGAAATCTTCTCATAAAATCTTCATTTCAAATGCCAAGGTTTCTCCCAGTTTCTGAAGTCCTAGAGTTGGTGTCCCTGCCGAGATAAACTTGCTGAAAAATTGTATGAAACTATGAAAAGTGTTCAAAGGTTGAAGTACACAACTGCAACAGGAAGTCAAGGAAATAAAAAGTAAAAAAAAGAAATGAGCAACTGACCTCAATTCCACTAACCTCGATACTACTGGTTGAAGAACCACTTCTGAGCGATGGAGTCTTTTTCCCAGACTGTGACGTGGGTGTGGGGGAATCATTCATTCCGTTTATGTGTGTATTATTGTTAGCAATAAGACTTGTGTGGGTAGGCTGTGGTGATGATGAGGCAGACGTTTGACTGGAGCCACTTATGGACTTGCTTGAGCCTCTAGCTTCTTTGAATTTCTCTGCAAACTGAATATCAAATTTGTAACATAAGTAATGGTCCATGGAAGAACTAGGGAAGCAAGCAGCATAGCAAACTAGCTGGAATCATAGTAGTTAACTAGTTAACAGAGGGGAAATGGTGTTCAGAGTGGCATTGACATTGACAGTTTTTATTATTATTTGCATTATAAGGAGGTGGCCATGGTCAATTGGGAAAATCCAGAATCTTGCAAACAGGGGCGTACAGGGAGGGGGAGGGGGGTATGCCACACGGATCACAAGTGCAAACATTTAAAATCGCGAGTCATGGATGTCGAAAATAAACTTTCACGGATCACGGAAATGGATGCGCACTCTCAAAAACTGTCTTCCTTAGCACATGAAGCACGGCGAAATTTTTTAATGCACATGATTTAGAAGTTGCTGGAAGAACTCTTATGGTCTCCCCTTTCAGGCATGAGATTTCGAGAGATCCCCCCTTTCGCTCGCCCAAAAATGAAGTGATCCCCAAAAAATCCTCAGCCCCCCACAGGCCATAAATAATGATCGGTCCCTCAGTATCTGAACGAAGTATCCTGCGTAAGCAGCTGCCACTAGCGCTCACTGGAAAGTCCTTTCCTAGTGCTAGTAACCATTGATATTTTTGACATGATGATATTTGCCAGGCACTATCACTCCCCACCACACTGCATGAAGTGGGGTGACGTAACTCAACTTGAATACCACGGACAATTCGCTGTATGCGCACTCTCAGCCGGGAACAAAAAGAATCACAAATCACGATTTTATCAGCTCAAAATCACAATTCTCGAGCATTTAAAAACGACTTTCACAGGTCACGCCAGGATTGGGCAATTCCAGAAAATAAAGGTACCCTCCCCACGGGCGGCACTAGTTTTTGACCCCCCCATGCATCGGGAATTTCCAAAATGGTTTACCCCCCATGCATATAGAGGGGGGGGTGGTACCTTTATTTTCTGGAATTGCCCATTCGTGATGTGCATGAATCACGAAATAGAATTGGCCATTTTCACGGATCACGAAAACAAAAAGGGCCGATCACGGTTAACGAAAAAACCCTGTACACCCCTGTGCAAAATTTCTAGGGATTCTTGAAATCTCTGAGTGTTAGAGAGATGTCTTACAATCTCGTTTTCTGACATTACAGAGAAAGTATGTGGAGCAATCTTCTCAAATTTTTAAACCTTGATCTCTTTGCCACCCATATTATTATTTCAAGAAATTTTCAGGGCTGGAAATTATGACCAGGTGGTCGTCTGGGCAACCTCGAATCAAGGCTAGGCGACCCACCTGGCAACCAAATATTTTGATACTCTCTGGCAACCAAAACTTATGTTCAGGTGACCAGTTTTTTTTTTGCACTTGGTTGCCAGCTGGCAACTAAGAAAAAAAGTTAATTGCCAGCCCTGTGTAGGCAATCATTTCATCTTTGTTCAAAGTACCTTATTCAGTTCCAGCTCTGATGGGAAGCCCAGCCCATAAACACTGCTGACTTTGGGGTCAGACCACTGGCCAAACTTCTGAGATGTCTTGGTGAAGTTCATATTGGGAAATATGGTGCTATTGATAATGGCCTGGTGAGGGAAAATTACATTTTAAGGTCTGAGTAAGCCATGTTGGGCCAAAAATTAACCCACCATTAAAACATCTCAAAAACACTCTCTCCAACATAGCTATTCTGATGTCCAAAATAATCGTACAATGTCCACTCTATACAGCCTTATTCAGGCCTGTAGGTTTATTGATTTCAGCCATGTCAATTCTATACGAACCCTAATTCAGGCCTATATGCTTATTAACAATAGAAAATTCCCAGAACTCACTAATGTCAATGGTTTTTGGTTTCCAAATCTGTGTTTTAGTTTTATACTCAACTTTTTTATGTTAGCCTTAATTTGTTTTGCCTCTAAATGTTTGCTAGTCCCTGCTAGGAAAGGCTTCATTTGCTACGTATTAGCTAGGCTGACAGACCCATACCCAGCAAATACAAGTGAGAACAGGCCCTTGGTAGCAGGGAAGTTTACTTCCAGTATTTATAAGCCTATTTCAGAGAAGGTTGCTTTGGGAGCTGTCTTTTGTCATTTAACTCTATAGTTTTGTGATCACTCAAGCAAAGAATTGAAATTGTATTTCATGCTTCATCAACCACTTCCCAATGAGCAAAGTATATTGAGTAAGGATAAACACAATCATTTAAAAATAGATCTCTGCATTATATTTTCTACTCAATTTTCAGGGGTTTAAATAATTTTTGAAGTAGCAGGCTCAGTTTTGGAAGTAGACGACTGGGTTTGGGGGTTCCATACGAATGCCTGAGCCTTCTAGGGGAGTATGGGGGCTTGCACCCCCGGAAATTGAAAACTTTTGGTAGCAGAAAAGGTGTTTTCCTGTGTTTTGAGGACAATATAACTGGCATATTCATGTATTCTATTGCTTTAATATTGAAGTAATAATGAAGTTGCTGGCGGTCAGCAGTGAAGTAGATGGTAGTTAACTGCTGGTAGCAGCTTTCTATTGAAACCCCTGAATTTTACTGTTGGTTCATTCATGAAACTGTTGGGAAATGCATTGCATTATATCTCTTTATAGTAGCTTAGAGATAAGATTACTTGGTGTAAACTAATAAAGAGAAGGCCTACTGTATATATTTTTCTTATAATAAGAAAAAAACATGTATTTTTATTATAATTTGTTAACTAACATTAACATGCTAAAAATAAACTTATTTGGCACATGAAACCCTATTTTATTTGACATCCCTCACAGTAAACCAACACGATTAGCCAATCCTGTGGATTCCATGCAATTCTGTTATCTAACAGTATGTCAGACAAATGTCTAGTTGGTGAGCATTAGCCCTTACTTATAATGTCTTACAAAGATCACAAACTATATTACTTATGGGTCTAAATGTTTTTAATGAAGATAAAAATAGTTTAACAATAGGAAAGGGTAAAGAACTAATGGTTTAAACTGGAGATAAAGAAACTAATGCATGAAATGAAGATATATGGCTGGCATGAAATTATCCAGTATTACTGTGAAATTTAGCATGAAATGAATAATTAGCACATTTTTAGGCAGAGCCAGACAGCATTTTTAAAACTTAATTTCAGAAATGCTGCAGCTGTATTCAACTTAACAGGTTTAAATTTAAACTAGAGAAAAAAAGGAAATCTTGAATTTGGTTATCAGCTATTTAAACCATCTGTCACAACAAAATTTTCAGCACATATTTAAGTTCCTACCAAGAAAGATAAGAAATAAAATCACTTAACACTCATTTAAGTAAAAGATTCAAATAAAAATGAATTTATTCCAATAAAATGAAAGGATCCCTGGATAAAATGTTTAGTATGAGACTATAAACAACAGAATAATCCCTTAGAAATTTTTGTTGTTTAAATAATCTCTCTGTTTGTGAAAACCACAATAGTTTGAAACAATGGAGTTCTGAATTCTCAACTAGGATATAGTTTTTTATATTTGTTGATATAAAATTTGGAATCAAAATGCTTATTCAATCATGAGTTGATTAAAACATTTATAACCCTCAATACATTAATATAATCTTGTTAAATGCTAACTAAATTTTTCATTTGGGTAAATTTAGAATATTTGGAATAATTTATGGATTTAACTGTTTCTGGAGGGATTCCAAATTAAAGGTTAACACCAAATTGTGATTTCATTTTCTCTTAGAATAAAAGTAAAACTGCTTAAATGTGAAGTTTGTCGAATTTGCGGGTAATTTTTAAAGGAGCTTTTAAAAACTTGTGATTTAAATTCATGCTGTATTAGAATCAAACAAAACAGTTAAATTTCGAAAATTGTTGCAAGGAGTTCGTTGTGAAATAGCATAAAACGATTGTAAAGCCTTTATTTTTTAAAGTATTTATGAAATTCAGCTCTGACAGTCTTAATGAATGAATTTACAAGACTTTGATTTTAATGTGGTGAGAGAATCGAGAGGAAATCAAACGCAATCTCTTCAATTTATGAAACTGAAAGAAACATATGCCAAAGCGAGAACCGCAAACATAAACAAACTGAAACAATAGCTCAGCAAAGCTTCCCAAAGCCTAAAGTACACCTAGTCCTATATGATCAATGTCAACTTAACTGTATTTTATAACACTTAACGATTCGTAGAGATTTAGCTCTAATGTTCAGCTTTCCGTTAAAAGCTCTTCCAAGCCAAGGGGGAAGAACTGTCGATATGTTGAAAGAGGAAGTTTGCTGAGGCTAATCTAAGCATTTACAATGTCCCTACCTTGGAACCATCCACGGATATAATTCTATGTGTTTCTTTAGTAGGATCATAATAAAACGAGACGGTGACAGCTTGTTTTGAGCAAGGAATCCAGCTCTTTTTAGTTGTTGGGTCAATTTGAAAGACGTGCGCCTTCGTCGAAAATACTGGCTGCTCCCTGCGGAAAGAAGCACAAAATTTCCATCAAAATTAGCTCTAAATCTAAATCAAACAGTATAGACAATGAGATTAATTGCTTCAGAAGTCTCTGCTTACCCCATTTAATGCTAGAATAGTTAATAACCGTGTTATATTTTAGAATTTAGCAGAGCAACTGCACAACAGCCGCCATTACCAGCTAATCAACCCGACACAGGACCCCCGGTCATAAGATCACACAGGGAACGGGAGGGATGGACTACAAATTTGACAAGAGTTCATTAGTAACCGCAATGTATATATCCCTAATTTTAGTCAATCTATTTGTGGCTTGATGTGACTCCAAGAAAATGTAGAGAAAGATAAAAATGTCAAGGTTAAAGAGCAGAGCCGTTTTCTAGTAACATACATACTAGTATTTCTGATGTTTCCTAATTTAGCAACAAGTGCGCGCGCGGAAAGGCGTCTTGCAACCAGCGCGGCGTCCAGCAGTAAATCTCTTTTCCGTGGCATATTTTCATGTTTTCATCCCTCTGAAATTATTATACTTTGGGCAACTGGATGTGCTGAATTGCTATAGAAGAAAACACAATATCTTATGCTATAAAGTCCATGAAAAAGCGTATTTTAAGGCGCGCACTGGCATATTTATTTGGATACCGCATTTGCGATCGTTGCAATTTTGCCCAGTGTTTATCCCACGCTAAAGGCTGTAAAATGTACGTGTTTACCGCAAAACAATCATTTGAAGTCTAAACAGATTTTTGTCTTGAGGCAAATTCTCTTAATTGAATAACTTCACGTGTTAATAAGTCAACCATTTAGTTGCATGCCTTCTCTCGACAACCTTTGCCCATGCATGAAATCACATGAAAGAAACACTACAAATTTTATCCATCTCTTTAGGAGAGTTCTACTAATTCAGGCTTCGAATTCGCATGTTAGCCCGTAACAAACAAACTTCAAGTTCTGTAATCAAAAGTGCCTCATTTACTAATAAGTTACAAAATAAATCCTTAATAACGTGTGATAGTCATTACAATCTTCTGTATCATGCTTAGAAGGCGCTAAAGGCATATAATTCTGCAATTCATGTCGACAAATTCTTAAGGTATTACTCATGACGTCTGCGACATCTTGAATCTTTTTCTTTATGCCGTTAATTGAGTACCCTCGCTAATAGAGTGACTCGTTCGCGAACATTAACTGTTAAAGTTTTGCAAAGCGTCCTCGATGAAGTGTGCGTGGGTCCGAAACTGTATATAAAATTCTTAGCCAACCGTAACGCTTACCAAAATTATGTAAAGAAGTACTTTAAGCTCGTATAATGCAATCAATGCAAGCTTATAATCTCAGGTTTTCAAAACTTTCGTAAACAAACAAAGAGCGAAACTGCAACTTCGTGGTGGCCGGTCGTCCGAGTTTGGAATATTGGAACACTTTATGTTAGTAATACTAGGACTTCCTGCGGAGTCCATATAAATTCATTAAAGGCTAGACTTACTCGGGTCTTACAGAAGCTCCATCTTCTACTTCCATCTCGTCGCTAAACTGACTTGGCGGGCTCACGGGTAAGGGCAAACTGCCTTTTCCCTTGGCTGGCTTTCTCGAAACGAGGCCGTCTAGCTGATCAGTGTTCATATTGACATTTAGTGGCTTGCTTCTGTCAACGAATTTGAGAGACAAGTCGTAAAATGTCAATAATGTATTGTTCTATGCACCAATGAGCAGCGCTTACGAAATGACGCTGTAGGTAGTTGTTGCATAGCAACGGCGGCTTGTCCCTAGGTCAGCTGTTAGATGTTACCAGTTAGGTTATTAGAGATGACAAATTCAGCCTCGTCTCCCGCTTTTCCAGCATTGTTATCAAATCGATCTCCCGCTAGTTGTTTACAGGCTAAATTGTTAATTTTTCGCGTTGCAGTCGACTCGCTCGACGTGCTTTCGTCGACTACACTAGACGAAGCAAGCACCGATTTCTACAGAACACGGCTTTCCCATGCATGCAGCATGGGCCGTAGCTAGCTAGCGGGGATTGGGGGAGGGGGGCTGGCACAGGTTGACCACAGAAGGCAGGGACCTCATAGGCTTATAGAGTGTTTGACTGGAGGATCAGAAAAGCAAAATCAAACCACGTTTTGGAAAGTCACAACGCGAAAAAATGGTTCATGACTATAATCATAGAAATATTTGTAATTTTGTAGCGATACGTTTGCAAAATCAAATTTTGTAGGACATCGCGCGCAGCAAGCGCCGAGTGTATTTTTGTGCCACTGTGCCCCCCCCCCCCCCCCCCCCCCCCCCCCCACACACACACACACAGTTGTTTCCCGAACAACCCTTAAAACTCCCTTAAAACTTGCACGTTGCATATCAAAGTTCTCCCAAAATGCAGTAATTTCACATGCTGGGCTCTAAATTTTCGCAAAAGAGTTTAAACATTCTTTAAAAAACTGCCTTGAGATTTTTTTATATGTCGTGCCGTGCAGTTAGATACCACCATGAATCAGGCCGTATGTGGCGCACCTCGGGCGGGATGTGCTCCTATTTTGTGTACTCTCTCCAAGGAATTGGATTTCTGCGGTATCCTAGTTTTTAATCAAAAGTTGTGAATCATCGGCGCCAGTAGATGTAGTCTGTTATTGGCAAAACGTCTTTTTCTCACTGCATACAAAGCTAAGTTATAGGAAGAGGGTCTGTGGCTGCTGCGAAAACGTAACTTTTACGTGTGCTTGATTATACGAGCTTGCTTTATTTTGTGCACGTAAAAGTTACGTTTTCACAGCAGCCACAGACCCTCTTCCTATAACTTAGCTTTGTATGCAGTGAGAAAAAGACGTTTTGCCAATAACAGACTACATATAGTTGCATCTAACTGCACGGTAGATCTTGACCAATTCTCATAAATTAAAATACGTCGCTCCCTGAGTCATAACCATAAAGCCCAGGGGAAATGAATTTCAATACAAATAAAAATAAACAAGCCCCTGCAGAGATTCGAACTCTGGACCCCTGGTTTACAAGACCAGTGCTCTAACCACTGAGCTACAGAGGCATGTATGCATTTAGAATTGAAGTAAGGGACGTGTCATTATTTAGCGGGGGGGGAGGGCTCCTATTTTTGTGGGGAGGGTCCTAATTTTTTTCGCGTGTCTAAAGGGAGGGTCCACATTTTTTTCACTCCTGTTTGGGGAGGGTCATAATTTTTTCAACAACATTTTGACGATGAAGAGAGTGAAACAGATGCAACTTCTATATCATCTGCGTTTTTACTTAATAAAAATTTCGGCGCGCTTCGCGCGCATAAAGAATGACATATTACATGCTCTTTCAGTAACGAAGACGCTATCCTCACGCCGTTTTAACAACAAGTGTATCTTGATGAGGAAAAGCAAACTCTCCCAAAATGCCCTGCAATGATAGGCCTGAAGGGAAGTCACTATGTTTGAAAGAAGACCCCATATAGGTATTAGCGTGAGTTCGACGTTACAAGCATATAGAAATTCGTCATTTGGGCCGCGCTTCACGCATGAATCATAATAACATTTGCGGCGCGCAGTTGCGCGCATGAATAATATAACGTTGTTGGCTCAGAAACCCATCAATAGGGAGAAGCTTTCATCTAACCTATATAGTTGAGGTAGCGTTCTTACTGGGCTCCTGACAGGCTTTGTTTACTATACCGTATACAAAACATGTTCTCTTAGGCTTTCTCTTAGGCTTGATGAAATGCGTTATCGAAATTCGGGCGCGCTTCGCGCGCAACGAAAGAAAAGTGCGAGCCCCTTTTTCTGTAAAATGTCTTCTGAATCAGTACTAGGTCAAATAGGGGACGGGAGAGGTGGGATCACGTTAATCATTGTACTTATAGAGGGAGGATCACTGCATTTTTACCGTTTACCCAAAATCCTCTCACGTAATAATCGAGGCGATAAATAATTACCGCGGTTCCTTAGCTTTGACAGAAGTAAGAAAAAAGTATTACCACTGTATGCATTGCTACGCGACCTTCAAAATTCACTGTTGCGATGGGCGATTTTACGCAAGAAAATTTTAATATCAATTTTCTTGAACAGAGAGTTAAACATTCTAGGCAAGGGAAGGCAAAGGATAGCTTAAAACCATGGTTGATTTTGCAATCAATATTGATCCAGTAAAGCAGCCGAATCCAGCGTTTTGGTTTGATTGACGGCTAAAAATCGCCAATCGCCCATCGCAACATTGAATTTTGAGGTCGCGTAGCAATGCATACAGTGGTAAAAGACATTCGGACAAGAGTCTAACTAAACAGGTTTTTCAGAAAATATCAATTACATGGGGAGGGTCACAATTTTTTTTACCTAGGACTGGGGGAGGGTCACAATTTTTTTGTTATGTTCAAGGGGAGGGTCCTAATTTTTTTTAGCTTTGTTTGAAAAAAATGGGAGCCCTCCCCCCCCGGTAAATAATGACACGTCCCTAAGAATTATGATTGCTGTTTTCCTAATCGCAATCAAAACTATTTCGAGCCTCCATTTTCTATTGTTAAAGAAATGGAGCCCCTTTATCGCCCTTATTATTTGTTATAGAAAAAGAAGGTTGAATTATTAGTTGCTGTGGAAAAAGAAGGTTAAATTTTGGCCGTTGCCTTACGTATCAATGGCTGCTTTTCTCTCCATGGCCATGGGGGTGCATTTTGCACCACAAAACTTTATCGGCGCAATAGAGCACGCGTGATGTGGCGAGTGATTTTAAAACGTTTCGAGTGTCTCTCCCAACATCACAAGTGCTCTTTTGCGCCGATAAAGTCATAGAAAGTTTTGCTCTAATGCTTTTATGATAGCGGGAGAGAACCATTACTTTATCGGTGAAATAGGGCATAGATTTGGACCAATCAGAGCACGCGTTATAGCGTAGCTATATTATAACATTCGATATAACATGGTATATTTGGGCCACACATCCCTTTTTAGGCTTGCCTGAGACCAATTTCTTACCCTTAATTTTGATTCCTTTCTCATTGACAGAAAGAAAGAAAGAAAGGATCTTCTCCTCATCGTGAGGGAACTCAAAGCGGCTGAAAGTACACAACCGCTAGACAAGGAGAGGTTGGAGGACTTAACGGGCTGCATTAGATGGCGCAAATTGCAGCCGCGCAGCTTACAATCATGAGGACTGTTGAACAGTATATTAGTATATATGCCTCTGAGAGTCAGGCCATTGCACCGGGAGACAACCCCCTACTCTTACGAAGAGTGTAATGGGTTCTTTAGCGTCCACCTTGAACAGGGTAGAAGGGAAGGCAGACGGGACCTCGGTTTATTGTCTCATCCTCATCATTATTGTCTCAGTGACATGCAATTCTGATCCCTGAATCGAACTTGAAACAACTATCGATCCGCCCACTCCTACCCTTTTGATCCCTGAACTCGTTCCTCTACTCTAAGGGACCGCTCATTATTTATCGCCTGGTTGGGGGTCGGAGGATTTATCGCACTTTTCTTCGTTGCGCGCGAAGCGCGTCCTATTCCGATAAACGCTTTCATATGAGCATTACATCTTTTGTGTATAGTAAACAAAACCTGCACAACGCGCCGCAAATGAGGAAATTATTATTATTCATGTGCGTCAAGCGCGGCACAACCAAATGACTAGCCTGCTTGTAGGCGAGTGTACTGAGTGTCTTTATCGCGGAAAACCCGGTCCGTTCGATGATCGAGCGCCATCCCCCGGGACCGCGCGCCTCAAAATTCCAAGATGGCGCCCGATCATCGAACGGACCGAGTACCGCCTGCAAGCAGGCTACCAAATGACGAATTTCTACGCTTGTAACGTCGAACTCACGCTTACCTGAGGGATCTTCTTCTTAAGGATCTTCTTCTTCTTCTTCTTCTTGGCGCCACTAGTGTCAAGCTAGAACTCTCCTCAGCATAACATCGGCGAGCAACCAAAATTACACAAAACACAGGCGCACACAGCTCTAACCAAATGTACGCACACAAAAACTCACAGCAAATACAGTCTTCCCTAATAGAAATCAAATTGGATTGCATTTTTATTGTATTTTGAAGAGAGGCTGCGAGTAGTAAAAACAAATCGCTAAGCGAATGTACCAGCTACGATCAAATAAGAGATTAAATAAAAGGATAAAGATAAGTGATTATAAGTCGTGTAGCAGTGTAGAAATCCAAATATCGAATTTCAATGCGCAACCATGAACACACCAAAACCAATTGTCCCACATGGAATACTCAATCGCCTTTTGGGCCTAAATATACGTCGAGGGATGTATTGAGACTGTTAATTGCTTACTACTCATTACAAGGGGCGTCTATTTAATGGTCTGGTGGCCGGACGTTCCCTCACCTAGGTCCCCGGACCGAGTCCCTGAGTCGCTACTGAACAATTAACACCAGGATAGCGACTGCATGTCAGGGCCGAAATCTCTGGCGTGGGCGTAAGAACCAAAAGGTCGCCATACGACGCTTCAGCTCTGTCTGGAAGTATGGTCCTCGTATTTTTGGTTACTTAAACGAAATTTGGTAAATACGCTTCAGCAAATATGTCGATTTCACAGCTGTTTTTCTTTTATGTAGGAATCATGATGCGTATGGTCTCAAGGATTAAAGTAGCCTGCGTAGCTGGCGGTTTTGTGTTTCCCGAGACGATTTCATATCGGCGAGAGCGAAGATTGTTTAATTAACCCGAGATGTTTGATAAATGTCCACGCCAAGAACGGCCGGGGTCGAAGAAAGCGTCAAACGATTTTGAAGTGAGGGGCACATCAGAGACAATGTATGTATAGAGTCGAAAATAGAGCACATTCGTATGACTGTGAAAATAAAGTTCCGCGACAAAGCTGCGCCGCGCCGCGACTTCATTCCGTATCTACAGCAGGCCAGTTTCCTCGCCGGAACCGCGACAGTCATTCGAAATCTGCTCTATCAATACAAGCGTGGTACGGACAGCCAGTTTGCCCGTCCGACAGCTAAAACGAAAATCGTTTAACTACTATGTCTTCGTTCAAAGCTACAATCTTGGACAAAATGTTGGCAAAAAGTGGCATTTTTTGTCACAAACGCCTATGGACTGGTTCTATCGCCTAAAATGTATCCCCCCTCCCCCTTTTTCAATGTTGTTTTC
Organism: Scolanthus callimorphus; assembly: GCA_033964015.1. Taxonomy (NCBI): domain Eukaryota; kingdom Metazoa; phylum Cnidaria; class Anthozoa; order Actiniaria; family Edwardsiidae; genus Scolanthus; species Scolanthus callimorphus. The sequence continues at coordinate 5,942,031 of CM066924.1, forward strand.
TTGGCTGTGGTCCTTCAAACGAATTTATGCTGAAAGGACCAACATTGATTGGGGGAGGGGGAGAAATGTCTGCTTAAAGCGAGAGTGAATTCACAATAAGGGGTGGCGAATGGTCAAATTCGAGAAATTCGAGAACACGAGAATCCGTGGCACAAACCGGCAATTCTACTTCCCACTTGACTTTCATTTCTGATTCTAGAAAATAGCACCTTTTCCTACTTTCCATATTTTTCACTTCGGAAATCCTCGAAAATACCCTTCCCTATTCAAATTTTCTCTTTCAAAAATTTTTTCGGAAAAGGTCCACCTTTTTCCAAAAAAAAGTCAGCTTTTTTCTTAATTTCAAGATTGATCAAAACGAGAAAAAACTTTTTGCAAGCTTTTCCGGTTGGGAAAAAGTGCCACCTTTTTGCCATCGAAACTGACTAATTCCGCATTTACAAGAGCTTTTTGTCTTCGATGAAAAACTAAGACTATTTTTGATTTTCCATTTCCCAACGCTTGGGAAAGAAATGAGAAAAGACTAAGATTTTTTCTGGAAAGAGGTCTACCTACCCTACCTTCCCGGTAGGTTTACCCTTGGTATAGTAGGGTTAACTTGGGCTAAGTTTCTAGTTGTTATTGCGCGAAAATAAAGCAATTTTCGCCTAAAATATAAACTCAAGTGATATTCTAACCGACACTAGTATAGCTAAATATTCCGAATGAAGAGTTTGACCTTCTAAAGCGGGAGAGTTCCCGCTACGTTTTCGATGCAAAATACAGTCTATGAATCGCACATGACTTGCGAGTGAAATATCGTCTTCAAATAAAGCAAACATAATGCTCCACAGCAGGATCCAAGCATTGAGAAGCCACCAAACAATTTTGCTCTATTTGCTCTTTAAATAAAATATTGTACAATTATGCAAATCTAGTTGTAAATTGAGCCCTCGTGGTGTAGGAACAACTCTTGTGACCCTTGCTATTAGGGTGACCCTACCAAAGGGCGGAAATAATGTACGTGAAACGGCAACCGGGTCCCCCTATCAAACGTCAGACGGGTCCCCCTATCCCCTAGGGTCCACCTTCTTCCATGTGAACAGGCCCTTACAAAGAAAAAGTTGGAGATTCAGGATTGAAACATGTCATCTATCCCCTTTTGCCGGCTGGGAAAAACATTGGAGCTGAAACATTGGAGCTGAGACATTGGAGCTGAAACATTGGAGCTGAAACATTGGAGCTGAAACATTGGAGCTGAAACATTGGAGCTGAAACATTGTAGCTGAAACATTGGAGCTGAAACATTGGAGCTGAAACATTGGAGCTGAAACATTGGAGCTGAAACATTGGAGCTGAAACATTGTAGCTGAAACATTGTAGCTGAAACATTGGAGCTGAAACATTGGAGCTGAAACATTGCAGCTGAAACATTGGAGCTGAAACATTGGAGCTGAGAAGGTGCCGCCTGGAAAAAAGGAACAGATAAATTTTTCCAGCGGCTTTTAATTTTTTACTGACCAGAAACACCTAGAAAACACGAACACCCCGACATGACTTTTGACCCTGAGTACAGTGACTGGAAGCAGCGAGGTGGTACTCACTACCGTCACATGCGAGTTTTCCGACGTATTTTTCTTTACTTATAACGTTTTGCATTTGGCTACTTTGCACTATGGTTTATAGAGAAACACGTCGAATTATCTATTTTTCAACTGATTTTGATCAATATTTCTGATAATATGAGAAATTTTGTCTCCTTACCGGGTGGGGTCTGGTAACTAGTCAAACGCAAGATTCCTTTCTTTTGCAAAAAAAACCCACTTGCACACTCCCAATATCAAAAATTCGAACGGTACATAACAGTTGGAAAAATCACCAGTCACAACGTTTATAATAAAAACCTTTCTTTTAGAAATGCCATTTGCAAGTGTTCTGATAACACCTGACCCTGGTAGGTTCAAATCTAGTGAGCCTTTGGCAGTTAAGTTTGCTGCGTAGTCAATCACAATCGTGTGAGCCAATCGGATCCTTGTTCAGTGCACTCCTTTGGCTTGTTTTTCGAGACATGTCGCAACGGACATGTCGCACTAGGCGAAACTAGGAAAGGATCTGATTGGCTCACGAGTTTGATTGACTACGCTTGATTTTCTTGACAAAAAATGGTCTTCGAAACGCTCTTGGCCTATTTCTTCAAACTTATAGTCTGACCTCATTGGCGTTGGTATTGCGAAAAGTTATCTTGCATGTCTGGGTGGATTCTTCAACTCAAAAAATGGAGGGCCGCCATTTCGTTGCCATGGAAGCGTCAATTTAAACAAAACATGTAAACACATATAACGATCAATTGCATGTTTCTTGTAAAGTGGCTTGCCTTTCTGTGTATGTATAGCACGTGAGATACAGGCCATACCAGACCGAAGAGTCAACTAAAAACTGCTATTAGCCACCTTAAAGTGCAAATTTTCTTAGTTTTTTTATTAATAACACGCAATGGCAGTGGTTCAAAATACCTATTTTTTTGCAAAATACAGACAACGCTTCAAATCTACTAAGATACCTATTGTCTTGAATAAATTCCCGTTGATTTGCGATAAATGTGAAACTAATCGCGCGCTAAAATTATCTGAAAAACAGAAAAAATGAAGAACTTTTTCTAAACTGTAATGAATTTCTTCCGAATTGCATAAATTACAAAATAACATAGTGAGTTTTAAATCTCGTGTGTTATAGCCGAAATCTACCTCGTCGGTGCGAATGGAATCTCAGATGTATAGGTTTAAATAGTTTGAGCAAAAAACCTTGATTTTTTTAAATGTAAACGAAGAAATTAGAAACAAACTTCGGTAGCAATCACATTTGCTGTCGTTTGTTTAGATATGTAAATTTTATGAAGTGGGGGACAAAACTTTCAGTAAACTTCACGCCATTGCTAAACTCTCTCAAAATAGGCTATAAGTCCGGGCAATAGACCAAATGACTGCAATTTTACTAGACCACACATCTGTAGTTTCTTAGTGCAATAAGGCTTATGGTTATCTATATATTAGAGGAAATGCAAACCTCGGTCGTATTATTATGCTTTAGATTTTGGTGGGGGACAATGCTTTCAGTAAACTTCGAAATTTTATATTTCCAAGAACTTATTTCCGATCTCAGTCAGAATGCCACATTTCGACATAAAAATCTATAGACCACAGTTGGCTCAGTTTGTTTCATTGCAGCGTTGCTTATTTTGACAATAAATCTAAAAACCTGAAATACGCTAAAATTATCAAATTTTTGGGACACGAAAATGGCAAAGACGTTTTCACTAATAATATCGAAGAAGATGCATATATTGAAGAAAATACCATATAAGTTATTTCATTTAGGATTGGAACTTCGATTTATGGCAAATTTGCGTTGTATGTTTTATCCATGAAGAAATAAGTAAAAATATTTTTACACCAGGCGCTGAACGTGTGACGCTGGGACATGCAAATTTGCATAAAAACAGAGATATTTATAATGATTTTTCGATCCTAAAAAACTCTTTTTCACAAAAAATATTTTTCCAGGGAAAGATGAGTATTAGGCGCATAGACTTGTGCTTAGAGAATGAGCTTACTGCAAACCGATGCTTTAAAAATTGATTTTAACGGCAAAAATTGGCGAGTGAGTACCACCTCGCTGCTTCCAGTCAGTGTACAGTGTTAGTAGGTTGCTACAATACTACCAGATAAGGGTGCCCCTATCACCCGGGGCCGCGTCAAGAAACCTAGTTTTAGCTCAGAGAAAGCTTCTTTGAGGGCCTGGCTAATTTGTTCATAGGTTTTGTTCTGTTTTTTAAATAGCCCTTCTATTTGTGCTCAGTTTACTTCCAAAAAGTTCATTTATTTATCAACATCTCATTTCTTCCCCAAGCGTTGAAAAATGGAAAATCAAAATAGCCTTATTTTTTCATCGAAGACAAAAAGCCCTTGTAAATGCGGAATTAGTCAGTTTCGATGGAAAAAAGGTGGCTTTTTTTCACAACCGGAAAAGCTTGCAAAAAGATAGAAAAAAGTAGGAGTTTTTTCTCGTTTTTTATCAATCTTGAATTTTAGAAAAAAACTGACTTTTTTTTGGAAAAGGTGGACCTTTTCCGATAATTTTTTTGAAAGAGAAAATCTGAATAAGGTAGGGTATTTTCGAGCATTTCAGAAGTGAAAGATATGGAAAGTAGCTAGAAAAAGGTGTTATTTTGTAGAATCAGAAATGAAAGTCAAGTGGGAAGTAGAATTGCCGGTTTGTGCCACGGATTCGCGAGAACGCCGTTTTCAAAATCCGAGATCGAGAATTCGATTTTTCAAAATCCGAGATCGAGAATTCAATTGCCTCTAAGTATAAATCCCTTATAGAGAGAAAATCCGAAATCAGAGATCCGAGAACGATCAATGGAAAAAAAACGAGAATCATGATTTCAAAATCCGAGAATTCGAGAACGCCTAAAATTTCGCGAGAAAATGCTTTTTGGAGGCACCATTCGTCACCCCTACAATAGGTGCTAATTTTGTCAACACATTTTGTCCAAGATTGTAGCTTCATGAGCTATCAGTTGCTTCACGGTAGACTGTAATATCCTATTTTCTCTATAGTAATGGGTGACAAAAAATCACAAAATATGACTATCAAAACAGGTAGAGTTACGATCGAGCCGTTGCACCCACTTGACATGTGACTAAGCACCGACTGTTTAATTGGCTGAAAGACATCGAGCCTATAGTTATTAGACGTCACCCACCAGGCTTGAAATTTCGACATTCTTCAACGGCGCGAGTGAAATAAAAAGGCAGGGTGTAAAACTGTACCATAATTTTATTGTATTGCGAGTAACTCAGAACGTAGCTCTGAACGTGGAGTTAAAATACCAACTGCTTGACCGCCGGGCCACAGTTAGCCTGCGTAGCGACTCTAAAAGGGAAGGGAGGGAGTCGGGGCGAGCGAAAACCGGAAATAGCGCGGGCCGCAAGGGGTTCTGAACTCCTTGCGGCCCGCGCTATTTCCGGTTTTCGCTCGCCCCGACTCCCTCCCCTTCCCTTTTAGAGCCGCTACGCAGGCTAGGCCACAGGTGAATTGACTTCCCAATGTCCCCAATGTATCCATCTTAGGGGCCGACCATTTAACTTTTGAGGAGGGGGTGGGGGGCTTTTTTGTCAGTGCAAGATTTTGTTTTATACCTCTGTTATGCGCTGATAATTTTTTTTCTATAAGAAGGGTTTTAGTCACCATTTTGCTAAGCAGGAATTTTTTTCAAAAAGCCCCCCCCCCACCCCCCTCAAGATGGTCGGCCCCTTATGCCCAACAATAGGCAATTCCAGAAAAAATTGGAACCTCCAACACATTCCTCGTTTACTCTTGACTCTCCTCCCCAAAACGTCCTTATGCTCCCCCTTTAATAGCCTGCGAAAGCCGACACCACTTATTAGCGCTCGCCGAAAGAGACTCCCGTAAAGAGGTGTCTGCGCGCTCAAGCCAAACATTCCATACTGATGACGCCTATCTGGTTAAGAGAATTACGCGGCAGGTTTGAATAGATAATATTTAATTTTTATAGCACACAAAGGTCATCAATTCAAATAAGATGAAAACGATGGAAAACAGTTGAACTGGCCCACGTAATCCTTTTAACCAGATCTAATTCAAAATACGTCATCAGTATGGAATGTTTGGCTTGGGCGCGCAGACGCCTCTTTGCGGGAGTCTCTTTCGGCGAGCGCTAAGTTGTGTCGGCTTTCGCAGGCTTCCAACTTCTATCAGGATTTGTTATTTTTTTTATAGTATTGGCAAAAATAGACATCTTGAGCCGCCTCCCTCCTACACCAGTGGCGGATCCAGAGGGGGTTCCAAGGAACCCCCTTTAAGCATCACAACAATAAGGATTTTATTGTGATACCCAGACCGCTCGTGGACGAGCTCGCCATAATGTATTGCCCGTATCAGTCTTTGAAAGAGGGAAGAAGAAATGGAACCCGCCTTAGTAAAACCCTGGATCCGTCACTGTACACGATTCCGAACTACCCACCATCAGGGTCGTAGCGAGGGGGAGGCTCCAAGCCCCCCCCCCCCCCCCTTCCCCCCTTCTAGCACCCAATATTATAGTGAATGTATGGGACATTGCTTGAAATACAGAGAAAATGTCTTACAAAGGGATACGCCCCATTGGGGAGGTACGCATATTTTCTGACATTGCCCAGTTTTCATCTGATGCTAGCTAGTTGGTGTTTACAAAATGCAGATTTCCCACCCGAAGTACCTCTCTTATTGGCCAGAAGATTGGATATTCTCCAGAATCCCATAGCTAATCCCATAGGTAAATGAATCCTCCCTGCTACCTATCAAGGATACTTTTTAAAAGCTGCCTCTTATTGGTTCTACTGCATTTGCTGCTATGTGAATATTTTTTCCGTGCATTTAACTGAAACTACTTGTAAATAAGATTGAATTATGATGAACTTCTGTTTGCATTAAATTGTCATGCCAAAATGGAAAAACAGTTTGAAAATAGACATCTAATTCTAGTGAAATACTTTTGTTTTCCTTTTTTGGCATTGAACATCAAAGAGTCTAACCAAAGTTAATCGAGTGGAATGGTTAGGAAACCTGACACCCTGTTATTGTACTATCTCTTTGTTCAGTGTTTCTGTGGAATCCTTTTGTCTGTGCACTGTCACGGTACATGAGTACCAAAATCCAGCCAATAAGATGCAAGTGTACTTTCACCTACGCACATCATATGAGCTTGAAACAAAAGATTGTGCACTCTCAATGTCATGTGATAGCCCCTCTGAACATCCAACCCACGCTATTGTGTTGTTCCTTTGAAGTTTGCCGGGCTTCCTAACCATTCCCCTCTATAAACTATGGTCTAACTATATGGCAAAAGTTCTGAAACAGAAATACTGTGATTGTTAATTTAAAGAAAATTACGTTATGTATTCAACGGGTCATATCTTGGTCGCGTTCCAACGGATTTGAAATCAAGGGACACATATTGCTAAATCGAAAATTTGTTTTTTATGACGTCATCCCTTTAAGACTCTATAGTGACCTGGGGCCGGTTCCTAGAAGGCCAGTTAAGATATGGATAAACGCTTATCCAACGGATAAATCCTGAACAAACCTATACAACAGATAACTTTTATCCGTGGATAACTTTATCCAACCTTTCAGGAACCAACCCTGATATTTGTACACTTATTCAAAAAGGTTGCACACTGTGAGCCAAGATTCAGCGTTTGCTTTACTTTATGGAAACAAGTGCTTTCTTGTCAATACAGCTAAATTGTCCCGCCAAAAAGCTTATAGTATGATAGAGCAGATTTCAGATGACCGTTTGTGAGTAATTCGCAATTACTTTGTAATTACTCCTATAGGTTTTGTTCAGAATTGGTGTAATTACTTTGCGATTGGTTTCACTACAGTCATATGAAAACTGCTCTAACTTACAAATGAGTAGACCAGGTTCAATTTCCCTTATTCTTCAGGGGCCAAATGCACAATTAATAAAATAAACATATTTTGCATTTGGGTGTGGGAGGGGGAGGGGCGCAAAAAAAGAATAGGGAGGGCACAGGGAACTTCATTGCCAGCAATTTGTCCATATAATTAGGAAAGGTCAGACAGACAGTTTTATTGGCACCATACAAAAGCAGTATTTGCATTGGTGCTACTCCAGTAAATAGAAATTTATAAAATGTCACCTAATTGTTCGCCAGTATTTCAAGTCTTTTCTGAAACATTTTGTGTAATGTTTGATGAGAAGTGAGATCCAAAGTATATGTACTTTGACCAGGAGTTGAGAAGTAACTTGACTGGGTTTAATTACTTAATTTATTGCATTTCAAGTTTCAAAAGCAGGGGAGCTGGAATGGGTAGGGAGGATAAAATCTATATTTTCCTATAGAAGAAACAGAGTAAGTTATATTTAATAAATGTTCCCTACTGATAAAGTGTTTTATGTTAATTAATGGCCCAAATCACCATGTACATAATGCATTGCTTTTTTTGTTTGTTACATTGATTCAGGTGTCAGAAACTGTGACCTAATGTAAAGGATGTGTATTCTTATGAGCCTTTCTCCTGTTTGTAGTGTAAAACGTGCTGGTAGAACATATGAAATGTTTGCACTTTTTGCTAATTCTCGGAATTTTGCTCCTTTAAATAGTTAGACAGAATATCTAAAAAGTTCTATATATAGTGAAACCGTTTATTGCTTCTATGCACTTTTCTGTGCATGTCCAAATAGCATATCTGTCTGTCTGCCTTCCTTTGCTACAGAGGTATTTTCTGGTATTGTACAATGAAGATTTTGGTGATTTTGGCAGGATTCTTTGTTGTATTTGTATAAGCACTTGCTCCTACCATTCATTGCAATAAGGATTTGGAACATAGACCCACCTCCCCTCCCCTCCCATGCCCTCTGGTGTATGTTATCACTTGCTTATGATTACAGAATCTACAATACATGTAACATCGCCTAGAACCAGTCCATTTAAATGATACAAGTCCTAAAATTATTTAATGAATGCTGCCACAACACACCACATAACTTCATTGCTTCCAGATTTCTGCACCTCTATTTCTGGATCGACATCCAAGAGTTCTCTAACTCTTTTCATTGCAAGTTCATAATCATCATCCGAGAGAGGTGCAAAGGCATTTTCTAAAACATCAGAGGAGTGTGCGAGGTATATAAGTGACAAGGTACGCTTGTCAATTCGTTGAGTATCGTTGACCCACTTGGCTAAAACGGCATCTTGAACTTTGCGGACTACCTTTTGCTTAATAGTGGAATCTACAACCGGATGTGTCGTCATGTCGAAGAGCAGGAAATTCTGTTTCTCTGTGGTTAAGATGCCTTTCTCTACAAGATTCTTTGCTAATCGCTCCCTCACATTCCTTAGCTGGTATCGCAGCTTTAGAGGGTTCCAGGTTTCTCCTGAAAATCAATCAAAATCATGTCTTATACAGGGTTACCATTATTATAGCAACCTGGTGGGGGAGACAGGAGTACGTTTATCAAACACCCAAGAATTATTTTCCAAAAAAACTATGCCCATACAGAATTGAGCTCAGTTCTTTTATAATAAAACGGCTAGGTGGCCAAACTTGGGTTAAATTATCTTGGAGGCAAGGGGGTGGGGGTGTACAACCAAGATCACGTGGCATGACATCAGCAAAACTAGAAATTCATTAATGACTGCTTTTAGGCAGTGCCTAAATCTATATATTACCATTTTCATAAGCATATATTTTTATGGGCTACAAAACTATTTGACACATCAGTCAGACACTGGGCCTCTAAATGATTGAGTTTTTAATGCTTAACAACTCTGTTAAAACTTATCATAAAACTTATAGACTCATGCCAGTGACATAGAGCAGATTTCGTATGACTGTGAAAGTACCACGAAAGAGTTGTACCGCGCCGCGACCGTACCGCGACTATGCGGTTTCGTTCGGTATCTACAGCAGGCCAGGTTCTGTAGTGGCACAGTACCGCGCCGTGTCATGGTACTTTTCACAGTCATAGGAAATCTGCTCTAGGTACACTGCATTAAAGCCACCACTTATGTAATGCTTTCAAAGAAGTAAATGTAGATGCAGTAGCTTGAACTTCAGCCATCCTTTCTCTCTAGATTGTACCTCACTTTGTAAGTTTGTCAATCTAATCACACTAGTTCTCCATCTTCTGCTATCCTGTGCTTACGAGTCTGGTCCATACTAAGAGTATTTATAACAAACATTGCCACTTTCGAGTCTCAAACTCACAACCCAGGAAAATGTGATATAATTTCAATTTAATCACACTACCATAGTTCTCAACCTTCTGCTGTCCTGGATTCATCTGTGCTATGAGTCTGTTTCATACTAAGGCCTGCCACATGAGACAATATTTCATGCAACTCGGAACACAATTTTGTTGTGTTGCGAATTGCAGTGAATATTGCAGGTCTGACATACTGGGGCAATGCAAAATGTTGTTGCAGAAAAAGTAGATTTGATTTCTACTTTTTGCAAAATTGTTGTGTGTGACATGTCTCTGCAACTCGTGAGGCAATGTTTTCTTCTTATTAGCCAATCAGCACGCAACATTCATGTTTTTACTTGGATAAGCTACTGTACTTTATAATTTTATCACGGGTGTATTGTATGGTGCAAAAAATATTGGAGTGTGACATCCCGCTGCATGTCGCAATGTTTTATAATTTGTCATCATTGCGATATGCTAGTTGCAAGAAAAATTGTCTCATGTGACATAGCCTTTAGAATACATTAAGATACATAGCCTTAAGAACATTCGACTCTCAAACTCAAGAAAATGTTATGTACATGAGTGTTATATTGTGTAGCTATATTATAATACAATTTTCAGCTGCACTTTTTCAGTTGCAATTTACATCACAATTTGCTTCTAGCTCTGGCAACAAATGAATTACATGGGAACATGTTCACTTTTTTTGCCCTGATTAAGTTCTCCCATAATCCCTAATTTGTGGGCTCAATTTCCATAGGAGATTTTTTGAAAGCATGGAAAGCAAGACAATGGAAAGTATGTTATATGCAGTGGGACACTATTTATTTAACAAAATGCCACATAAAATGTAACTGGGCAGATTAATAAATGAATGAACATCAGCTTTCAACAAAACATAATTTCAAAACCAAACGCAAAATGATCAGAACTCATCTAAACCAAGCGTTACAAGAATCCTATGTTTAGTTGAGCAATAATACACGAGATAAAAACACATTTCATTTTAGAATAATCTGAAGGATCGCTTTTTTGTAATCGATAATTCCGATTAAAAAAATTACATCAACCTGCACAATTAAGCAAAAGTCCATTCATAAAATCATAATACAAATTAGAACCTACAATCGACCACAAGTGGAAGTTCAGACTCCATCTCACAAGGAACTTACCGCTCAAAAGTTCAATCCAGTTCTGTACTGTATCTGGTGGTTCACTGTCTTTAACGTGTCTGAGGGCTTCGTCGAGTAGAACGTCGCCCGTAGGATTATCATTCTTGCATATAACTCTTCTATTGAGCAGACTTTTCCGTCGCATTCCTGTTTTCTCGAGATCAACTCGACCGCGAAGCCCTAGTTCGATCATCATGCACCCCCGAAGCCCGGATGAAATACAGTCATTCCAAAATGACGTGTATCCCTACAATTAGCATAAAATACCCAAATAAGAAACTGAAGCAAAAACAGTACGTATTCTCGGGGTTAACTATTAAATTTAAAGATACCTCGCGATCTTTAAGGCCTAGTAGAAGTACTTCTTCCATCAAGGTTAGCCGGACTTCCTTCTTGTCGCCAGTTTCATCACTGTCGTATCCCTCGGCTTTGTCAATATCAGGATTATCGTCCGGTTCTCGATTTGTCGTAGCTGTAGAGCGCTGTACAAGATGTCCAGATCTTCTAGTCGCCATCTCTGGCAACGTTAGAGCTGTACCCTCTCAAATGTGTCGTCTTTAAGCGTTTAAAATCAACTCGGTTTTATTCTAAACAAAATGGCTGCTCTGGCCGTGAAGGTTTACAATACACCCTGCCCGCGGGGCGTGATGGGAATGGTGAGTTGGCTCTCACCACAGGTAGCCAAGGTTATCCACTGGAACGTGCATATTGATCGAGATTAATCAATATGTCCAATTCCAAAATATTGTGTATTTTAAGTACATTGAACAAACTGCGCTATGTGCACTATACACTGACAGAGGGAGTTGCGAGTTAACGGTTCGAGTTTCATCTAAAAAAAGATCTGCTTGGAATGGAAGGGTCTCAGTTCGAAATTCACGTCCGCTTTAAACGAATAAGCAAGTTTTTCTTGTTTCCTGGTAGGCTTTTCCTTGCTAACAGTGGCCTCTTTTCTCTGTATTTCGCTGGGCTAGTGAGAGTCGTTGACTCGCTGAGATAAATTCAAGACGGATATTCTGATGTCGAGTACCCTGGGTACCAGAGTCTCCAATAGACCTTTTCCAAAATGGCCGCCGCAAATTCACATGTTAAAATTAAACTGACTGAAAATCAAATACTGACACTAGAAAAGTATCAGCACATTAGTAATACTTGAAATTTTCGTTATGCCAAATGCCATGTCGGCTGAGAAACCAGAGTCTGAAAATTGAAACTTTTGCGTGAGATTTGTATGACTGGGGGTATGACCACGCCCACGGTTCATATCTAACAAATCCAATGCATTTCTGTCAACTAAGAAAATATATATAATGAAAGGTCGACGAACAGCTGTTAACTAAACTGTCAAGTAGTTGCAGAAACATATAAGTGAGTTGAAACGTGTAACAAACATACTATACACTTAAATATGACTGCTCCCGAGGGAAACATCAGTTTTGTTTCCCGAGAATCTGATCGAGGGAAACAAACTGGTGTTTCCTGAGGGAGTAGTCATTAAGTGTTTTTGTTATATAGCAGAAAATATACTGCAATTATTAAGTCAAAACAAATGTATTTCAAGAATGAAAAGAGAAGTTACAAAGTTTGCGCGCGACAGCATCGTAGGGAAAACACTCATAAACAATTTTCTTGCATTTAGCAAAACTTATCAAATTAGCAAAGGTTTTTAAAAAGACTCGCGTGTTTACAATAAACTTTCTCTTTCTTTCCCGCTCTCAAACGCGACGCGCGAAAGCATATTCCCCGACCAGTCAATAATTTTTCGAAATATTGACTGATCGGGGAATATTTGATTTGTACTTCACCACGTGACCTTGATTTAGCCAATAAGAGCGCGCGCTCGGTTGGGTTGACCACTCGCTATATAACAATTGCCCTAGTGCCAAGTAAATATGGAAACTCTTGGTAATCCACTCTTGAAAGCACTACTCCCTCGGGAAACACAGTTTTGTTTCCCTCGAATCTGGTTCTCGGGAAACAAAACTGATGTTTCCCTCGGGAGCAGTCATTAAGTGTATAATATTCCAGTCTCCAGTCCCCTACCGGTAGGCACAGACAGATTCTGCTCAAAAATTCTTTAAAAGTTGCCGCAAATACCCTCAAAGTTGCTCAAAAGTTGCTCAAATCGAAAAGTTGCTCACAGAATCAAAAAAGTTGCTCCCCAAAAAAGAGCATTTCTTCACGCTTGTCGCCTGATTTATTTAAAAAAATGATAAAGAATCACTCAACTCAACATCTCCATAAGATCAGGCAATTATATTCTAAACACCATATGACATAATTATACTAATCAATACGGTTGTTTAAAAAGAGACTCACTTGCTGCCATTCTGTTGGCTTAGTAAAAAAATGGGGAGTTTTGTAGTATCAAACTCATACAATAATAGCTGCTGCTACTATTTTTGAAAGAAACTATAAGCCCTTTTAGTTATGTCACCTCAGCCCCATTTTCTCTAGCAATTTGAATAGGGTCTTCCGCCATTTTGCTTCTGCTCTATATTTGGAATGTGATACCCAACGAGACATCCATATCTTGAAGATACCTCTGAGCAGTGAGCACCCAAGGTGAAGAAAGTACTTTTTTATTATCTTTTTAGCAAGATTTTCATTCTGTGTTTGATTTGAATGGCAAATGTATCACAATTGCCATTTTGTTGTAAAAATTCAATAGGAAATAGCGGAAATGCGAAGAAGTTGCTTATAGTTGAAAAAAGTTGCTCAGAATTGAAAAAGTTGCTCAAAATTGAAAAAGTTGCTCAAAAGTTGCCGAGCAGAATCTGTCTGTGCCTACCTACCGGGCTGAATTTCCTGCGTAAATACAAATGTGGGATTCCTTTGTCACTGCATCCTCGGAGACCCAGGGGATTTTTCCTCTAACGTTTCCACTCACGAGAAAAAAAGCGAGCGGGGAGCAGAGGAAAAATTCCCTGGGTCTCCGAGGATGGTGTCACTGAGCAAGTGACTTTCGGGATGGACCCGTTCGATTTGACCATCGAAACAACCTAAAACACGAACCGGTCTCAATTGCATGTGTACATACAAGACAAAGAGAACATCTAACAACACCAAGGTGTGCGTAGAACTACTACAGCCCAACGCTCATTTTTCTATCGCGCGGTTAAATGTGGAATGCCCTTAGGCAAGCATAAACAGCCCTTTGCTTAAATTTTTAAAAGAAACGCTAAGCAAGAAATCAGACAAATGTATATAATTTTTCATCGTTATTCTAAAGATCGATTATTTCAAGATCTTTTTCGTGTAAGCTTAATAGTATTATAACTTATACTGTAATTTTAGATTTATTCTTTTTTTTTCTTTTCCAATCAGTATTATTGATATCAGTATTATATTAAATTAACTCATGAAAAACCTGGTCTATGGATTGAGTTAATAAACTTATTGTATTGTATTGTATCATATTGTATTGTAACCGGTCATGTTTTGGGCCAAATGGAAAGCGCCCATGGACAAGAGAATCCCTCCAGCAAGTAATACTATATTTTACTTTATATTTTACTTTTATTTCACATTTTGCGTCATAATGATACAGTATAAGCTTTGGCCAGAACATATAAATAAGTAATATGTTTTTTGCTTTGTTGTTGTGGACAACTTGTACGTTGGAACTCATCTGAACTGTGTCCTGCAAATCCCCTCTGAAATAAAGAAAACACAAACACTTTAGTGACATGAAATGACGTGTGAGACATTTTTATACACTTTTGTATTCCAGTTCCCAAACCATGTAGGTTTAAGCCCCCCCGAGGGGGGGACCCCGTTCTAAAACGATTTTTTGAAGAAAAGCTACCTCGTTCATTTTTTTTTGCACCAAAATGAGACCCCGTTCTAAAGAGAAATTAATGATACCTGTAAACAAAATTGTTGTTGTTTACAAGTTACGGTTTTATCTGTAATAGAATGTTAAGCTTGTTGAATTCTTTACATTTAATAAACGATACGTGATCGCCGGGTCGCTTCCTTGAAGATTTTACTGGGTGGTCTTCATTATCATACCCCGTTCTGGAGGACGGTTCTAAACGATACCCCGTTCTATCGGCTGGAGGAAGAACTCGGGACTCCTTTTGGCGGCACATACCCGTATAGCTCTTGTAAGGGAGTACCCCCCGGTGGTTAAGCCTAGTTTCAATATACATGATTATAGTCCTATCTGTCGCATCAGAGTCAACCGTGAACAAAAGCCAAATAATTCCAATTTCCATTGTTTCACGGTCGACTGATGCGACAGATAAGACTATATGCATGGAAACCAGGCCTTACAGGCCCGTAGCCAGGGGGAAGGGGGGGGGGGGGGACGGGGGTGCGCAAGCACCCTCCCCGCGACAAAAAGGTCCACATTTGTACACTGTAAATAAAGCACCTAAATTTATATTTGCTTTTTCTAGCGAATTTTGACTAGCGGTTTCTCAATAAAAAACAAATTCATACCACATTGGTCCGCTTTTTCTAAATTAGCACCCCCCCCCCCCCCCCCAAAAAAAAGACACATCATGCTTAGACACATCATTCGCCTTTGTCACACGGACGCCATCTTGGATTTCCTAATACAGCGAAGCATGCATGAAAGCGAGGCCAGGCGTGTTAGCTGCTCAGTAGATCAAGGCATGGTCAATACTTAATTTTGCCCTAAAACTTAGGGGGGTGGTCAACTTTGTTGGAAAATGCATATATCAAGAGAATAACTTGTCCATAACATCGGTATGGATAAACTCTTCAATAAAAATAATGTCCACTCTTCATCAACTCATCACGTGACCTATCAAATTTCTTAACACCAAAAATTCGAAATGTCAACATATTTTTTAAAAATCCGAGTCCTAAACGCAAGTTTTCTTGAAACTTTTTCTTATGAATAGATTAAGGGCATGAACATTTGAAACTTGTCATCTGGACATCTAACACGGCGGCTGTTGCGGTTATTCAATCGTTTATTTCGGTCACAAAACGCCCAATCGGCTTAGAAAAATAATTTTGTGTGATGGTGAAGCTTGTCCAGACATTTTCTAAAGTTATGAAACAAACCACACACTAAAACATATCAACATGCACACACCCTAATCAACATGTTTTTTGGTCACCATGACATGTTGTAGTTTTTTTCATTACTACTTACAGGTCAGTCAAAGTACACTGAATGATGCTCATTTTGATCTGTAAAGTGGTTGGAGTGGTTGCAGAACAACGGGTCGACTTATATTTCTCAACCCAAAGCTATTATCTAACCCCACTGGAAGGCCCCGAAATATCGGGTATTAAAACTGATAGGTTAAAAAATGAAATCGTTACTATTGCTAAACATCGTCTTTTCTCCGCCGGTTCTTGCAGTCTGAATTTCAGTCTGAATCAGTTTAAACAGTCGCAGATGAAGGTCCACAGATCCTCAAATCAAACAAAGTTTATTTGCACTACACAGGCAACTGAATAAACCTTTTATTTTATCCTTCCCGTTTTCAGAATAAAAGAAGCAAAACAAACGAGAAATAGAAATAGCGCGCTATTTGATTACAAATTCGCGATACTCAACAGTGCTTTTCCCTGAGTTGAGTCTGCAATGTAACATGGACGCCAGCGGTTGTTGCGCATGGCATGTGCAAAATACTCCTCTGTTTTGAAATTCAGAACAATTATTTTGGTACCACCGTTCCGCTTGCTGTTTTTCACCAATGCTTATGCAAATGAGAAAAACCATAAACACTGTCGTCACAATATAATCGCCTATAATTGCTTAATATCGCGAATGCGACTTACCATGACAAATAACAGTCGGATAACCATCGCAGTCTGTATCCTTTTTACAACTACTCCCTGAGCCTGCAATATATCGTTTAGTTTAAACAACGACAACAAACAAGAGTGAAGGCGAGGGCAACGGACTCTGTATGTATCTCCTGCGTATTTCCGTTCCTGCGTGTTTCCACCTGCCTCGAACTCAGGCGTCTCGGGTGTGTCAAAATCAAAAGCGCGGCCATAATGGCGAACTCGTGGATGGTTGACTCATGCGAAAGTCAGAGCGCATTTCGCGAAAATATTTTTTATCTACAACTTTAAAAATATACTCGCTATGAACTTCAATCTTGGAGAATATAAGCAGGTATCTTTTGGCAATATTACGCATATGATCTCCATTAGCGTTAATACGTTTAATAATATCTGAGCTTAAATGGACACCTTTCATTGAGAGATCAACCCCGCGCAAAGAAAAATAGTCCAAAAACACGACTAAAATTCTAAAATAGGCACTTTGCTTCCAACGAATTTCCTGAAACTTCGTTAACACTTAGTCCAACTGACTTCAATATGATTACGGAGTTTCGTTCAAAAATACCAGCAACTTTTTTTTTGCGCGGGGTTGATATCACAAGGAAGGGGTCCATTTGAACTAGAAGAAGCGGGAACATTTTATCACTTTACAGCCGATGCGACCATTAACGCGAGACCACAGCTGTCTGCTCTACGCTGACGACTTCGTCATCTTTTCAAGGTCCGCCAAGGGTCTGCAAAAGTATCTTGACTGTCTTAAAGAATACTGTGATCTTACTCAAATATCAGTTAACCTAGACAAAACCAAAATTATGATTTTTAACAATAACGGTAGGACGATGAACAATTACAAAACCAATTACAAATGTTAAAAGTTACAAATACTCAGCCCTGCACTTTTCCGTCTACGGCACAATTTCCCTTGCTAAAGAGGAGATTAAGAAAATAGCCTTAAAAGCGATGTATAAACTTAGAAGTGGGCGTACAACATTCAGTTAACGTTACGATTATTTGACTCACTAAGTTTGATTAGAACATGACCAATGCTACTCAGCCAATCAGCAACCGGTATTTGCGTCCCTTATATCCCATAGAAACTAAAGCGTCAAGCGGCGAGGGCATTAAACAATAGGGAAAATTAGGGTTTTGTACATAGTCTTAGTATTCATGCTCATAGTCATTAATATTCTCTGGTTGCACCTTGCATTTTCATTGTTCTCCTGAAGAAGAACAAAGAAAACCAAGGTGCAACATAGAGAATACTAATGACTATGGATGAATACTAATGACTATGTACAAACCACACCCTGTTCTTCCCTCGCAGCTTGACAACCAACTCTACAAAATAAAGGAAAACATTGACTTCATTGTCATCTTTTGCAAAATAGCCCTTTATTACAAGTCTCTCTCCAACATTTTTCTATAACAAAATAAACAAATCAAAATTAGTACATTACCAACATTGCAATTTGTTTATAATAACCACGTTTATAAGAATTCGAAGTTTTATTAGGCAAAAAATTAAAAACCTTAAGTAAATAGTAACCGCCAAAAACACATGCATATTTTCCTGTAGTAATCAAAATAATCCTCCAGATTTATAGAAAAACTTTTCAAGTGTTGGACAAATGCAATTCTAGGTTGTTTTTGACCAGTTATCAAGACGATGGAATTGGATTGCGATTTGAGCTATTTTTCTTTCTTGTCAGAGAGGTGGCCAGCAAGCGTGCGAGAGCCCCATAGCTTTTTGTTCTGTAGTTAAGCATAGCAAATACCTAAAAGTTTCTCCACGAACTTTTTGCATTTTGATGTCGCCCTTTTGATGTATAACGTACTGTATTTTTAAGGGGAAAACTTCCACCTTTCGCATCAGTTTATTGTCTGATTCACTCAACTCTTGGCTCTCTCGAGGCATTTGAAGAACGTTTGAGTCTCAAATTGCTAAAACAAACTTCGAATTTTGCCAGCCTCGAACATTAGCGCTCTTGCAATTCTCATAAGAAAGCCCCGGGAAGAAACAGATTGTCAATTCAAAAGTATGTTTTACCAAATGTTCCGCTGTAAAGTTCAATTTCCGGTGTTCGATCGGAACTTTACGGATTTACGAATTCTGATAACGAGACCGAGATTTTATGTACGCTTTCTGTTTCTCCCTTTTTTTTGTGGCCATAGGAGTCGAGGAATCCATTACAAATGCTTGCGATAGAATATTTTCATTTCTTACCTGACTTCGGGAACGAAACCTGTCAGCAACTCCAGTATGGCCAGTTTCAAACTGCTATCGTCTCAAAACAAACACTTGGAAATTATTAGAACAATTCATGCACTCAAAATAACCGCTTTGTCGGTAGATCTTTTCATTCACACACACAAGGCTTGATTGACACTACTATTGTAAAAAGCCTTGGATGAAGTATGGCTCTGAACAATGCTCTGTAATGATGTTGATATGTCAATGACAACTAGCACAAAAACTTTCAAAATACTTTCTTCGTGGCATTGGTCATGTTCTAAAAAAGTAGAGAATGGACGCTCGTGTCCTATGGGAAATAGACCACTAATGAACAAAAATCTACTCGCGCTAACGCGCTCGCAGATTTTTGTTCATTAGTGGTCTATATCCCATAGAACACTCGCGTCCATTCTCTAACCCTTACATATTGCCAAAAGATACCTGCTTTATTCTCCAAGATTGAAGTTCATAGCGGGCATATTTTTAAAGTTGTAGACGAAAATATATTTTTCAGGGTATTCCAGGTGCATATAAGTATGTGTCGAAATGAACTACCTCGGGTCGGATCTTTCTTTTTGTGTCTTTTGACTTCTCCACATTTGAGTCCTTTGCTATGGCGACGTTCATGGCTAGTTGGAGGCACAGGAAGACCACAGAAGAGCGATGATGCATTACTGGCCATGGCGATACCTCTGAGATAATGATAGAATAATGGTATGTCCGAATAATAATAACAAAACAATAATGACAACTACTATAACTACTCAAGTGATCAACGCGCTTTTTGGTCGAGACGTTTTCGTCATATTTCATAACAATTATTCCTTTCTCGAGCCCGAATGGGCTCAGAGTCAATGGCCGATCACAAACGTGGCTCTGTCAGATGCTAAGGATTTTCATATATATACCGTTTCCGGGAAACGTTGTCACCCAAAAAGCCTATAAGCTTGAAGCGCAAAAGGATGATGGGGGCATTTAAACTGCTACTGTTTGATCTGAATGAGACAGTTATCGCAAACACAGGTAAATGATTAAATTCAGCACATTTCCAAGCATGTTTGTTTCTAATATTTTACAGAAATTTAAATAAATCTTTACCCATACTCCCTAGCGCACACCAAGCTTATAGGCATTTTGGGTGACAACGTATCCCGGAAACGGTATATATATATATATATATAAGATATATAATATTAGTCAAATCACACTAGTAGTATCAATGCTGCGATCTGATTGGTTGAGCTACTAGCAGGATATAAGTTATAGCCTACTAGTAGCGAAAAGTGTCGGGTTTGCATTGAGAGCCGTAAAAATGGCCACACCAGAAATCGCTTTTGGCTATACAAATTAAACCTGAGTCAATTGCCCATTCCCGGGGGGGGGGGGGGGGGGGGGGGGGGGGGGTGGTGTCGTCGTATCTTTTAGGGGTTAAAATCACGGGGGTTTGGTCTCTTTTAGGGGTGATCTTGATCTTTAATAAAATTTTAGGGAGATTGGTATCTTTTAGGCCCGAAAACTGTGTCCAATTGTTTTTTCTCATGATGGTGCTTCTAAAAACCGTTTAAGAAAGAGAGATTACTCGATGAGAAGACGATAAATTAGAAACAAACACGAAAATGTCTTGATGGGTATCTTTTACCTGTTACCTGTCTCTTTCGCGCCTACTTTGCACATAAGGCCTCATCTTTCAGGGTAAAAAATTATTTGAGCCACGCCATGGCCCGCCATATGTTTGGTATCTTTTAGGGGTGAAACTGAACATTTCCGACGATCATCCCCGACCCAAAAAATATGGGTGTAACCCCCCCCCCCCCCCCAATTTTATAAATAAATAAATAAATAATTGTACACACAAAATTCAGATTTGAATCATTCTTAGTGATGATACAGGTACTGTATAATTCCTAGAGAAACAGGAAAAACCCCTTCAGAGCTCTTTTCAAAAATCTCTTAAACCAATACGAAGATATAGAATCAAGAATCGCATATAAATAACAAAGTTATGATGCATTTAAAAAAAATTGAAAAAATGTTCAATGCAATCATGTAAAGGGTATGTTCTTTTGTATGTAAAAATGATCAATAAAAAAGCATTAGGTAAAAATCCTAAATTCTAAATTGTACTGAATTCCTAAAAAAATCTAAAGAATAGATTTCTCCAAAAAACATTATATTGAATTATGAAACATTATTTTGTATTAAACATCGCCTGTCTTATAAATCAATTGTATTTGAAAAACTTCATGGAAGTATCACTATTATATAATGTCCTGACTCCAAATCGGCTGTACAAAAAAGGCTAACAAATGGTGGGTCATCTCCAGTGTAAGAACCATTCCCTGAGGACACCTTTGTCTTTAGTTACCATTTAATCATGATTGGTTCAACCTTCGTTCTACCAAACAAAGAAAGCTTTGTGACGCAGCTGGTGAGTTCTTACACTGGAGATGAGCCCAAATATGGTGGTTCTTAGGGCAGGTTTACACTCGAACGCAAGCTCAAGTGGAAAAGAGCGACGCAAGCGCAAGGTCTAAAATCAACATAAATATTGCTTGCGCGCATTGCGTTCGCCGCAAGCTAGCGCAAGGCGAACGCAACTTCTTGATTTCCTTGCGCTTGAGTCTGCGCTTCCCTTCCAGTGTCAGCCGCCATTTTGACAGCATAGCAAGATACCAAGTCGGAGAAAGCATCCATTTCCATGGGCTGATTTTAAGAATAAGAGCAATGTTCTCGACTGAATTTGGTAAACCTAATCTGAAACTTTGTTTCTAGATGTATTCCAATGACAAAATATGATCGGTAAAATCTACAATAGAGAATTATTGCTAAAGTTGCTTTATGTGTCCGTGACAAATCTTTTTGTAAAAATGAAACTACGTGGCCAAAGTAGGAAAGTGTCCTATTAATTCCTTTATGTTTTTTTTTTCTACAACCACTAATTTTGAATCGCTCCACTTAAAATGATCTCCTCAATGTGCTTGGAAAATAAAGAAACATTTTGTCCCTCTCAACAAAAGTACAGCCATCCTCTTTCTATTGTGTTTGGATTCTTTGTTATGAAATAAGTTGAGCTCGCCATACTAACACTTAGAAAATGTTCATAAATACCCTTTTGTCTATAGTTTTGATAAAAACTCTATGTTGTACGAAAAAATAAAGGTTGCTCCAGTTTTTGTTAAAAGAGCAACAATACAAGGATAAAACACGCAGAGAAACAGTTTAAAACAACAAAAAACAAACTTCATATCGGAGTTTATTATATAAACACCAATGAAATACCGGGTGATCTCCCGCGCGAAAACTTGATATCTTCACACGTGAAAATAACATGATATTTTCACATGTGAAGATATCACACTTGCCTTTGCTCAATGCTCGATTTTTAGCTTAACTCAAATAAATCTAGAATTTGGTATTTCATTGATGTTTATATAA
The DNA here is from genome assembly GCA_033964015.1 of Scolanthus callimorphus. NCBI lineage: Eukaryota > Metazoa > Cnidaria > Anthozoa > Actiniaria > Edwardsiidae > Scolanthus > Scolanthus callimorphus. Next base: position 5,964,406 of record CM066924.1, read on the forward strand.
TAAACAGAACATTACATGGCCGCTTGGAGACACGAATTTTATCTTCTCGTGTTAAAAATTTATCATCACTCGAAGATAAAATTCGTATCTCCGCGCGGCCATGTAATATCCTCTATATACATGTCCAGTTCTTGTCGTTTTGTCCTCATAATGCAACGAAATTGACTTACACTTACCTTAAATGGCTTCTGTAACTACTTGTATTCGAATAAAACTCGATCAGTTATTGCTACTGTAGTTATGTCGATTTGATATCAAATGCGCTACGTGCACTAGTGAAGCACCATGCTGGGATAATTCGTACTGTGATCATGAGCTAGGATTATTTTTACGGTTTTTGATTAAATACGTTTTCTACCTGTTACAGTTTTTTATAATGTTAAGAACTACTTCAACCTGAGAAAAAGGAATTAGAATGGGAGTACAGCAAATGTATTTATTTTTTGTAAATGGTTTGGCGCAAACGTTGTTATCAAATAATGTACTTCACATTTGACAAACGGTTTTGATTTTTATTTTATTCTTTTGCTATAGACCTTTATCACATAGCAGAGTCCAGTACTAAATTCAGAATATATGGATATATGGATAGCTTCATATGAGATTTACGAGTGGCGTATTTCTCAATAAAACACTCGTGCCTATATAATAATACAGTTTATAAAATTAGTAATATTGCTATTGTTAACGTGATATAATATTACGTCTATAATATTGTTTGTGATTCAAATAAAAAAAACTGAATTTGAATTTCACTCTTAGCTTGAGAAAACAGAATTATATCGTTTGCCGATTTTTCACGCTTGAAATAGCACTGCTAGCGCCCAACTGCGATAATCTGATAATTCTATGTTTAAAATATTTGTACCTGTTATTTCACACTTGAAGTCCACTGCACGTTTTTGAAGTTATTTGCTAGCAAATAGCTTCTAAGTCGGACCCATATTGGCTTTGCGGCTGTCTGTCTGCCTGCCATTCCCGCCAAATGCCCGGCTTGCACTCCATGTACTCTATCCATTGTACGTTCTTAAACGTGAACGACATACTGCGTACAGCATTAAGCTGTCCATTTTACTTTTCACGCTTTTCCTTTGTCAAGGAAGAAATCAAATACTGACGGGGTATTTTGTTAGATGATTGCATGAAACCCGAACTACTGAAACTCCGCTGGAATATTCTGTAGAACAAATATCTAAAGAAAGAAATATTTCGCAAATTCTATTCTGTTTTCCGTCCATCCGTTTTTGCTAGTCATCCTACACCTTCGAAGATGAAAGTAAATGAAAGTAAATTGTCGGAACGCTCGGGTAAAAATTCAAAAGACGCGCTTATTAATAATTAGTAATACATCTTCAGAAAGCTTTCTAGGCGCCCAAAATAAAATTTCAATTGACCCGGCGTAACCAATCGAACAAATCCGAACAAAAAATCAATCGAACTCAATCGAACACCAATCGTTCGATTTGTTCGGCGATCGAACACAATCGAACTTGAGCTTTGCTGTGAGTTCGATTTTCGAACAAAATCGTACACTATCAATCGAACAGATTGGATTGTTCGATTTTGTTCGGTGTTAAGTTATATGTGTTTATGTTGGGCATTCTATTAACTCGCGCTCTGCGCATTCCCTCGAGGCCTCTTGGCGTATATATTCTTGTTAATTCATTAGTTATTCACTTGACAGTTTACCAGTCACATAACGCTTCAGCGTGTCTAAGTTTCAGTTCTTGATGTATCAATTCTTAGGCGAATTGTGTATTTTTAGACAAATTGTGTATTGTTAACATCGTCTCGTCTCCAATAAACTGGTACACGCGTCTACTCCTACACCCTTTGTCTTGTTATTGTAGATATACAATATAAACGCTTTCTGCGCGTAGGAGCGCAGCGACAGAGCGCTGAAGAATAATGTGTGACAGGGAAGATAAGTCTAGTTAACAGCAATTAGGGGAAAGAGGGGACTCCAAAACCTTTGGGATGGGGATGCTTGCCGTCCATGTTATTTTTAGGGGTTAAAATCGACTCTTTTTGCCTTTTGGAGGTAAAAAAAAGGAAGGCATTTGTTTACCACATTATTTCCGTCTTAAAACATCAGGCAGTATATTTTGGCGTGAAACATTTATCGACATTTGGTTTATTGCCTTAACATTGTAGCTTAAAACCTCTAGTAGTTCAGGTGTGTTACAAATCTACACTATTTGTTGGTAATTTTTAGGAGTCAAAATCACTAAAACCACTCCCAATTTGGTACCTTAGGGAGACAAATCTAAGGATGTTTAACGTTCGATTTTGTTCGATTGTGAAGATTTTACTGTGAGTTCGATTGTGTTCGATTGCCAAACAAGTCGAAAATCAATCGAACGATTGGAAGTCGATTGAGTTCGATTACCGAACGTTCGATTGATTACGCCGGGAATTGAGCATTCGATTGGAACGAAGTAGAATTATTATGATTGTGTCTTTATTTCATTTTTTTGAGACGCGAACTCTTTGAGCAAAATAAACACAGAATGCTAATTGTATCATCCAAACAATTTTGAGGGAAATTAGATTTTGGGTTGTGACCGTGAAATGTCAAATATTGCTGAACTTTGGCTGAAATTTTTATGAGACATTCGCTCTTAGAATGCACATTTTTAGATGCCAGTGCAATTCTCTCACTCGAATTCGGAAACACGTTAAAGTCTTTGTCTATTAGGTCGACTTCACCCATCGCGCGCGGCATTTTTGACTCATGGAGAATATTTGTTATTCAAAGCACGAATGATCCACAATGCTTGGCGCCGACAGCTTGTAGGCTTTAGTCTTTGGGGTGACAAACTTTATTGAAACCACTATATACTGATAGTCCATCACCTAGAGTGGTTCTAATACTCATCTCTGTAGAACAGCAGAGACTGCTACCATTTAAAAGTTTAACTGTTTAGCATTCAAAAAAACCGACCCCGGACAAACAGATCGGTAGCTTTCGATTAGAAATTCGAGTTTAAAAAGAAGTAGGTGAACTCCCGACAGCCGCCATTTTGTTTCTCGGAGGAAACCCCGCGTCCAGGTCCAATGAATAAACAAATACACTCTTTTTTTTTTATAAGAACCTTTTTTATAAGAACGTTCAGCCTGAAATTTACCCAAATTTTAAGAACATGCTAAGAACGTGCTTGAGCCTCAGATAGGAGCAAAATAGATTTATTTTCAGTGATGCGTTCTAAAATCCAGAATCAAATGTGTTAATAATAACGACCTTCAATATTGTAATTTATAAACACTCTTAATGTATCAGTCAATTCCAGCGCTGACCATGCCCCCCCCGGGCAACCCCCGGGATTTTGGTCATTTCTAAAAATAAAACTGAAAATTCCCCACCCCCGGGCTAGCAAAAATGCAAAATACCCCACGGCGGGGAACACAAAAAGCGGAAAAATGCCCCACCCCCGGGACGAGAAAAAGACGGTAGGATTCCATCGACTCTGCGTGACAAAGCTTCACAACAAAAACTTCAACTCCATTTATACTGTCCGAGCATTTATAATTCGTTTCAGTAAATGTACTTTAGTTTTCTCGTCTTTGAACGAGTTCTCACTTCACTGAAAGTGAGACAAAATATAAATAAAGAAGTGAAACTAAGGTATTAGTACAATATCGGTAGACATTCCTAGGCCATTCGCCGTTATAGCCATTTCTGCAAATTGTCTCCGGAATCTCTCAATGCGAAATTTACCTTTATTCTATTTGCAGAGCAACTATTTGACAGTTATGTTACTTGACTTTTTGCTAAATTGGAACTCTTTTATAGTGTCAATTCATTTTTATGTTTTTCCACTGAGACGAAATTGCGAAATCTGTTTCTTCTCTATAAGGAGACGTTAACTGCGAATGTGCAAATGTCTTCCCCAAACGTGGTGTATACGGGCCATGCTCTGCATTATATTTTATGTGGCGTTATTTTCTGTAACTGGGACTTTGTAACTGCCAAACGATAGTTATTGTAACTGGTGTTGTAGTTCGCAAAACCCGACGCGCTTGAGATTAGAAAACCAAAATTCCCCACCCCCCTCCCCGGGGGAAAAGCAATTCCCGACCCTGGGACCAGCAAAATTTTCAAATTCCCCACCCCAGGGAAGGCAGCGGCGTGCAAATGCCCCACGGTGTCCCGGGGGGGGGGGGGGGGGATGGTCACACGCTGGAATTGACTGATACATAAATACTTCATTGGTATGTATCCTTCTATAAGATCTATCATATTTCAGGTTCCGACGTCACTGAAATGTAAGAACATCCGTAAGAACATTTCCAGCCTCAAACTGCTCCAAAAATAAGAACGGCCCAGCCTCAACTGAAAATTAGACGTTCTTATAAAAAAAAGAGTGTACCCGAAAAAGCTTCAAAATGCTTGTTTGTTTCTCATTCTATAGATTGTTATTATCGATAAGCGTTTTGTATGTTTTGGGTGGATTTTCGGTAGAAATTCAAGCTTTTTAAGCCAACTCTGTATTCTCTCGATAACGCGATTCAGAGTTTTGAATTGATTTAATTATAACTTCAATGCGAGCACAAATTTCCGTAAAATTATTAGCTTCGCTTTACATATTCTTTTTTCAAAGTAAAGATTTTTTGTTTAAAACTAGGATTTGTAGTTCATAGCTCAAGCATTTTAGGCGTAATTGGCTACGACGCGGCAATATTATTATTCGCTTCGCCGCGCTCGCAAATTCTAAAGGCTGATTTTGTGGCTTAATTTTTACTTTATATTCTGAAATTATCTATCATTAGACCTTTTGGGTGTATTTTTACGTTGGTACTTTGAAGGCTTTCGAACACGACATGTGTATGCAATAAGTACAACAAGAACTCAGTGCAAGCGCTAATGTTTCGAAATCTTGCTACGTGGCAAAGTCTTAAATTGCAGGAGAAAGGCTGTATCAAATCAGCCTTCCGTTAAGGGACTGTTCGTTAATTACATCGCAGGGGGGGCTGGTGGTTTTTTCTGCTTGTAGGTTTTCTGAAAACTTACCCCCGTACAAAAAAGGTAGTTTCAATTTCTACCCCCTTCGAAAAACGGCTATTTGAAATTTTACCCCCCTCCCCCTGCGCGCTAATCCAAAGCTAGTATCAGACTCCTATTTTCCAAATGGCGTCTAAAGTAAGTACGATTGTTGACGAGGATGTACCGGTAGAACAAGCTCTAAAATGGCAAGAAAAGAGAAGAGAAGTTCAGCAGAAATCATCCGGATTCAATATAGTGTTCTGCGTTTCACGCAATCGCACTCAATCTCAATCCTAGCCTGTTGAAAATTTGCATGACACTAAAATGTACCCCCCAAAAGTTTCGCGTGTTCTAAAAATTTACCCCCAAATTTTTCGACGTTCTGCAAAATTTACCCCCCCTATAAACCACCAGCCCCCCCTGCGACGTAATTAACGAACAGTCCCTAACTCTGTGACGAGATTATTACTTAGATTGTTGTCGAAATAGCGTTATGAAGCTGAAAGGATCACGCCGTCTTCAAAGTGTAACCCCGACCCAATGGCAGCTCATGGCATTCCTAGTTCGACAGTATCTTCTTCAAATTCAGTCGTCATTCGAAATCTCAACTGATTTGTCGAGATTTGCCACCACGACTGTGCGTACTTAGCGGTATCTACAGTAAAAGCATTTTCTCTCGATTTCGTCTGTTGGCAGGCCTCGATGAAACGTAAATCTTGAAAGAAGAAAACGTATGATTGTTTCACGGTTAGTAGGGCGTGGCATTTTAACTAATTTAGTAGGGTCCACTTCACCAGAGTCCATTTCAAAAACCCGTCTCACCTGAAAGATACGAAGGTATAATGTTTAGGTTTTGAAAAGGCGAGGTATATTCAAACATGTTATCTGATTTAGTACAGTTCCGGCGACGACGCCCGTTGTGAATCCGTGACGTGTTAATATCGCGCGTTCCTTTTGCTAGAAACATGTGAGAGGAAACAAGGGAGGAAATATAATTGCCAAACTTACAATTGGAGTTGATCGATCAGAACTGGTGCGCATTGTATAGATTACTGACTATCGAACACGCCCAACGTGTAGTATGGCTCTGCATGTCGCCACACCTGCAATCAGATGGCTAATGTGATGTCATCTCCGTGCATTTCAGTCCTGCTTTGATATTGCAGCACCACGTTCGTTTGCACATGCACGACATCAGCTCTAAAACCTCCTCAGGTGCGGGATTAGAGTAAAGCCATGATTCAAACTCCAGCCAACTGGATGTGCCCTCCGTTAGATTCCAGTCATAGCCGTGAAGAGAAGGGACTTGGGGACACGCCTTCGTTGCTCTTCTCCAATTTGCTTCCTGGTAATTTGCGCGTGCTACGTAAAAGCGCAATGACAATTGACAGAGTGGGAGCGACTCCGGATCTACCTTGACTTCTTTGATACAGTACAACTCTGAACGTCGCCTCAGGTACCCTCCACTCCTTTTCGATGTCGCAAAAGCGTAGCTCTTGTTCTCGAGCATCTAGTGGCGCCACTTGCCCTAGAATGAGAAGGCGGAGACGGTAGCGCATCCCGTCAAGGCGCGCAGACCGAAAAGACCTTGGGGAACATCTTCTTTCGAGACGCCCGGGGCGATTCGCGTTGACAGCTATTTCAACAAATGTTGTCGGTCTTGTGAGTGCTCAAGCCTACGTGCCCAGAACGAACGGCAGTATGGGTAGAAACTAAATATCCTATTCGGATTATACCTCGCTGGTCTGAGTGCTAAATTCTACGAAAGACAGCTTTGTTTCAAGCTAGTAATGTCTCGAGTAATGTCTCGAGTTCATAAACGTCGGTACTCAAGCAGTTAGCAGATTAAAGACCTCCTACCCAGGCAATTTTGCGGTCTGGGCGCGTACGGCTTCCGACAACGTTTTTGAAATAGCTGTATACCATGTCTGCAACTTCGGACAGGTCAGATAGCATTTACCCCGGTTATGGGCGTGTCCAAGGAACATAATAAGCACGTCTGTGTCGTCTTAGTGGATGACGCACTTCCTCCCGCATTGTGAGCGTGTAATACCATGCGCCGGGTCGGCGTCCAGATGCGCCCAGATGCGTTGTTTATGTACCACGTGAGCAATACCTTTTAATCATCCTTGTTTCGTTGCTCTCAAGCGAAGTTAACGCCAAAAAGTATTGATCACGTGGTACATAAACATCACATCTCGTGGCACATAAAAAGCGATCACGCGATCAATTTCAAGAAGTCGCCGGCGGTCCGAAATAACGAAGGTTCATGCGGCGGTTTACTGGGATGCATAGTACTAAATACACATTTGTCAGGGAGTTGCCGTGGTGAAGGCTTTTATAAGCAAAGCCGAAAATTTGGCAAAACACTTGTTGTGTAGAGCAGATTTCGTATGACTGTGAAAGTGGTACTGTCGAGGTGGCGGTACGGAACCTGATCTGCTGTAGATACTGAATGAAATCGCGTAGTCGCGGTATGGTCGCGGCGCGGCACAACTCTTTCGCGGCACCTTTCACAGTCATACGAAATCTGCTCTACTCATATTCTGAATCACTTGTCAGGGAGGATGGCTGCGGCTCGATCAATTTTTCCAGGAATCTACATTTCGACATTGCGCTAATTCTGCTGAAGATTCGCTACGAATAATGCATTTCTCGATTAATTCTACCTGTAAATCCTCCGCTTTTGGTTGCATTGTTACCAGGTCTAATCACAAAACAAACAATTTCACACAATAACATGTTTTAGTTTTTATTTTTAGCCAACGAAACAGGCGAATTTTTAGTAAATCACTCTTGATTCACGTTGTTCGACGCGCCGCTATTGTATTGTATAGTCGATTGTTGTTTATCATAACTTTCATAATAAGCATGATCTTCCATAGAAGATGAATATGTCTGAAAAATAAACGAAAGTGTGTGATCATTTTGTGGGAATTTTATAACATCTGTTTCGCTTGAAGCGAGTATTGTCGGTAATGGTCAAATCTTAACCAAAAGACGATATTACAAATTCTGATTCTTAAATAAAATAGTCTGGCTATAAAGTAGTGATTAGTCCAAGAAAGCTTGATAAAGCGAGCGTAAGTTGTTTTGGACAAACACTTGTAATGGAATGGAAGTCTAAACTTAACTGCTCGAATTGCGTTATTTTTGAAGAATAAATTAGTAAGCTTACATGTACCGGACCTGTTCGCTCGCCTTTGGAGCGTTTTATTTCTTTCGAAAATCCCCCAAACATCTTAAGTGGCTAAAATAACATCTTTCAATAATACGAAGCTATCAAATAAGACAAACAAGTGTTTTAAAGCGTTTGGGGGCATTTTTTTTTCACTTCATTAGGGCGCGGGGTTTGCTCCGAAAAACAAAATGGCGGCCGCAGGGGGAGTTCACTCACCTCTTTTCAAACTCGAATTTCTAATCGAAAGCTACCGATCTGTTTGTCCGGGGTGGGTTTTTTTGAACGCTTGATAGTTAAACTTTCGAATGGTAGTGGTCTCAGCTGTTCTACAGAGATGAGTATTAGAACGAAATTTTCGGGTCCTAGGTGACGGACTATGAAACGTACGGTGGCCCACATATGTCAACCGCAAATTGGAGTACAACACATTGGCCGTTTTCACACTAGAGACGAACAAATCGTCTGGACGGACAAATCGTCTGACGATTTGTTCGTCTTTTGTACGTCTAGTGTGAATTTAGGTCGGACTTTAGTCGATTTGTTCGTCTACACAAACAAAGCGTCTATGAAAAATCGTCTTCCTAGACGGCCAAACAGACGAACAAATTTAGACGATTTGGGGACTGTTCATTTTTTATCAGGGAGGGGGGGCTGGTGGAAATGAGGGGGGGGGTCACCCAAAAAAATACGGCCTCAAAGGGGGGGTCACCCAAAAAAATACGCCACTAAAGGGGGGGGGGGGTCACCCAAAAAAAACAAGCACATAACAGGGAGGAAATGAAAAGTTTGTATTTTTTACAGCATGCAATATGTTTGTTTCAACTCGCTTATATGTTTCTATTTTCACTCAATACTTAATAAAATTTCGCATGCAGAATTTAACATATAATATGCACTGATAGGCCAGCCGGGCAGTCTCTATGTTTGAAAGAATACACCTTAGGTAAGCGTGAGTTCAACGTTTATTCATTTGGGCCGCGCTTCAAGCACATGAATAATAATAATTTCTTCATTTGCGGAGCGCATGAAAAATGGGCTCCTGACAGGCTTTGTTTACTATACACAAAAAACCATCTACCCTTTTTCTGAGGCTTGATGAAATGCGGTTATCAAAAGTTGGGCGCGCTTCGCGCGCAAAGAAAGAATTATGTGACCCCCTCTTTATGTAAAATGTCTTCTACTAGGTCAAATAGTGGACCTGAGGTGGGTGTCACGAAAACGTTTAATAGTTCTGATGGGGGGTCGGTTCCTTAGCTTTGACAGAAGTAAGAAAAGCGTTAAGAAGAATGAGACTGCATCACTTAGGCAAGAGTCTATCTTACAGGGCAAGCATTTATAAGAGTGGGGGGGGGGGGCACACAGAAAAAAAATACATTGGATTTTGGGGGGCCACCCAAAAAAATACGGACATGAAAGGGGGGGCAACCCAAAAAATACAGGGTCTCCCCTCATTTCCACCAGCCCCCCCTCCCTGATAAAAAATGAACGGTCCCTTGTTCGTCTGAAAATTGTTCGTCCCATTTTCACATCAGACGATTTGTTCGTCTTGAGACGATTTGTTATTTGTTCGTCCAGACGATTTGTTCGTCTCTAGTGTGAAAACGGCCATTCGCAAAACTAAAAAACACATTCGCAAATGGCCAAAACACATTCGCAAATGCCAAAACACATTCACAAAAACTCAAAACACATTCGCAAAAAACTCAAAACACATTCGACCCAAGACTCGCGCGTTTTGGTATACAGGCGCGGCAACCAAGCTATATCTGGTATCCGCCATGTTTTGCCACACGTTCGGCCACCACAGGGCGCCCAAGATCAATGTTTGTGAAAAGTCGATCCTGCATGTTGTATCGTTAAAATGCTCTAAAAAACGTAAAAATATTGTCAAATTTTCAAATAAAAAGATCTTACCTCTGTACATTGTCTCTGTGATGCTTTGGAGTTCTTTGTAGTCATGAAGTTTTCCACCTTTCCATTTATTTGAATTTAGCTATCAACACCACTGCAAGTTACAACATTTTGACCCCCCCTCCCTCAATACATAACGTCTATCCTTTCCCTGCCTCCCTCGGTGCATTTCCGCTCTCGCCGTTGAAAAAGTGGTAATGTTCCGCAAGTTCACTCTCTCGCATGCTCACTGTTTTTCTCGCAAGTTCACTGTGCTTATCTTCTCCCTAATCTCGATTTTTACCCATCGAACATTATTTTGATGCTAATGTATTTACTATAGTCGTCAATTCCCTATAAATTAGATATGTACGAATACGAATTTTCGACTGATTTCTTGGTGAAATGCTCATCATGACCGTACGATAAGAATCGCCCAAACTTCACTCTTCAAGCTCAGCTCGGCTGAACTTCGCAAAACAAACACATTTACAAGCAATGTAGCACGTATTTCTCTCGAGACAGATCCCTAGTATTCTATTTACGATGGATTTTACGCTTCTGTGGCGTAAAATAGAGACCTGTAACCACATTATTTAAACCGGCATTCTATACACCGCGCTGTTGCTAATAAGGGACCGATCGTCTATTACGTCCACGGGCATTCTATACACCGCGCTGTTGCTAATAAGGGACCGATCGTTTATTACGTCCACGGGAAGGGGGGGGGGGGGTTCTAAATTTATTGATAGTTAAAATTCGCACCCCCCTCATTAAAAAGGAGACACAAAAATAACCCCCACATAACATCGATGTTCTAAAAAGCTTACCCCCACCCTGTAACCAGATCCCCTTATTTGAACTAATTGAAGACGATTTACAGACATTTCTTTTTTGTTGCGCGCGAAGCGCGCCCTAATTTTTTTATGAATGAACGCATTTCACCAAACCTCAAAAAAAAGGTAGATGAACATTCCATTTGCTGTTTGTAGTAAACAAAGATCGCAAATGACGTGCGTGAAGCAGGGTCCAAATGACGAATCTCTATCCTCGTAACTTCGAACTCACGCTTGCCTCATAATAAGGCCTTCTTTTTTCGAACTGAGACAGCTCCGATGCTTATTACTGCAGAGCGTCTTTTTGGGGAGAGGTAGTTTTTTTCTCCTGGCTAAGATACATTTTCTTGTAATGACATTCGTAGCCATTCCATTGCGCACGTTCTCAAAAAGTATATTGTACATTCCGATGCGCGCGAACCGCGCCGAACCTGGCATACTCGCTATATGGCGTAGCGCTGCGCTGTATGCCATACGCGATAGCTTGTACATAGTATTATTTAGTTGAACTACAGTGTCTCTGAAAAAATTACCCCTGTTTTGAAAGAGGATGCTAAAAAATTACCCCCCTAAAATCCATGTCTTCTAAATTTTTACCCCAACCCAAATTCCACCCCCCCCCCCCCCCCCCCCCCCCCCCCGTAGACGTAATAAACGATCGGTCCCTTAGTTGTGAATACTGAGGTGTCAATGAAACTACCTAATTCGACTTTATGGAAAAATACAATCCCCGCCAAAACTGTTGACCCATTTCTCAACGTTTGAACCGTTATTCTTATAATTTGGTTCCTTAGCAAGAGTCTCCCGCCAACAAGCTCTTTTCTTCCACCTTTCCCCCCCCCCCCCCCCCAATCAATGTTGTTCCTGTAGGGATATCATCGGAGTTTTGTGCGGTGCAGTTGGAATTTCAACATTGCACAGGGGGAGAGGGGGTGGTGCATGAATGTTGTCCTGTCTGTTATCATTCTTGCGAGCATTTTTTAGCGTTACTAAATGGAGTGTGTGTGTCAACTAGTTTTGGCGAGGATTGTAGGCTTCTTTTTATTTCACCCCCTCGGCCGGAAAAATGGCCACAAATTGGCACCCTCGAAAAAGGCAATTTGCTATACCCCCTAGAAATTCTTCTGAAAGGGGGTGGGGGTGGGGGCCGGGGCTTTGGGTTGGAATAATGGCTCTTGGTGTCTTTAGACAGCTCCACTCAAGTTTGGTAGCTTAACCTTGTTCCTTCCTTATAGTGAAGTTTTTGCCTTGATTATGTTAGTTTATGTTAGGTTTTTTTATTATGTTGCTGCTATTGACAGTGATAGGACGTCGCATTGCGTGGTACGGTGTAGGGAGATGCGATACTTTGGTCAGCACAAACATAAAGAATCTGTTTGAATGTCCTTATACAGCGTAGGCTTTAAATCACTGAAAATAATATTTTTGCTGCGCATGCGCTGTTGAGACCACACATATTTACCAATATTTTGGACCCTGTTGACTAAGGTACCTTGGCTTTGCACAATGATGATCCTTATACAGTGTAGACCTTAAAGTGACTAAAACAGTCCGCTGTAAAACAATCAAATTCTCTTTTTCAAAGTAATTTTTTTGGCAAAGGCAGGTACCTCCCACATGGATAGGTTTAGTACTAACTAGGCATATATATAGTTTGGGCAATTTTTTCATTATTTCTCGTTTTATAGCTGCTGGTATGTCATAAAAGGGTCGATTGGGTGTTACAAATGTAATATTAAGTCTCAGCGTTATTATTTATGTTCAGTTCCACCAAATTATAACTTTATAATAAAAGTGTCTTTCGATTCATTAGGGACCAATCGTTTATCACGTCTACGGGGGGGGGGGGCGGTGGAATTTGGGTGGGGGTAAAAATTTAGAAGACACAGATTTTAGGGGGGGTAATTTTTAGCATCCTCTTTCAAAACAGGGGGTAATTTTTTCAGAGACACTGTAGTTCAACTAAATAATACTATGTACAAGCTATCGCGTATGGCATACAGCGCAGCACTACGCCATATAGCGAGTATGCCAGGTTCGGCGCGGTTCGCGCGCATCGGAATGTACAATATACTTTTTGAGAACGTGCGCAATGGAATGGCTACGAATGTCATTACAAGAAAATGTATCTTAGCCAGGAGAAAAAAACTAACTCTCCCAAAAAGACGCTCTGCAGTAATAAGCATCGGAGCTGTCTCAGTTCGAAAAAAGAAGGCCTTATTATGAGGCAAGCGTGAGTTCGAAGTTACGAGGATAGAGATTCGTCATTTGGACCCTGCTTCACGCACGTCATTTGCGATCTTTGTTTACTACAAACAGCAAATGGAATGTTCATCTACCTTTTTTTGAGGTTTGGTGAAATGCGTTCATTCATAAAAATTAGGGCGCGCTTCGCGCGCAACAAAAAAGAAATGTCTGTAAATCGTCTTCCATTATTTCAAATAAGGGGATCTGGTTACAGGGTGGGGGTTAAGCTTTTTAGAACATCGATGTTATGTGGGGGTTATTTTGTGTCTCCTTTTTAATGAGGGGGGTGCGAATTTTAACTATCAATAAATTTAGAAAACCACCCCCCCCACCCCCCACCCCCCCCGTGGACGTAATAAACGATCGGTCCCTAATATCAATAGGAAGACATCACCGAGTTCTTTCTGCGAGTACAGTTTGTAGATTGCTAATGCCGGCTGATAGTCAAACAAATATCACTAAAGTTCGAGCCGAATCGTGATACAGCGCGTGCTCAATTTTTGTCGTTCTCAATAATGTATGTAAAACAAAATAAACTGATAAATCTACGCAGAACTTTAGGTAGACTTGCCACAAATTGTGCAGGATGCAAAACTATAAAGGCTGGATCAATGATTCTGTTCTTGTCTTTCAATACTGCTTTTCCACGAAACAGGGCTGACCTTTGGTCATTTGAGGGCCACACGTGGGACGGTAGCTGTCACGCAATACGTTGCGTGACGAACTAAGTTTTCCTCATTTCTGCCAAGCAAAATCATGGAAATGCTCAATTTAACAACATGAGTGCAAACAACACATATAAAATAATAGCCTTACATCGTATATTTTACATCCAAGCGAACCTACTACAAGATTTATTGAAACTAGTGCGGTCTACACGGTCTACACCGATATTGCTAAAAGAAATCAATTAGATCATCTTTTTTCAGAGACAACGGTCTACAGTGTAGACCGTGTAGACCGTTGCCCGTCTGTCGTCCTTTTAAAACGAAAGTTTAAAAAAAACCTAAGTAGTGAAGTGAGGCGAAAATAGTATAACCGCTACATGACAAGGAAATCTAGAAGATAGAAAATGTCTTGCAGTCGTCGCTCCATCGGCATTTCTGTAGAGACACGCGAAAACTTCTCATTTAACACGTGACAACAGCACAACGAGTTGCATAAACTCTCAGGCAAACAGTGGCAATCTCGGCTTTTCGTCTTGCCCAATATAACTTCAAGGTCAGTAGTTAAGGTGGAGAAAGTATCACTTCTAAGTCTTTTAATGAGGTCAAATTGTTTTTACTAAAATGCACAAAAGGCTATTTCAGAATTTGCAGAAAGTTGAGAGAAAAACTCCAAAATACAAGAATTTTCGTGATCGCCTGAAAAATTAATACAGTGGTCTTCCATTTGTTATATCTCCCAATATTCTGTCATTGTAAAGTTCAAAGTTTGTTTTACATGGGACTGCAGCGCGTCTAACAACGTTTTAAAGGAAAAATAGAGCGTTTTCGGAACCACAGGTATCCCCGGTTAATGTCGTCTTTGATCAAATTTTTAACATGGATATAAGGAGTGGCCCTATGATCATACCAGAACGTAAAGCCCAGATGTCAATGTATCTAATGCATAAAGACCAAAATGTGAAAAATACAATCCGCGCCAAAACTAGTTGACACACACACTCCATTTAGTAACGCTAAACAATGCTCGCAAGAACGATCACAGACAGGACAACATTAATGCACAACCCCCTCTCCCCCTGTGCAATGTTGAAATCCCAACTGCACCGCACAAAACTCCGATGATATCCCTACAGGAACAACATTGATTGGGGGGGGGGGGGGGAAGGGGGGAGAAAGAGCTTGTTGGCGGAGACTCTTGCTAAGGAACCAAATTTTAAGAATAACGGTTCAAACGTTGAGAAATGGTCAACAGTTTTGGCGGGGATTGTAGCATCTTCCGTGGGTTTTTTCCATATCAAGATAGTTCCCTTGTAAATGTGTCGACTTTCTTCAACTTCCTTATAAGGAAATATCTGTATACCATATTTGGAATCCTAGTAAGTTTTTCACTATTTTTATTGACCTAGAAAGCTTAAAACTCAACCAGAACTCAGATACACTTGAGAAAAGATGTTATGTGCATTTTCCACTGTGTTTTTCACGGTCAAGAACCTGTAAACAGGTAGACAAGACACCACAGGAAGCCCGCTCGATATCTAAAAAGACGACACTGTTATCTTGATATGCAAGGGGTGCAACCCCCAAAAAGTTCTTCCATAGGTATTTCCGAGGGTAGTAGAGCAAGAATTTCTCAGAGGAGTTAGGGAGGGAGCTAATATAAAAATTGAATGGCCCATAGCGATCACGCGGAGCAAATTGGGGGCCCTGAATTTTTTAAGCGAACACAAGGGGGGTCTTGAAAGGCGAAAATGGCAGTTAAGGGGGGTTTTGCGAAACAATTATTTTGTCTATATCAGCAAAAAGTCAAAAAAAACAATTTGGCTCTTGGTACGCGCTCGCCATCTACTCAATCTTAACACTCCTGATCATTGTAACAGACCGAGATACTGCCTTCAGAAAAGAAGGGGAGGTTTTAGTGACTTGCCATGATAGCCATTGTGGGAGACCTTATGTTAGGCTTGGAAATGGGATTGGAGTCACTGGGATTTGGCCAATAGAACTAGAAATGGGTCAATTTGCCGTTAACTGAACCAACAATGAAATATCAATGTCTGTAAAGAGTGGCTTTAAAAATGTGTGAACTGCTTTTTAAAATTTTGCCCTACGACTGCAATACAAAAACTCTGTACCCCTGTACACATGTCTAAAAGTCACTTTTTAACGCTGGGATCTTGCGAAACTTTTACACTGAGAAATGGGATTTGGACCCCCTTCAGGACCTGTTTGAATCATTTTGACTGACATGGATGGAGGGGAAGGGCGGTCCTGAATGTTTCAGTCTATCAGAGGGGGGCTACCGAAAACAATCAATGCTATCAGGTGGGGTTCTTAAAATCTTTTTGGATCACAAGTATTCTCTCCTCCAACCCCCTCTCTGACATAAATAATGACCGGTCCCTTAGGGTACGTGCTCGCGGCAAAAAATGCGAGATGCTAGTGCCGGTACCGTTGTTTCTTGCGCGATTGTGGCTTGAATTTGAGAGCTATGTTGAAAATGGTATCTTTTAGGGGCTAAAATTTTGGTTGACCATGCCTAGATTGGTATCTTTTAGGGTTGACATTTTATTTTCCCACGAGCACCCCCGCCCGACGACATATGGGAGTCCCCCCCCCCCCCCCCCCCCCCGGGTAGTCAGGTCGGCCCAGGAGGAGCCACTTAGGACCCTCCATCACCTATTGTTTGGTGTCCGAGGCACGGTTAAAAACGGAATTTTTTTCACAACTCCCTGGTTAAAACAAGGCAATGTGTCAATAAAAAAGTCCAATAAGGCAAGACCGTGCGATACGGTCGCAACGTATTCTGTTGCGTTTTATATATATCCGTCCAATAAGTGAATTATTGTTTAGCAATCAACTGGAAAGACATCACGACGAGTATACGAACAAAGCAAAACAAAATACAAGTACAAGAAAAGCGAAAAATACTAGAGAAAGTAAATAACTGACGGACCATTTGATACTTGATGGGATGGGGTGAGGGGGGGTCGCTGATTCAAAAAAAAAAATTCGAGCAAGCATCTGAGCTAGAAAAAATATCGCACATGCAAAAGCTGGTGGCGAAAAAAAGTAGAGCCTTCAAACTCTCTCCTTATTTACCGTTTTTAGGGAACCTGACTCTATAAATAGAAGGATTTTTGGTGGTTCGCGCTGCACGCTCGCCATCTACAAAAATTAAAACATTAGATATTCGTCAGGGAGGGGGGGGGGGGGGTGGGGGGAGGGGGTTCCAGGGGTCCGGAACCCCTCTATTTTTAGCCAACATATATTTTTTAAATCAATTAATTAATTCTAACTTAGAAGAATTCGAGTAATATTTAGATGAAATCCCTTCGACACCGTGTCAGTTCAAAATAAAGCTTGACTTGCCAGGTCTACAGTTTTCTTCCCGAAATTTATGGGTAGGAAAGAGGAAAAGCAAAGTGAACCCCCCCCCCCCCCCCCTTCAAAAAATCCTGGGTACGCCCCTGTTCGTTTTACGATAAGTAAAGGTTTACTTATTTTCACTGATATGTCAAAATTGCAGTAGCGTCGCGCTCATTAAAAGCGTACGCTGTGGTGTAGTATTACAAACTACACATCGTACTAGGCATGATTAATTTTTGAAAATTTTTTTGAAAGTTCCCGTTGAAATGTGTCGTTTTCTAAAATTTCCTTATGTGAAAGTTTCTACTTACCATATTTGGAAGTCCAGAAGTTTTCCTAGCTTATTTCTTGCCCTAAATTGTCAAAAAGTTGCGCCAAAACTTGCAGGTTTTGGAGAAAATCGCTGTACTGTAGGCAGCCAACTTTATTTTGGCCCCAGGAGCCCAGAAATTCAAACACAGGTAGCCCGCGTCACGCACGGTTGGCATTGACAAAACGACACATTTATTTTGATATGTCAGTGATGTGTTGAACCAAAAAAGAAATATCAGGGAAAAATATCGAGCACAGTCACGTTCTAGGGAAAAAAAAATCCAGCATGAGCAAAACTTGACGCGAAAATAATATCGAGCCCAAAAAATTAGCCACTCCCCCCATATATCAAATGGTCCGTCCCTAATTGTTTTGTTAATTTATTTTTGAAAGGTTTCGATTGAGCACTTTTCATTTTTGTCAATAGAATTCCAGGTTTTAACTCAAGAATCTTATAGCGGAGCTCCAGCGCGGGCCGAAGGCCCGCGCAAGCGGAGCACCATACCTAAGGGAAAAACGTATACATCGAGTTGATTTTTGAACGACACGGGCATTATGGATCATTTTGATGACGTCATTGATGGCGTGAGGGAACGTGAGTTTGGTGTAGAGTTCCTCTTATGGTTTTTGAAAGTTTGTCCAAGTTTGGGTTCTATACAAGCTTCCTTCGGGAGATATGATTTTTTCTTTATTTTTCTGGTATTAAACCTATAGCGTCCGCCGTCCGTCCGCCGTCCGTGTACACATGGGACCCTGTGGTATGCAAAGAAAAAATATTATACCTCCTCAAGGGAACATGCTAAGACAGCCATACTTGGGATATTTTGTCTATGCCACAAGGGGGGTGCTGTAGCACGGTCACGTGATGTGACGTCATCGATGACGTCATCAATGATTGAAAATAATTATCTCATGAAGAGAAGGCTCTAAAACAACCAAACTTGGGTAGTGTGTTATAGCGGAGCTCCCGCGGGCGCCGAAGGCGCCCGCTTAGCGGAGCCCCATAGCTACATGCAGTAGAAAAGGAACAACACAAAAGTGTTTATGCATCGACCTGTTTTTCTGATGGACTTCCGTTTGTTCGTCCGTGTGTCCGTCGTCGCAGAGGCGCGGGTTGCCTGTCTCGGTTTAGGCGGGAAAATGAGCACGCTCGCGCGTTCAAATTGGCGATTGGCGATTTTATTTGAAAGGGGATTTTTTTCTTTGAGACTTTACTTCGTGTGAACTTCGTGACTTCGTGTCAGTTTTCGTCATGAGGAAGACGGTTTTTCTCTTCATAAAAAAATGAAACGTTAAATCAAGCTGACAAATCAAATTGAGAAAATGAGTTATCATGGAGCGGAAAAAGCTGAGATTGATGTCATGAACATGAATAAATAAAGTTTATCGTGGGAAAGAAACAAGCGCCCGTAGAGAAATTGCCAGGGAAGACATGTCGAAAAAGAAGACAAACGAAGAGCTAGCGCGCAAGAGAAAGCACAAACAACGATAAGAAACTAATTCTCAAGGTTGGTACTTGACTTTGTAGCTAGAGTATAAAGGGACAATTAGTAGTAATCATTTTTTATCATCGCAAACTTTCATTCGAGTTTTTTTCGAGCTTTCGCGGCTCGCTTCTACGCTAGTTTGAAAAAGATGAAAGTTGCACGGGGGACGATGTACCGCGCGCAAGAGAGATTTCTCTCGGGAGATTTGTTATTTTGCACGCTCAGCTTTTGTGTTAAGCTTTTTTTCAGGATTGCAATCTGGGCAGAATACCGTATTTTCTAGTGATTTAGTAGAACTGACTGCCGTTATTCAGTGGCTGTTTTTATCCTTTGGCGTGGAGACCCGGGAGGGGGACTCTCATATTTTTGGGGCGGGGGTGCTCGTCGGAACTTTCGATTTACCCCTAAAGGTACCTAAAATGGCGTCGTCGTTAGTTTATTTGACCCCCAAAAGGTACCAACAGACGTATTTTTCCCTCGTATTTTCTCTTGTATTTTTTCCGAGCGAAATACGTCTGAAATTCAGGCTTCAAACAAGCGTGATTTGCTTGATTTGCTAGACGGACCCCTAACAGGTACCTATCTAGAAAAAAAATTGAAAGTTTTCAAATTTTACCCCTAAAAGGTACCAGAGGCCAAATTTCAAACCCTAAAAGGTACGACGAGCACCCCCGCCCCAAAAATATGGATACTGGTCGGCAGTGTCAGGCATGAACTTAGAAGTGGAAGTTTAAATTTTGCTCATTTAAAATATCAACCAAGGGGATTCAACATAGAGGATTTTTTTTCTTCGAATTGTCATTTACTTGAAGTTTTGACAGGCCCCTGAAATTGATTTATAACACTATATTGCCTGTTTCAGGCACTCCTATCATTATTTTTTAAATAATTATGAAAAATATGATCTACTTTGTCTTCCATAGTAGAAGACCACTTTGTGAGGGGTCCCTAACATGCTCCGGATCATCTGCATTCTCCCCTCATATTAGCCTCATTCAAGGTTGTACATTTCTTTGTTAATTATCACTTTTTGTGAACGGAAATATGTTGACTGAATGTAAAAAAGTTACATTGAAGATACATGTACATTGTATGTTTATTAGTATGTATAAATAAATAATAAATATTCATTCATTCATATTTTCCTGCTTCTGATTGGTTGATCACCACTGGCAAATTCTTGATGTTTTTAAAGGCAAGCGACTAATTCCATCATGACATCAAAGATTGGATAAGTTGAAGTTGTTGCAAGTGTTACATCACACCTTTGTAGCAGGATGGCAAACTGGCTGCTCCGGGCTTGAAATTGTGCCAGATAGAGGTGTAAATACACCTAAAAAGATTCCTTTTACACCTAACTTTTTCACTTAGGCATAAAAAATCAACAACTGTTTTTCATTTTCTACAGTGTTCACTTAGTGTATTTACGCCTATATTTTTGAGGAATTACACCTATAATGTTCATGGTACATGGCATAAAATACGACTTTGATTAGTATTTAGTTTCAAGCCCTGTCAACTCCCTCAAAGAATTAAAGCTGGGAAATCTATTTGAATGAATAATAAAACAATTAAAAGCTTGAATGAATATAAACAATCATGAATTCAGCTTTGTATGATATGGATATTATTAAGATCTAGGGGATGTTATTTACATTGACCTTTTCACCTCAAGATAATAATATACCACCATTGATCTGAATAATTATCTATATCATACTCACAGAATTCATTAATTGCTAAACTGCATGGTCACATCCGATCACCTTTTAAACAGATTTAGAAAAAAAAGTTTATCATGTATGAATTAGTTCTAATTTTTTATATTTTTTATTGAACTAAAAAATATTTACCTACAACAATTGAATGAGACTAACATGGAGTGAGAATTTAATTTAATTTAATTTTGTTCCCAAAATGGAACCAGATGCAATCCAGAGCATGTTAGGGACAAAAGTGGTCTTCTATTGGTAGGTTAAGTAGATCATATTTTTCATTATTATTGAAAAATGAATTATGATAGAGGGCCTGATACAAGATATTGCACATGATATAGGCATATAAATACTGCTTTTTGGGAGGGGGGCATAGCTGTCAACTCCACCCGCATTAGGCAGGTGTCACAAGATTTTGAAGCCTGTCATTTTTTTTTATACATTTACTGTATTTCACCATTGTCGCC